>JAWNNQ010001054.1:0-510640 GCA_035044765.1 Leucophenga montana
TTTGATGATCTGGTTCAGTGCCACAGATGTCAGGAATATGGTCACACAAAACGTTACTGCAGAAAACAGTTTAGATGTGTCAAATGCGGTGATAAGCACGCTACTACAGATTGTCTCAAATCTATCACTCAACCAGCTAAGTGTGCTCTTTGTCAAGAGGCGCATACAGCTAATTATAGAGGGTGCGTTGTATATCAGGAAATGGTCTCCAAGCGTGCTCCCTCTAAACCTAAATCAAGACCGGTTCCCACTTTCGTGTCTTCCGATCCTAAACCATCGTTTCCAATTGGAAATGGTTCAAATCGGCGTCTTTCTTATGCTGACGCTGTTAGAGGTACACAGACACAACAACAACATTTTCAGCAAGAACGTCAACAAGAATCACAACAGAGCTCATCATCTTCCATGGATCATAAGTTTGGTGCACTCATGGCCAAGTTTGAGGATATGGTGCAAGCTCAAACTGAAATGTTAAAAATGCAGGGTCAAATAATGCATCTTCTGACAATTCTGGTGTCAAATTCCCAGAAATAGGACTACGCATTGGCATCTGGAATGCCAAAGGATTGACAAATCAAGCCAACGAACTTGAAGTATTCATACGCCAACATCATATTGATATTATGCTGCTTAGTGAGACGCATCTCTGCAGTAGATCCTATTATAAGCTGTTGGGATATGATCTACATTTAGCTAACCACCCTGATGAGAACCGTATGCGTGGTGGAGCTGCTGTACTCATTCGTTCGTCGCGTCGCTTAATCATCATCCTTTGGGCTCTGTGCGCACTGCATATGCAAGCCGCTATTGTTAAAGTGTCTAGTGATCATGGAGACTTTATCTTTGCTGCCGTTTACTGCCCTCCTCGGTATATTTTATCTGAGATGCAGTTTAAAGACTTTTTTTATATGCTTGGTCCCAAATTCCTGGCCGCTGGTGACTGGAACGCTAAGCATCGCCTCTGGGGATCCAGACTTTCAACGCCGAAAGGTCGCGCGTTGTTTGACTGTATTGTCAACTCAAATTTCGAAGTGCTTGCAACTGGAGGGCCGACTTACTACCCTTATGATAGCACTCGTCATCCTGATGCTCTGGATTTTGCAGTATATACTGGCACACCATCAAGCCGACTGCGCATCTTTGACACTAGGGATCTCAACTCTGATCATTTACCACTTATTGTAGATGCCAGCTTTTCTGCATGCGTCTACTCCTATAAGCCGAGGCTTTTACCAAGACAAGCTAACTTGCCGATTTTCCAACAGCGTCTTGACCAGCTTCTCAACCTTAATATGGAACTTTGCTCTACTGAGGACGTGGATGATGCTGCTGAATTGTTCACTCGACATATCTTTGAAGCGTTATTGAATCTTCCAGATTTAAATAGGCCACCTTTAAATGCTGAGATCTTGGGCTTGGTTAAGTTAAAGCACAGACTTTGTCGTCGTTTTATGCGATGCCGTAATGAGCGTGATCGTTTGGCATGGAAAAGAGCTGCTGCGGAGTTGAAAAAGTTGCTGTATGTAGTACGCAGTGAATTCTTTGATGACATGCTTCGCAATGCTGACCCCAACATGAACTATGGGTTTAACTTATGGAAAGCGACACGTTGCGTAAAGAGGCAACCTTTGAGACACGTGCCTATCAAAGACTTCAACAACTCCTGGTGCCGCACGGATAAAGAGAAAGCAGAGGCATTTGCCGCTGAACTCGAAGGACGCTTTACACCTTTCGATCTAGCTGAATTAGATGATGTGCGAGACACCACTAATTTTCTGGAAGAGAGCTGCACAAATATGCAGTCTATCAAGCCTATCTCTCCGCAAGAGGTTCGTCTGCAGATTAAAATGCTTAAGAAAAAGAAAGCCCCGGGGTATGACGGAATTGATTGCAGAGTGGCAAAGGCGCTTCCTGATAAAGCAATAATGTTTTTGGTACTACTCTCCAATACCATGATTCGCATCCACCACTTCCCATCTCAATGGAAGTGCGCTGTAATTATAATGATACCGAAACCTGGCAAACCAGAAAACCTTGTTGCGTCTTATAGACCAATTAGTTTACTACCGACTTTCTCAAAAATATTTGAAAGAATCTTTCTTGGTGGAATGTTACCTGCTTTGGACGTCCAGAGTGCCATTCCTGATCATCAGTTTGGTTTTAGGCATCACCATGGGACCCCTCAACAAGTGCACAGAGTTTTCCAACATATTCTTAAGGCCTATGAGAATATGCAATATAGCTGTACTGTTTTTCTTGATGTGCAGCAAGCTTTTGATAGAGTCTGGATTGAAGGCCTTCTCTTCAAAATTAAATCAATTTTGCCTACATCGCAATTCTTTCTTTTGAAGTCGTATTTGCTTAACCGCGCCTTCACAGTCGAGGTGCTTGGTCCTGTCCTTTATACTTTGTATACTGCTGATATGCTAGTTCCAGTAAATGAGAACATGCTTCTGGCTGCATATGCTGACGATGCGGTCATCCTTGCAAACTCAAACTGTCCACACGAAGCTTCCTCTAACATTCAAAACTATCTTGTAGATTTCCAACGTTGGGCAAATCGCTGGAATATAAAAGTCAATAGCGAAAAGTCTAGTCACTGTACTTTTTCATTGAGGCAAGGGAATTGCCCGCCCGTTTTGCTCAACAATTTGGTAATACCTCATGTTGATCATGTATGCTACTTAGGTTTTAACTTTGAAAGACGTGGCACCTGGCGTAAGCATATTCAAAAAACCACAGCAGTTTGCTACGCTAAACTCAAAAAGTTAAACTGGTTACTTCGCCCAAGTAGTAAACTCAGCCTCGAAAATAAACTGCTTATATACAAATCAATCATTATGCCTACCTGGATGTATGGAATACAACTATGGGGCACTGCTGCTGCCACTAATATAAACCGTAAACCGCAATAAAGATTTACATCGAGATTTGAAAATACCAACAGCAGATATAATGATCGACTGGCTTCTCATGTTAATCATTTAGCAGCGGCTCTGGTCGTTAATACATGTCGTAGACGGCTCCAAAGATTTCATCCAAATGATATACAAAATAGGCATTAATCCTTTTTTTTTTTTTTTTTTTTTGACATGTTTATGTAAATACTCTAAGGTAAATGTCTTAATGTCACTTTTTTTTAACATACAAATGTATTATAGTTTTTAAGTAAACTGATCGACATTCACTTAAGATAATAAAAAAAAAAAACCAAGTTGAGATCGGGCGTCATTTTATTGGTGTCAATTTCCATTGGCACCAATGTCGACTTCACAGAAGGTTTTTCATCAAACGGTGTTAAAAATACTGGGTCCATAATTGGAACATTTGGAGTTATAGGTTCATCCTGTGAAACACCTATAAGCGAAGGCTTTGACTTCGGAGAATTTATTTTATTCCGTTTAGGAGAAGCATTTAAACATTTAAAATCATTGAACGATTTTTCAAGTTGCCGAAACTTGTCGTTCATGATTTTTAAACAGCGTTTAAATTCAGTAAAACCAGACCTAGTCTGGTTCATAAATTTTATTATCTCGAATTCAGTCGTTCTACAATGGAAACAAGTCCAACGTAGACCTTTGAACTCGACCGTTAAAACCAGCACAGAACAAGTGTGAAACATTATCGCATAACCAACAAGCAAGGTATTGGTCAGTACAAGCCTTGTTTTTAAATTGGCAGCGAGGATCAGAACAAGCCATTGAAAATTTAGTACAAAACAGAACCAAAAGGAATTAATTATTGGTGCCAAAAAGTATGCTATATAAAAAAATGAATAAATGTTGATATAGCCCTGTTCGACTGTCCGTCTTTCTTACATATGAACACCGAGAACAATCGCCCACTGTGCGCCGTTCCCATGTGTCATGGTTCGATACCAGTTTGCTCCACCAAAGAACATTTTTATAAACCCGTGTAAGTACAACAAAATTAAATCAGAATTTTCTAAAAATAGAACAAAAATTCACAAAAAGTATAAAAAAGCAGACAAAATAAAACAAAACATAAAAACAAAGAAGAGAACAGACAAACGGATATGGCTAGTTCGATTCGTTTTGTCTAGCTGATCAAGAATATATTTGCTTTATGGGATCTCCGATGCTTCGTTTGCTGCGTTACAATCTCCGTGACAAAATAATAATAGTATTCACACTATGTGTGAAGTGTATAAAACTTTAAGAGTGTTTGAATAAAGAATAGTTTATTTCAAAAAAAAAAAAAATTGTATTCATTTAGAAGGTTGGCAATAGTAATTATTCTCTTTTTTTTTTCAAGAATCTTTAAAATGACCTGTACCGCGTATACCGAAACTAAAATCTAAGAACCGTGCCGAAACGAAATACTGAAATAAATTAGAACCGGTACAGAACTTTGTATCAAAACACACGTTTCGGTACGTACCAAAACCGGAACCAAAACCGAAATACATTTGCTTGTTTATTCCCTGTGTAGAACGCATTCATGAATCCATCGGATACTCCATCGGATACTCCACTTTAATTCTACTTGAGTTTATATTCTTTAATTCCCAATATATTCTAATAGCGTGAAGAAGTAGGTCTATGTCTCGTTCCGTGACTCTTTATAACCAATTATACTGCCCCGCAAATTCCAATTTTTTGGATGCGAATAAGATGGGACCTAGTGTTTCCGAATGGATTTTTCGTGCTGAACACGAATCTGTCGGTTCAAAAACTTTCCATCACGTCACGTTTTCGAGAAAATAGGGGTTGAAACCCCTGAAAACAGCGTTTTTGGCAGTTTTTGAATAATCGTGGGACAAAATCCTGACGTGATATGAACTTCGCTATTATTACAAAGTAAAAGCTGAAACAAGTCCTTTCAAATAAGCCCTATGCCAATTTAATCGCATGCGCCCTTAGAATGGGGGGTGTGTTTTTCTCTAAGTGTGGAGGAAAAAATGAAAACAGAAAGGTATTTCATTAAAAAATTTGAATGTAATTGCTTAAAACTTGTTACTTGGGAGTTTTGAGGGTCGCTGATTACGAATATGCAGTTACATTTTAAAACTTCAAAATGGCGGATCCAATATTGCGGACCACTTTTTTTAAATTAAAAACGCTGTTTTTAGGAGTTTCCACCCCTATTTTCTCGAAAACGTGACGTGATGGAAAGTTTTTCAACCCTGATTCGTGTTCAGCACGAAAAATCCATTTGGAAACACTAAGTCCAATCGTATTCGCAGAACTCATGTAGGCCAGTGTTATTATTCACATTTGTGAACAAGAAAAATTCTTTTAAAATTTATTTAAGCGTATTAAAATTAAAACAATAAATTTTTTTTTCCAAATGAAAAGAAATTTGTCTATTTTAGATTTTGAGAATTTAAAAGTTTATACAGGATGTGCATTTGCTTGTTTATATTGTAAACGTGAGCGGGTGTAACAAATTTGGGCGTGTTATTCCGGTGGTGGGCGTGTGAAATTAATAATTGCATAAATTTACATGTGCGACTGCATGAATTATTGGCGCCGCGGCATAAATCGCAAATAATGTGTGCACTGGCCGTGCGAATATTTATGGCGGTGATTGTAAATCATCAAACCATAAACGCACTTGCAACAAGCGACAAGCGAAAAACATCAACAACAACAAGAACAACAACAACAACAAAAATGGCACCAGCAGTTGCAGCTGAACTCGAACATCTTTGTTGCTGTTGTTGTTTTTGATCCTTTCGCTTTTGTTACAATGGTAGCAACAGCAACAACAATCCGGAGTATATTTCAGGTTTTCACCAACATACGCGTTTTTATTGAATTTATGAAGTGCATGACACTGCCTACATCTCTTCCCATCTCAAACACTCCGCCATTTCCATTATCCTTTTCGCGCATATTGTGGGTGTGCAGCGGCATTTGTTTGCATGAATGCGTTCTCACTTTGTTGTTGTCGATGTTGTTTGGTTTTTGTTGCAGTTGCAGTTGCTTTTGCTTTCGCTGTTTTTTTTTCCATTGGCAGGATGTGTGCAGTCAGATTGAAAATAAATGCGCTAGGACATCACTTTTTTCACACCCGTTTGCAGGCATGTTATGTTATGTTTGCCCTCTGTCGGTTTGTAATTCAAATTTGAAAAATTCACTCGTGATATACGCACACATTTAATGAAGTTGCATAATTGTTGATGTATGCGATCCGGCGGTTTTTATTATCGTATTATTGAAATAAAAATTAAATAATGTAAGTTCTCATAAGTATTATATAGTTACTCATACGAAAATATTATATGTAAATTGACAACAGCACAATCGTTTTAGTCTACAGTCATGGGCACAATTATTTGGACAAACCCTGCTTTTGACTATTGGCGATGTTTTGTTAAGCTGTGAAAAATAACGGTTCATTTTCTTTTTTCTTAAAAACAAAGTGAATATCAACCAGAACCGCTGCCTGATAAAAATGTGATCAGACAGCGATTTTTGGTTAAGCACAATTATTTGAACAAATATATGTAACTACTGAAAGAGCTCGACTTTATTGTAACATTGAAACATGAATATTGAAAACATTATTAAAATCGTATATTATTCAATAGAAAATATTTGATCGGAGAAAATAGAAGTCACTTCGGAAATGGTGTTGTCTCTGGAGTTATTTAATGAAACACAACGATTTCGTTTTATATCCACAGGTTTGAAAACCGTTTAAATCCTGTTTTTGAGCTGACCAATACAACATATTGAGTTTAATCTCTGAGAATATATGTTTTCAAATTCACTCCAGTGGCATGGATAAATGATTCCCCCATTAGTTTGTCTCCTGAGGGTATACATAATCATTTAAAGTGTGCAAATTTGAATTTGGTATATGAAACCAGAATCTGTCATGCTAGGTAGACGTAAGTCTTGAAATTTGTTTCCCGCAAGCGCCGCCGAATCGTTCACTCACTAGTTGAAGTCTTGGAATACATTCTTCATTTAAATGCGACATCTTTAAGCTTTAATTGGACATCAAATGTAATTAAAAATAAACAAGAACAAAAAAAGTTGAGTTCGGTGGAACCGAAGGGAGCTGTTGAGCCCCCTGGTCATGGGGAATGTTAGACAGCAGACTAGACAGTTGAGCTATAGAGTAATCAATGTTTTACTAATGCGTAAACAGTCAGTCGTGTTCAATTTATACAATACTATAAATTAGATTTACGTTTTGTATGTAGTTGACTAATTTCAAAACAATTGAAAGCAAAAATGTGCAATTGTGAAACGATCTGTATATTGCTGGGTCGATTGTAATATATAATCGACATGTTGTTAACTTATTATGTACATACGCCTCTCTCTCTCTCTGACTGAAAGTTGTTGCGATTTACACACATAGTATTATTATTTTTATAACGAATTTTGTACCATCCGAAATTAGTCGTCAGAGACCCCACAAAGTATATATATTCTTGATCAGCTCGACGAAACGAATCGATCTAGACACGGCCGTCTGAAAGTCTGTATGACCGACTGGCTGTTTGTGAGTTCTGTATACTATTCACACACACTGTGAATACACAGAAAGAAAAAACCGTTCTTAGTATTTTGCCCACCAACATTAACTGCGAAAAGCAATGGTTTGTGATTCGGCAACTGAAGCAGCACTTCTCGGCGCTGTTCGCATCTGTCATGGTTCGATGCCAGGTTCTTCTACCAAAGGACATTTTTAAAAACCCGTCTAAGTACAAAAAAAAATAGATTCGAATTTTCTAAAAATAGAAGAAAAGTTCAAAAGACAACATCAATCAAAACGAAAAAAAAAATTTTTTTACTTTTTTTTGTGCCATTTGGAGCTAAGTAAAGCTTGGAGTTGGCTAAATTTAAGAATTTCGGGTTTGAAAAAAAAGTTCTTGAACCAAGAATTTTGTACTCCGTTTAAGAAAATCCATACTCAACATACTATTGATACCACTATGGTTCAATTCAATTACGGATATCCTGGATTTTTCTATAAGTGTATCCACGTTTATATTATAATTAAATCACAATGTTTACTAAGCCATAAAGGAAACATCGGAGACATCATAAATTTTATATATTCGTCAGCCCATTTTTTCCGCCAACCTTTGAAATATTGGTTTGTAAGTTGGTATGGAAACTTTTTATAGCCATAAGTAAAACATGTATCAAAATGACCCTGAAATAACAAATAGAAGTCATATATTCCATACATGAACACTTTGAATATATTTTGTTCTATCGAATATGTTCAAATTAAACCAAGTATTGTAAAAATTGTTTTAAAATTGATCAACTACATTCAAAAGATTAATCCAATTATTGAATCAGTAGAAGATGTTGAATAAATTATATATTTTTATAAGTAAAAATTTGAGATATCGATAGCTTAACTGTCTAACGTGCTGCCTATTCCAGACGATCTGAAATGTGACTTAAATTATCCGTACAATATTCCAGAATCAAACTTTATTCCTGTTCCGTTAATAGATTTTAACACAGAGCAACGTGCAACTGCTTGATCTAAATTTTTCATCCGATCCTGATAACATTCCGAATTCTGTATTGAAACTTTGTCCGGATACTTTGTGGCAACCTATTATACATATTTAAACTTAGTTAACCTGTCCTTAAAAAGTGGTTCTTTTCCGGATTGTTGGAAGGATTCCTTTACTATTCCATTGCATAAAAAATTTGATATACCGAGTATATGTAACTACAGTGGTATTGTAAAACTGTCCGCAGTCTCTAAATTGTTTGAAAAATAATAATTTCAAAGCAATTGCTCCAATCATTTGTCCTTTTCAGCATGGCTTGCTCAAGGGTCGTTCTGTTGTTTTTTCTGATGACCAGAAAACTGGCGTAATTTAGGCAGATTTTAATAAACCATTTGACAGTGTTAATCATAAAATATTGCTTTTTCAGTTTCATTCTTTCATTCAATTGATAAAATCTTACCAATGTGCGCGGAAACAGTTTAGTTCAGCAACTTCTAAAATGATCAACGTTAATTCTGGTGTTCCACAAGGTAGTCATTTGTGCCCAGCATTATTCTTGCTGTTTCTACACGACCTGTCATTTTCAATGTGGAAATATTAACGAACGATGTTAAACTTTTCCTTTACCTCAAATTGCAAGCTCAATCCTCTTTTCTACAAGATGATTTGGATCACATGGTTGTGTGGTGCAGCACAAATAAATTTATTTAAATGACAAAAAGTGTAAATGAACGAGTATGTATTTTCACAGACGCGTAAACTAATTCAATCGTCTTATTGTTTTTGTGGCAATGTTCTTGAAAAAGTCGAAACTTTCTGTGAACTTGGAATATTAATGAATCCTAAGCTGAACATATTAATGGACATATAGTCATTACGGTGAATAAAGTATATAACTAAGTTGTTGTTCACTGCTTTGTTATGCCTCATCCTTGAATATGGTTGTATAGTGTGAAATCCTCAGCACGAAGACTTTTTTATTGGAAGGTATTTATTATTAAAGAGTCGATTTTAGTGCAATAGTCATCCAAAGTTCACAGCTTAAATCATTTTATGAAATTATCAAATCTACTAAACTTTCTGAACCAACCTGTATAAGTATAAAAGCATAATTGACTTATTGATGTGGTCCGCCTTATACGTAACATATAGTGTCTGAATCTACAATGAGTCGTAGCCGCAAATGGTATGTGACTTATATATTCCTGATTCGAACTAAGGTAATAGGAACAGGGAATGAAACTGTAATCGATATCAATAGCGACGACAAAAAGTATAAGGAATGAAGGATATTTCATTTAGCATCTATGACCGAACGAGCACTTACCCCAATCCAAGTAGCCACACTTTTTTTTTTTTTTTTTTTGAAATAACAGCAGCAGTCAGTGGCGTAGTAACACTTTTTGGGGCCAGACAGATTCTTTTTCGGACCCTTCCACCCTTACGTTTTGGGGGAAAAAAAATACACAAAGTGTCCTAGTGTACGTTGTAGGTCTAGTCAATAACAACATTTTTAAATTATTGCTAAAAAACTAATTTTGGAGCACTTCGTACAAATATCATTCAATAACCCAATATTTAACAGATTTTAAAAGAGTTTTGAAATAAGAAGTTCAGATCTTTCACATTTGTAACGATAACGGACGATAAGGCGATCATCTTCAGATTTGGGACTTTTTTAGTTTTTCTGTAGTTGCACTGCATCATGTCATCGTCCTTCGCTGCTGCGTGTGCTACTGAGACTTTCATCCGCAATGCGCTTGCGTTGCAGTATATCTCATCAGTTGCCGTGAGCTAATGAGTTGCTACGAGTGTGACCTGATGGTGTGCGAATTGTACTCCCCTATTACTGCAGTCGGCAATTTCTATCTCTACGCCCGGTTCGACACACCTATAACCCCTCCACTACAGTCCCTACATTACAACGACCTCGCCCCACATCACGACCAACCGCTCGGTCAAAAGGCATTTACTTTGCTGAAAATGATGGCGGAAGAATTGTGTACAAACTGATTTGTTAATTAACTAGGAGAAAGACTCATGCACGCAAGTATATTTGCAGTTGAAAGGGAAAAGCTCAGCTGGGAGAAAGATAAATGATAACCGCTTCTGTTGATACTAACAGCTGTCAAGGAAATAATAAAAGAAAATCAAATCTATCAAAACGGTTGCTTCCCTCAATTTCGTAATATTCAGTTTACAAAATTTATTCAATTAAGGGAATTCCACTACTAATCTATTCCAAAGAAAAAAAATTCTTGTTTGGCTTTCCTATTTTAATCCTAACAACAAATCCTCATTTGCAAATATGAACTGGCTAAAAATTTGCTCAGTTTTAACTAGAAAATTTGCGGGTGTTTGAAATGTACACATTACTCCTATAATTTACACTGTTTATGGTTTCTATCTTTTTGTGTACCAGTGTGTTACAAGAATAAAAACAAAAAGAAAAAGGTTCTGCAGCCCCCGGCGTGATTTCTTCCTCCTTGCTACACCACTGACAGCAGTTTCGTTGGAAAGACTCCTTGCCATTCATGCTCCGGTGGCCAATCACTTGTTCAAAGGTACAAATGCGGAGGCATGTTGAGCCATTAATTCGCCATAAACAGAAGTGGTCTCAAATTTGTTTGTAGTTGTCGCTGAAAAATATTACAAACGCTCTCAATCAGGAGCAGCACTAGCGGCCACCATTTTCTCCCGCCAACAAACAGATGTACACGATTCCACGTGGCGATGTAATGAAGAAAACTGCGTTGGGGCGAGGCAGGCAACTCAGTTGATTGCTCATGTGTAGCAAGTCTCGTTTGTGCTACAATGTAACTTAGCAGCACGGAAATTTATGGCCGACACATTTCTGATGTTCAGAAAAATGATTACGGAAATAAGAATAACAAAATTTGCTACAAATGAAAATTGGGTGATGTGTGGAGTGTGGAGTGTAAAAGTTTAATGTCTGCAATAATATTATGTCAATTATGAATATTGAATATGTTAAATTTTGGGTAGTTATTTTTGACTGCACCGAATTTCATTTAATAGTTCCTCACTTTCTCATCCCAAAGGCCGTGGTACACTAGTTCAATCAGAAGCCTACTGCAGCTTCCCGGATTCATCCGACTTCGACCTGGGATAGGATGTCAAGTTTTGAATGTTGTCCAAACTGTAATGAACTTCGTTGATCGGCAAGAGCTCGGGCACAGCTAGAGCGTGTTTGTAGACAACATAACGATCGTTCTCTATTTGGTCATACCGACTGCGATTCAGGCGCGGGTCCTGGACATCCGACGGTCGAAGCTTATTGGAGGGTGTCATTGAGCTCGTCGTTCTGCGCGGTCGGCGCACTACATATTCCTCTTCCTTTGGTTGCTTCTGTTTCTTTGGCCCGAAGGCGATCAGCTCTTTGGTCTCTTCATCAAGTGGCATCAGCTCTTCTTGTATTTCCTTAACGATGTCGCGCATGGTGTTGAGCTGTTCTCTCTTGTAACCGGCCACTTCCCTCATGCTCTCCAAACGCAACAATGGCTGTTCCAACTTCCGCGGCTTCAACACGTCCATTTTTCTCTCATTCGTTCTGCGGTATGCTGGACTATGCTTACCTTCGACGAATTTGCGACTCTTGCCGCCATACGGCCACGTGTCCTCCGTGTGTGTGGAGCGTTGTCCAGCATATAAGAAGCAAACGGATTGATTGCCCATACGATGCGCGATGCGATACTTGTTCGGCAACATTCTCGTCGAACTAAAATAAAAACTCGGTGCAGCTTTTACTTTGTATTTTTACAAGAAAGTTTGAGAATCAGAACTCAAAATGTCCAAATTATTGAAAGTGTGACACTAAAAAAAAAGAGTCACTTCTGCCAGACTAAAAAAAAAATTTGAAAGTGAGACAATTTAAAACAAGCAGCGTAGATATCAAAAAAATTTTAATTCTGCAGTAGTCAAATTTAAAAAAAAAAATATTAAAACAACACTAAGTCTGTATGAAGCCTAAATGGCTTGATATATTTTCACTTATAGGGTATCGTTAGATTCGTTTTGATTGGGTGAGTGACATATTGTATAATATTTATACTCTGCCTAAATATACTCGTACTAAGTTCCTTCAAATGTATATAACAGACAGAAGGAGGCGTGGCAGACCCTACGATCCAATAGTCGATATAGATAAGTCCGTCCTTCGTCCTATTTGAACAGCGAAATAAAATTTTCGTTTTTCAATGTAAACCAGCCGAATTTTTTATTATCAGTTCGTCTGAAAGTTTGTAACGCATTAAAGGAGCCATCGTAGACCCCATAAATATTCTTGATCAGCTCGACGAGACGAATCGATCTAGCCATGTCCGCCTGTCTGTCCGTCTGTCTGTCTGTCTGTCTGTCTGTATGTTGTTGCGCATTTTTTGGGGACCAATTTTTATGCTATCCAGTTGAAATTTAGCACACACACTTCTTTTTACTGCAGTTTAATAGAGTATCAAGATTGATCCGCGACGCCCACTTTTTGGGGTAGCCCCATACAAACCCACCGCCCACTTTTGAGTTTTTGTATGAAAAAGTTTTTTAATGTAGTCAATATCAAGTTAATAATTGATATGGTTTGGGGTAGTACCTATTTAAACCTCCACTTTTATGTTTTACAATACTATCTAAAATTTCGTGTGAATGGTATTAGAGGTTCGGTTCAACCGAAGTTAACGTTTTTTCTTGTTTTCTATTATAATTTTTCGTAAATTTGTTTGTTAAAAATATTTTTATTAAAAAAACAAACCAAAAACTTGTTATAATTCTTTGCATTAGAGTATAAAGTGGGGCAGGGTATTTCAAAGTTGTGAACTCAAATAACGAAGGAACATATATTATTGCCATATTACTATAATCCAAACGACATGATATATGTTGACATATATCATCACATACGCAAGCATACATTCATTAAAAAACATAACCCTCCTTAGAGAAGTCGGGTCCAAAAAGTAAAAATGATTAAAGACATTTGTTCTTTCTGGATAATATTGAAAATGAATCATATAATGGGCTCAAAATTGCAAAAACTTGAGCAGCGTACGGATAAGGGAATCAAAATACCCAACTTGAAAGCCTCTATAGTCTGCGAGATCTCGTTGTTCACACATACAAAAGGCACACAGTTTTAGCTGTATTTACTCGACTATTAATGCTTATCCAGAATATAAACACTTAATGGAATCTGCCACGCCTCCCTCTGCCTGTTATATACATTTGCATAAATTTAATATATTCTTTTACGTTATGGGGACAGAATATAAAAATGACAAAATCTGTGGATAATTTCCAATGTGACGATTTTTTACAAATACTAATAAAAGGCCACTTTTTGGTGTTTTTTTTTTATCATGTATAGGGCGAAGGGTATAGTTTGAATTATTTATTTATTTATTTATTTATTTTTTTTTTGAAAATTCAGTGTTTTTTGTGCAAAAATAGTTACAAATACATGAAAGTATGTACCATCGCTAGCCACTATTTTTTCCCAACTTTCTGGCAGCAGACGAAAGAACAATATCTTTAGAAGCAATTCAATCCATCCAGCCATTTTCTGAAGCGTTCCTCAGACAGGCCATGGGTCATCGATCGAAACATGTGGTACCAGATGTAGCGATGTCTGGGTAATAAGGCGTGTGGGGTAGAACCTCCCATTTGGTCGATGAGTTGTAGGATTTTGAATTGTCGTGGAGGAAAATAATTGTGTCATGTCTATCGCTATACTCCGGTCATTTTTTATTTAATGAGCTCAGTTGAGTTCTGTACCGGATTGTCGTATCGGATCCATTTTGCATCGCCAGTCACAATTCGATGCAGAAATCACTTCCTATTTTGTCGTTCAACAGCTGCTTCGTACCTGGTCTTCAAAAAAAAAAAATCTTCGCTTTAAACCGAGGAAACCACTTACGGTACGTTTGTCCAGCTAGAGCAAGCTCTCCATAAACTACCATTAAAATTCGATGGCATTCGGAAAATGAAGTGTTCCTTTCTGATATTTTCTTAGGTTTTTATATTAAATTCAGTCTAGAAAATGACATCATTGCGGAATACTATTGATGTTCCACGTAGTATTGCCTTAGACCTTACAAGTTGTAGTGAAGATATGGCACAATGATGGGAAGGACTATGTGAAAAATACAGCATCCAGTCAAATTTTGGAATCGGAAATGAAATCAGCAATAGTTTGCACTGAAATAAATGACAGAGCGATGACTTCCTGCGATACCAGCTTCCCGCCTCAATTCCCAAGATTTTTATTAGCAATACTTCTTCTGTTACGGGAGCTCAATAATTGAGGCTATATCCAACTCTGTCCTATTGATTGTTTAACTTTTTTAATCCAATCCTCTCCAGAAAATAGCATTATAAAGTGAGTACTAAGATAACATTTAAATGAAACACGAGGGTTGTCAAAAAGCTGCTGCGGGAATGAGGTATTTCTGGAAGTCTCATGGAAAAATATTCCCTATGGATGTTCGACCTTCTGGCAGATGCTCGCGATGCACCACTCCATTGTAATCGAAGAAAACATACACCAAAACCTTCACATTTGACCGAACTTGGCGTGCTTTTTTCGGTCTTGGCTCTTCTGGCCGTTTCCATTGGGATGATTCGGTTTTGGTTTCGACGTCATAACCATATACCCAAGTTTCGTCAGCAGTTATGACCCTTTTGAGCAAATCTGGATCGTCATTGGCGTCATTCAACAGCTCCTGAGCAATACTCATGCGACGTTATTTTGCTCTATAATTAGAAATTTCGGAACAAACTTCGCTGCCACACGTTTCATGCCAAAAAAAAATCGGTAAAACTTCATGGCATGGGCCACCCGATATACCGATATCCTCAGCAACTTATCTAATAGTGCTCAGGCGATTCTCCATAACTATTTTCTTCACTGCTTCAATGTTTTTCCGTTGTTTACGAGCTATGGCGTCCAGTGCGGGCATCGTCATTAATATCTTCTCGGCCTTCTGGGAAGAGCTTGTACCACTTATAAACATTTTGTTGCCAAATTTTCACACGAAATTTAATACGGATCGCTGAGCCATTTATCACGCCTAACTTTTATTAACTTTGTGGGGTATATGATGTCACCTTTAATGTGTTACAACCTTTCAGACAAACTGATAACACCCTTTCACACTACGTAGCCAACGCAATTTGAAAAGTCACCTATATTTTCTCTGGAGGGCCAAGTGGCGTGACAAAGGCGGCGTGACAGACCCCATAAGGTATTTATATTCTTGATCAGCATTAAAAGTTAAAGTCGATATAGCTATGTGTGTTCGTCTGTCCCTTCGTCGTATGTTTAAACAACTAGATCCTGGAGACTATAAAATGTCACGAAACTTGGATATGTATTTATATTCATTCTCCTTGACGCAGTACGCAGATTAAGTTTAGGTAAAAATACAAAGTCTATGGTAAATTACAACAAAAATTAAACTTTTGAAAAAAACCAAAGTTAGAGTCTAACAAATGTTTCGATAACAAATTAGAGCAGCAATCGTTATTCATTAATGTCACGAACTCATGCCCACCTGACCGTTCGTTCATCTGCCCGGGCAAAGCATTTGGTCATGCGGGTAGCATCCGATAAAAACAATGTGAGCTACCCTGTTATTGGTCTTACTGAAAAATCGATAAACGCAACCAAAATGAGAACATGACCGTTCAACTACTACACCAGTTTCCGTTTCTGTGCCACTCAGGTTAACCATCCGGTTGAATTCGTGGTCATCATACATCAGTCACGCAGCTTCCGTCCGCTAGGACGCTAGGCATTATCGATTATGTTCCATTATGCCTTCGCTTTTCAAATAACCCAAATTTACCATATACATGCTCCATTCTTATTGTATGTTCAAACCATAACTTAAATACAATATATTTATATCGCACAAAAGTATGCAACATCTTTTTGTTGAAAAAAAATGTAATTCTAAATTCTAAAAAAAAAATTCCTAATTTATAAGCGATATCTGAAAAATTGTCACTTTTTTGTTTCTTGGTCGTCGCCTCGTCAAACTGATCAAGAATATATATGTACTATACATATACTTATACTAATTTATAACATTCGGATCGAATTGGTTTCATAAGCCTTATATTTGACACATTCATCATATTGCTTTGAAATATCTAAACAGCCACTAAGAAGTCTAATAGCTACCAGATGACTTTTCAGCATATAGAACACACCTTTTAGTTTCTGCTCGAAGCCTTAGCAGCTAATGCGCTTAGCTACCAGCAATCGCATCGTCTACTTCGTGTTTCCAAAATGTGTGAAAATATTTGCGACATTTTTAGCAGAATTGCTCCCAATACTTACTGCAGTCATATGTGGGTCTTAATTACGTAGTTGACGATGTATTCGATACATCTTAATTGCTAGTTTCAGCACTTTTGGGTCTAGATGACGTGGCAGAGGATAGAGAGAAGGTGGCTCCAATTGTTTCTACATAAATAAATACACCGTTATGAAATGGTGTAAACACGCTGCTGGATTGACGAGCCTTCAAAGTCATCACAATACTGCGTCTGTGCTCAATTAACTGTCTGTCCGTCTCCTTCAATAGCTGTCAAACATGAACTTGAATAATGAAGCATCAGGTCACACAATTTATATAAGCAAAACTCGTCTTTTAGAAAAGTTCTAAGCGCAAATTGCATATGAGACTAACACTAGCTGAAAAAGCAAATCTCATTCACATTTTCATTTTCATTGCAGTAAACTTTGATATATAAATTGTTAATACTAAAAAATTGTTAATACAAATCAAAAAAGAAAAGAGGTGGCAAACGAAAAACAGCTGATGATGTTCCGCGGTTGGTTCCAAAACAAATCCTGCCTGTCTGCTCTGCTCTGATCTGCGTTCAATTTATTATTGCAGAATATTAGAAAGTCTAAGGACTAAACTGCTCGTGTTTATACATTTTTATAAATTCAAAGCCGTTCAAAAAAAAAAAAATTTTTTTTTTTTCATATTTTATTTTATTTATTTACCAGTTTTGTTTTTGGTAGTTTTCAAATAAGTTTACGTTCTTCTCTTGCAAATTATTGAGTTTAGTTCCGTTTTTTTTTTTAACAATTTTGCTCATATTATTTTCACGTCATTAATTTTTAAGATATTTTACAACTTACAGCTAAATAAGAATGAAACTAAAACTGTTTTATTGTATAATTAAACACTTTGTAAATATTTTATTATTTCGTTTCGTTTTTTTTTATTTTATTTAATTTTTTTGTTGTATTTTTTTGTATTTCTCAATATTATCAGCATAGCATCTGGAAGCTACATATGTACGTATATCGTTAGTATTGATGCTCTGCTCAGACTTCACACAATGCATCCGAATCGTATAAACTTTCTTTAGTGAAAATGGTATTTTCCATGTTATGTTCGGCCAAAGTGGGCGGGGCGGTACACATGCTAATCGCTAATCGCTAATGGTAATCATAATAATCTCATTTAAAATATTACATTCAATGAAAATTTTATTTGTTTTTTTGTTTTGTTTTGTTTTTTTTTTTAAATTATTAAGAGTGTTCATAGATTTATATTATATAATTATGTTAAATATATATTCATACATATTTAAACCTTTTCTTTTGTTCTCATAAAGTAAAAAGCCACAATTTACAAATATATAAGCATACAGCATTAGTTTTAGTGTTTAGGGTTTAGGGGCAATAGTTTCTTCTGCTTATTTATTTAGTTTTAGGTTTTTATTTATTTTGTAATTTTATTTTTTAGATTTACGTATATCCGTTGCTACGATAATTCACATTTATGTATTTATAATTTAATTTTCTTTCTTATATCTTATATTGAATATTTCTTCTGGTTTTTTTAAATTATTACGCTCATATTTAAAACCTATAACATTTAAATCTTATATGGTACTTTTACGTATTTTTTTACGTTTCAATTTGTTCTTTTTGTTGTAGTTATTGTAGTTGTTGGTAGTTCCATATATCGTATTAATGTACTATATGTGTATTCATATAACAATCCTCATTTTTGTTGCTCTTGTTTTAATTTTATTTGTATTTGTATTTTTATTTGCATACCTTATGAACTATTTACGTATACATCATTGTAGAAGGTTTCTGGTTGCCTCGAATCGAATCGAATCGCATCGCATCGAATTGAAATTAAATAATTAAACAAATAAAAACATATAGTATTGTAAATAGTATATTCAAATGAACTTTTTACAAAATGTGTGTTTCTCTGCAACACTTTCCTGCATTGAAGTGAGCTTTCGTGTAGAATGAAATGGCAGCAAAAAAATGTTAAAACTAAAATCGCAATATTCGACAAAAAATTAATTCAACTCATAAAAATGTGCAGAGAAAATTTTATCTAAAACATTTGCGCTACATCTTTGCTCTGCCGTCTCTCATTTCTAAACTATTAATTCTTAAAAGTTTTATTCTCATCAAATAGCAGATAGTTTTTATTGCACCTTAAAGTTTTTTTTTATACATATTAAGTATTCGTTTAAGCAGCTATTATACAAAACAAAACGAGATCAAGCAGCCTACTATTAAAAATATGTATTCGCTTCTCAAATAAATAAATATTAAAATATATATATATAAAAAAAAAAACAAAAAAACAAAAAAAACATCTACAAATAATAACGCACAAAATATTTTATTTTTCTTTTTTTAATTTTTTCAAACCAATAATTTATTTAAGTCGTTTTTTTTCTCATTTTTTGTGTTCGTAACTTTAATCTCATAAACGCAAAAATTAAACTAAAATTCGTAAAAATTAAATATTAAAATTACTTAAAGAAACAGCTTCACTTGTATCTAAAATCTTTTTTTTTTTTTTGTTCGCAATTTTCTACATGTTGTTAAGAAGAAAGAGAAGAAGATAGAAAAAGAACTTAAAACGATAACTAAAATTTGCATTACACATTTATTTTTTTATTTTGTTTTTTGTTTTGTTTTGTTTTTTTAAACAAAGAACTATTCACATTGCTTAAGTAATTAGTTAATAATTATAATAATAATCATAATAATAATAATAATCATAATAGAAAAAACTTAATTAGCAAATTCATAAACGAAATTCATATCAACAGAATTTTCCAGCATCAAAACTTTGATAAATTCCACATTAGGTTTTGTTCAACAAACATTTTCAATGAGTATTTTTTTCAAATTATTTTTGCACATTTTTTCAACGCTTTTTTGGATATTTTTGTATAGATTTTCTTTTGCAAACGAAACATAAACAAAAATTATAAAACAAACTAGTTAAATTTTGTATGTATTTAATTGAGACGCTAATTTCTATTTGTTAAGTTGAGAAATGATAATTTTAATTATATTTTGTTTGTTTGTTTTTTGTCTTCTTAGTCGAAACTATTTACTCTACTTTAAAAATGTGTTTTTAATTTCTTAATGGGCGTTGTTCATTTGTTCAAGTGGTTGTTGTTGTTGTTGTTGTTATTTCAGTTGTATCTCTTTCTAAATAATTCGATTTATTTAGTTTAATTAAAATTTAATTTTAGCATTACATATTTGTTTCTCATATACGGCTGTAATCTGTCTCTGTTTCGTTTCTCACATTTAAAAAATTATTTTTAAATAATTTGCTTTATGTTTTATTTGTTTTATTATCGTTTAAATTAAATTAATTACTTTACTTTGTATTGTGTGTGTGTGTGTGTGTGTGTGTGTCTGTGTGTGTCAGTGTGTGTGTTTTAGTTAGCTTTAATAGTAATAATAGAATTTGTCCTAATTCTGATCTAAATGCTGTCCTTGCGCTGCCGCCGCCGCTGCTGCTGCTGCCTTTTGCGCCTGCGCCTGTTTTTCCTGTTCATTGAGCTCCTTGATCGCCTGAATTTCCTTTTTCAATTTCATTCGCCGATTCTGGAACCAGATTTTGATCTGTCGTTCTGTGAGGCAGAGCGCATGCGCCATTTCGATTCTTCGTCGGCGGGTCAGATAGTGATTCGTATGGAACTCTTTCTCCAGTTCGAGCGTCTGGTAGCGGGTGTAAGTCTGTCTTCCGCGTCTCCTTAAGCCATTGGTGCCTGCAAATTAATAATAGAATGTATAGAACAATTAATTGGATTTGCTTTAAGTTTAATCTCGATTTTAAAAACTTTCAACAGCAACGACAGCAAAGTATTTTATCTCACTTTCATTGTCTTTGATTTATACTTTAGCGCTTTATGACTTTTGTTGAATTTTCAAGCCATAAAAGTAATTTATTAAAGCAGCAATAAATCGCCTAGCATGCGTCTTCTATATATAGTATTGTAGAATACTCGTATGTATATATATGTATATATATGTCGCACATACGTAGATGCGCAGATACATTCATTGATAGAGATACATATAGAGCTACCAATAAATCGAGTCTGTCAGTCGCAAGCTTTTGTTTTACAAGTATTTTTGTTTGTTTGTTTGTCTTTTTTTCACTCTTTCTGACATTAAATATATATTTTATTTTTATAACTTAATAAGTCTTTTGTATTTTCTCTCAGAATACTTTCTTCTACTTATTCGTGGATTCTTCAAGGATTGCTGCTCACATTACGCCATTTATTATAGCCGAAGCATTAAATACATATATGAAAAATAAATGCGTTTTCACTTTATGACTTTCCGTGTTGGCATAAATTTGTTAATACCTTTAGGCCAAATTTATAACATAATAAATGCGCTCATAATAAATGACTGAAAGGAGTAGAGAAGTGTGTAGAGTCGAGCTGAGCTGAGCTGAGTTGTGCATTGCCACCCAATAAAATTGCAAAAGATAAATCGAGTGAATGGGCAAAGTGAACTATAGCTATGAGTATGTGTGTGTGTGTGTGAGTGTGATGAAATCAGTGCGTCTGCAACAATAACAAACAACAATAACCATTGCTGCGTTTGCGTACTTTGAGCTACATATAAAGTGCATTAAATATTTACTCACACACACACACTCGGAGATACTCAGATACGTTTGCACGCATTCATGTATCTGCACATACATAAAATTGAGTTATTGCACTTGAGGCAAATTAAACTTCATAAATATTTAAAATCAGAGATTAACAAGATACACTGGCGTTGTAGGGAAGCAAAGGGAAAGATCAGTGTGCATTGAAATGAAAGGGTTGCAGCATCGACATGATAAGTTGTTGTTGTTGTTGTTGTTGTTGTCGAGGTTTACTGCAATGCAATGTGTTGTTGGACTTAAGATACTTTTTGCTTTGTGACAGCCTGCTTGGACTTTCAAATGCAACAACAACAACAACTTCGTAAAAGCAACAACCACTTATGAAGCCAATTAAACGCGAATAAATAGCTTATTAAATGTTTGCTGCTGTTGTTGTTAACTGACTTTTAAATGGCCGGCAATGTTGGCAACAACAACAAGAACAACAAACAAAACTGCTGCATTTATTACGAATGCGCTCACGTTTTATATTTTTGTTTTGTTTTTTGTTTTGCTTGCCACGCAGCAGCAGCAGCAGCAGCAGCAGCAGCAGCAGCCGCAGCAACAATGACACAACTGCTGCAACACACAACAGCAACAACAACAGCAGCTACAACTACACAATACACTAACAGCAACAACAAGATACAAACGATCATTTTGAAATAATGTTTGCACCGCAGTTAGAAAGAGACAACGTGCACGATTAGCGCATATGAGTGAGTGAGTAAATCTTCTAACAAGTGAGATAGCCAGAAAAGTGTGAGAGCGGCAAAAGGAGTGAACACGAATGGCGGCTATAAAAACGAAATGATTTTCAGCCATTTTTATACCCTTCACTTATTGTGCGGATAAGGGTATTAATTGTCACAGTGAAGTTAGCAGCGGACACACCATAAAAAAGTGGAAATACATGCTTGGTTAACTTGACGAGATATATCCAATACAAGTCTTTGCATGAACAACCGCTTACAACTCGGAGAACTGCTTTCAAAATAGATGGTCTTGTTTTTCAATAAGTAATTAATAAATAGTCTGAAAAGTGGTAATAAGAGCAGACATCCGCTACAGTGCAATATAAATGTTCATGATCAACTAGAGCACCTGTCTGCATGTCATGTTATTCTACTGTCTGTAACATCAAAAAGTAGTCCATTATTTCGTAATATGTAGTATACCTTTTTAGAACTTGAAATGGTGACTTTGACTTTGATCACGATACTCTCATACGCAATTCTGTTCCAATTTATTTTATTGCATTGATCATTTGTGTTTATCTAAATAACTTTCTGAAAAATTGATAAAGACAATGCAAAGAAGCGTACTTTCCAGAGAACCACCGAGGCCTTTGAAATACATGTTTTAGCCTTAGTTCGTGGTATGCGGCATTCGGTTACCTCGAAGGCTATGTCACCAAATCTGTATGGTTTGAGGCATGACAAATAACGAGTTATCATAGATAAGCCCATACATGCTGCTCGTTTAACTGTATGAAGTGGCGACGCGAAAATGAGAGTAGCCGTTGCCATCAATGGCGACCGCTGTCAAGACATGATAGCTGCCTTTTGTTGGCGGAAACTGAAAGATACGATCTCGATTATGTCTGTTTTCAAAAAGTCGGTACAATTTGCAGCACAACCTCGCGCACGATCAACCTTTTGCGCATAAAGTTTAGCAATCGTGAAATTAGCAATTTCGGAGATGTCAATTGGCCAACTCGGAGCTGCGATATAACACCTCCCGATTTACTTCTTTGGGGCGCATTGTGGAATGTTCTTAAACAAATAGAGCAGACAAAGTTCTCGAAAATTAGTGTTTCAGTATAGGCTACTGCCAAGCTTTCCAATGTAGCCAATTCAAAGAAATATAAACCTAACACAAAACTTGTCGCAAAAAATTTAGTTTTTCTTGTTCTTAACACGTTTATAATAACTAAAATATAAATATACAATATACAATAATAATAATATTATAATTTATGTCTCAGTTAACTTACAGAGACTTTAACTAAATATCGAGAAAAGCAACCTGATATACTTCTAAAATGCATGTGAAGTACATAAATGTTTCGGTGTTGCCTAAATTCATGTTCTTTTATTTTATTTTATCTTTGCAGCATTTTTTTCGACTTTCTGTTAAAGCTTTTGCAGTCGAGTTAGGCAGCACAAAAACAATAAAAGAAGTTGCAAGTAATCAATGCAGCAGCAACAGCATACAAACAAAACAAAAAACAATGTGCAACTGCAACAGCAGCAATAATCTATACTGCCGATGACGACAATGGCTCTGGCGATGTTGACGATTCGATTCGATTCGTTACGTTTTGTTGTTGTTTCGCTCTTGATGATCATTTTAAAGAAAAATTTATATTTATGACAAAATGTACAGCAGCAACAACAGACAGCAACAGGAACAGCATTAGCAACAGCATCAACAAAGTTGAAGAGAAATAATCAAGCAAAGCGAACATTCACCAAATCAACGTTGATACACTATACTATACCATATAAAATAAAATCAAATAAAATGAAATGATATTGTATTCGAAATATGTTTTTGCCGCACGTGTAGGTTTGCAACATTGTTTTTTGTTTGTTTTTGTTTTTGTTTTTGTTTTTGCTAGCCCGCTGATGTTGTTAACTTCTTCGATCTTTTTTATCTGAAATTTTTATACAAGGAAATTGTTTTTTATTCATTTTATTGTGTTGACATTTTTATGAATAAAAAAACAAAAATACAAGAGAAATTAAAAATATTTGCGACAATTCATGAAATATTTGTTTTTCATTTAATTTACTTTTTTTTACTAAGAAATTCCATATCCAAAATTTTATGCATTCAAAGAAGAATATTTATATACAAAGCGAATGCGCTGCGCTGAATGCTTTTTTTTATATTTTTAATGGCGCAGCTGAAATTTTCTATTCTTACTTTTGTGCACTTTTTAGCAGACTGCCTTGTTGCGCTACTTTTTTTGTTTATTAATTTTTTGTTTTCGTTTGAAGTTAAAATTGTTTGTCTCAGATGTGCTCCGCGAATTTGTAAACGTGCAACTCGAAAACTTTTAATTGGATTCTCTTCGAACTAATTTTATTTGCACTCTTAAATGTTATGTTATTTTAATGCTGTATAATTAAAAAAAAGGAACAATTAAAAATATTTTAACCATATTTTTCCTTATTTGAAAATGCATTTTGCTTATATAATTTCAATTGTTTACACCCTTGTCTGAGTACGGCATTCAATTGCTTTGTACATTGATATTAATAAATTAAAATGTTATTAAAAACCGATCAGTTCAGAAAAGTTGCTTTTTAATTGTACAATAATTTGTGTGACATTGAGCATTTTATAACTGCTTTATGCCATTATTAATGCAGTTCAATAGATCAAATCATGTTATCCAATTTTGATATTTGCGTTGAAGTCTTGTAGGAAATAACAAAATTGTTTTATTACGTGTTTAATTGGAAAAAGTGAAGGTCGCATTGCATTTATCATATCAGCCAATGCTTTGAATAGATTCTGGTAAAACAATAATACCCACTTCAGATGATCATACTATATATGTGACAAAGATTCGGAATTTGAATCTATTTTCAGTTGGTATGCTAGCCAATTCTAGTTGTAATTTGTATCGTTTTGACGCTATTTTCAATGCAATGTCACAAATTTTTACTAATAACACTATGCAAAAATTTTAGTAAATGTTGTACGTGATGTTGTATTGTTGCAAAACTAAAGACTTGATTGAGCCAGCTCTTGAACGAAATTGGTAGATAATTTAAATATCTTTGATTTGGGTTTTTACTTAATTAGCTCAGTTAAGCCGAAGTCGAGATATGTAAAAATAATACTAAAAATTCGTATCTCAAAATCCAATACATGGAAAAATAGGTGATTTTAATTTTCCTGTTCAGCAGCTCGTAAATCTACAAGAAAACAATGGTACCTTGTCGATCAGGTTTTTATTTTTTGTAAGCAATTGTTAATAGTCCAAAGTCGTGGTACATCCTTTGATTTTGCAGAGTAAACAATCTTAAATGTAAATCTTTCCATTCCAGAATTTAATATTCCCCAATATATACTAATGTCTTGCTTTGACAGTGCTTCGATTTATCTTAAGTAGCTCGTAATACAGTGAATACAGTGAATAGATTTTAAAGTTTCCTTATTTTTCTCTTTCAGCTTAATTGTAAATATGCTATTCTCAGTTAAAAAAAGTTTGTTCAATTGAGAAAAATGTGTCAGAAATGTGTAAAAGAAATAACTTCTATTTAGTTAAATCTGCACACAGCTCAACATAAATTTCAACTTACTAAAAAATGTTCACGCATTTTCCTTCACTTTCTTTTACTCTTCCTCTCTCTCACACTCACTCATTCGCTCACTCACTCACGTCTGAGATACTTTGCAAGGACTTTGTAAAGCAGTGAAAGAAAAACGACTTGGAGTGCGTTGTGAGAACGACGAATTTGGAATACATCACGCTGAGGTTTTGCGCAAGTTTCATTTTATTTATTTAAATTTATATTTCGTTTCATTTTTATTTTACAAACTCAGCCAATGCTGCGCCCAGGATTTCTTTGCGCGAGACCCAACCCGCGCCCCTTAGCTGTGGCTATAGTGGGCCGCCCGTTGTCAGTACGTGAGTTCTTTGCAACAATTTTAAATGGAATTTGTCACGCCGCCGGCGAAAGTCGAGTCAAGTTGTTGTTGGTTTGGCTCCTCTCTTTCGCGGCAGGAAGCGCGTCGCCTTGCGTAGTTCCAATGTATCTGAAACTGCTTCTGCTGCTTCGGAACCTACGCGGTTCAACATTTTTCTTTTCTTTTCTTTTCTTTTTTTTATTTTTTTTTTATTTTAAGCTGTATGCAAAATAAACTTTTTACAAAACTTCTATACTTTTATTTTATTTCTTTTTTATTCGTTTGTTCGTTTATTCTTTGCGCTGTTCATTTTTTTCCGCTTCTGTTGGCCAAGTTTAAATTTATTATGCGAAAAAGTGCGAAATTCATTTTGGCGCTTGAGCTGCGACGCGTTTTTCTTTTTCCAGCTTTGTTTTCTTTTCTTTTTCTTTTCTTTTCTTTTCCATTTTCATTTATTTTTCTAACGTCCACCGATCCGGAGGGTAGATCAAGAAGTCCTTACAACTCATGGCTTGTGACGATTCATTCCAACTTCATCATGTTCAAACAAAACTTATTCCGGAATAATCTGAAAAAAGTGTTGAGTATAGGTCGTCGAGGACCTCATCATTCATTCGGTTTTCGTTTGTACAATCTAATAATAATTATATAATATTAATATTAGTGTTAGTGTTAATTTTTGTCCTTTTCCAAGAAGTCAATGTTATTGATTTCAGGTACATCATTGATTTATAACACTATTCTTTTTGTGCAAATTCATCTGAAAAACTACATTCAACATTTATTTATTTTAAGAGCGTTATTCTTCGGCAGTTCAGCGTGATAATATTAAGTGAGAAAAAGTATATTGAAGCATGGTTAGTAGTTATTGGAACAAACTTTTCTCGATGTTTCGATCGATTACTATATTGTATATTGTAAAAACTTATTGCCCAACTCACGTAATTTCTTCGTAGTACTCTAGGATTTTTTTTTTATGCTTTGCGCGCTAAAAATTTTGTGTATTTCTAAGTACATAATTTAAAATGTGCAAAAGGCGTGCGAGTCTGTGGGTGGAATATTGGCGGTGGAAAATGCTGGTGGAGGAGAAGGCGACAGGCAGCAGGCAATAAAACTTAGTATGGCATACTGAAATTTAAGATAATTTAACGCAAGTTGGCAGTTACAGAAATTAGGCTGCTGCTGCTGCTGCCGTACGTGCAACAGAGTAGGCAGAGTAGACATTAGTGTGCGAAAAAGATGGACGAAAAGTTTGCCGCTTTACCGCTGCAGGCATTCGCAGCCCGAAAATTTTCTTTTTATTCGCTTACACAAAACGAAAAACGCACAAAAAAAAATCTTTTTTTTTTTATTTATTTAGCTTCGAGTCGAGTCGTCTTGAGTCGAGTTTTTTATTATTTGTTTTATTTTTTCGGGTAAAGATACATTTTCAAGGTTCCGTAGCCGCTTCTTGAACTTCTTCGTATTTTTCTTTTGCTGCTGCTGCCGTTTTTCCCAATGTTTTTCCATGCGCACAGCTGCGCTCATCGCCAGCCAAGTACGTGTTATATTTTTTAACTGAAATTCCTGCGATTTAAAGTTTTGACAGTTTACGTGTTTGTCTTTGCAGCTTTCCCAGCAGCGGTATCGCTCCCCTCCCCAACTCTCCATCTACGCTGCGCTCCAACAGCGCGTTCTGTTTTCCATAGCCTTAGAGTTTTTAGCATTTCTTCGCTGGCGGAGTTCCCCAAATAAGTCTTGGCTATATGCCACCATTACGTATAGCGCGTATAGCGTCTTCTCTCTCTCACTCTCTCTCTCTCACACACACACTTCCTCACACACACTTATTGGTCTCCCTCACTCCTTCATCCCCTGTGTTCCAGTATCGAAATAATTCCGCATGCGGCAAGCATCATAAATCACTCGCTTGTGACTCCATGTTCCATGCAGCATGTCGCCGTAGCACAGAGCAGCGCATCGCATGTGATGTATGCTTCTATTAGAACTATTTATATAGATGCTCTCACACATACACAATTATATATATATAATCATACATGCATCTGTGTATCTTTGTATGCACGTTTCTGTATGTCTGTCTTTTTATTCGATATCATGCACCATTTGTCGCTTGTTTTCAAATGTTTCCATTTATATACTTATATTTAATTCGATTTTTTTTCTATCGTTCGCTCTAACAGTGTATCTATAACACATTTGTATGTGCTCTTCTCGTCCAAATGCAGCTCACCTCAGTCCGCGTCTAATTTATGTTTTGTTTGTTGCTGCGACATAAAATAGTCACGCGCGTTTGCTGCTCTAGCTGCCGGCTAATACTTTTATACACGCTGGCGACTTTCATTGGAATATCTATCAAATCGCGTCCATCCACGCTCCAGTCTGTGTCCATCTAAGTATCTGCCGTTTCATTTAGTCAAAGTGCTACATAACCGTACCGCACGCATAAATATGTCTTCTTAGGGTATTTCATCACGCACGCATGATTTAGATACGCTTTGATTCACTACTGATAGGCTGTGAAATCGTTTTTTCTCTCGAATTGAATCTCTCTTGTATATTTATATTGATTACCATGAAATCCAACTAATTGGAAAGTAGCTGAGATACATTTTTATTGGTTTTAGATTGAATTTTTCTCATACGATACAAAAAGTATCCTTCGTTTTAAGCGTAAATACAGATTTTCAAATTCCATCTTCCAGTGAAATCGAGTATGGTCAGCCTACTACTATTTGCGTAGCATATACGAGTATGTATCTGTGCTATTTATCTGTAGTTCAATGTATCTCTTGCTGCCTAGATTCGGCTCGGTTTAGTCTTCATATGTCACAACTCAAGCGGAAATTGTTTAGCAGCGAACATATGCGTACCTTTTTCCCATTTAGCACAAAAAAGGAACACAAAAAAAAGGATTCGCATAAAAGCAGCAGTGAAAATACATACGCATAAAAATCAATATTAAATCGGGGGAACGCTTAATGTGATTTAATTAAATCTATTGCGTAACGACATGAGATATATTTATATTTATCTATATAAATGTATCGAGATACAAATACATTGAAAAAAGTGTATATAAAACAATTAAATGCTTTGCGAAATACTCTTAAAGTTGGAGAAAATGTTGAGCAGAAAAATAAGTAAAAATCGATTCAATGGAGACGGAAACTAATTTTCCGCACTGGCAATTGTACACGCACTAAATCTGTCAATTAAATTGGCCGCAGGGAGTGCGTAGAACACGCGCTGCAACAACTACAACAAAGATAATAATAATAATAACAACAACAACAACCACATAGACAACAAACAGCAAACGAGCAAGCAAGTCAAGGTAGGCAATAAGCTACAATTGAGTTTGAGGTTTCGACTTTGACTTGAAGACGGATAGACAAACGGCGAAAGGAGAGAATGAGCAGGCGGACACACGTGATTATGGCCTGAAAGCCAATATTGATGCTTGCGGTGGCAAAATGCGCAATTGAGTTGCAATTTCGGCATGAAATACAGACACAGGCACAAGCAGATACAAATGTACCTATGCAATGTCCGCTGTTGCTGCTACTGCTACTGCTGCGGTTTTGAATATTGAGCGACACGTTAAGGGTGTGTGTGAATGCGTATGTCAGTCTGTCACTCCGTCTGTATGTTTGTCAGTTTGTCTCTTTGGCTGCTGCGCGTATGACTCAATTCAGTTGAAACCATTTACTGCATTTTCACGTATTACTTACTAACATTCAAGCACGCACTAACGCACTTCTGCCATATACTCGTACCTACAGGTATATGTATACACATGCATCTTATAGATACATTCGCATCTATATACATATGTATGTAGCTGAATCTACGTACTTTCATGCACCTTGGGCTGTCTGTGTCGCTGCTTTTTCAATTTTTCTCAGCACAGCTCACACTCAGCTGCGTCTTGGTTTGAGGCAATCAGAATTTAATTGCTTTCATGTGGCAAAATCGAGCAAAATCAGTGGGCGTGTGTGAAACATGGAAAGGCTGTGCTAGTCGTGAAGCAGGAGAATGTGGCGGAGGCTTTGTTTGTTCACCATTGCTGCAGCTGAGCCAATTATACAATACTATAGCACTCTGCGCATTACTCTCGACTACATTCTAAGTTGTTTGTGCTAGTTTTTAATTAGTTCTGAGATTGATTTCGCATTGCTCTTACTATGCATTCTGCATGTGAGTTTGTGTTGTTGCTTCTTCAATATCTGCGCAACTGCTTTCCCACCATTTTTCTGCTGAAATTATGTGCCAAGCATTATTAATGCCGACGATCAACGAACGTGCTGAGCGCAACCTTTGAAATTATTGTTTACAGCTGAGCATAATTGCGCCGAAAATTCGGTGCAGAAAAGAATCAAAGCAAGTTCAATGACTAAGCTTACAGCCGATTCGGTTTAACTGAAATTTGTGGACCCTATGCAATTTGGAATATTATCTGTGAAGTTTTGAGAAAACTCTGTTCGAGTAATATACTCAAATAATATACACGTGCACTACATACAAGGAACTTCACGCATTTTTGTTTGGAATAGAATTGTCAATTAATTGGTAACACCTTCATTCCCTATTTTGCAGTTCTTTCCATCGAAATAGTATTTAAAAAACTTTGTTGGGAATAAATTTCAACATGAGTGTTTTCATAATATTCTTGTGGTACAAAAACTTTGAAGTCATTGCTATCGATTTTCTCGCTAACAATAAAATCCTCAAAGCTAAATTATTAAACACTTAGAACGGTTTTCAATACTTTCTTTAAAAACACAGTCACTTCGCCACATTAAAAAAAAAAACTGTTTTCATCGAAGAATCCAAAAGAATCGAATTTGCTTCTTTTGGCACAGAATTTATTAAATTAATTATGAAATTATTAAAAAGAGTCAAGTACAAAGTTTTGAATTAAATCTGCATATCTAATTATAAATATTTCAAGATATCTAGGTAAATAGTCGGTAAGAATAAAGAATCTAAATATTGTATATACGAGTATACATATCCGTTTCGAATATATAAATCCTATGCTAAAGGAAGAAACTCTCTCCCATTACGTATGGATACTGTATGATTAAATGGTTTCAGATGCGTCGATCATGCGCATGCGATATGATATACAATGTCGAGTAAAATTGTTACGTGCCATGCCGAAAGCTTATATACGGTGATAAAATCAGCTTAAAGAACTGGTTTTATTATTTCGTATTTTAGTTGCGGAATTTCGTAAACACTTCCTTTCGTTGGATTTTCGGCAATTGGTACGCAATCGCGATAATTTCGATGCCGTCTCGAACAACTTATATGTATGTATGCATATGAAAGCTTCAAAAAAATGCATTTGAAGGACTGGTTTGGCTTATTGTTACCTCTCACATTGTTGTTGTTATTATGGTTGACGTACGCACGCGCAGCGTCTTTAAAGTAATTCATTATACAACGACAGCATGGACGTTAAGCTTTGGCTTGAATGTCCGAAGTCAGGTCAAGGGAACCATCGAATGCGTGCTCAGGTAACAGGTTAGTGGATGTGGCTGATAGGCTTAATGCGATATGTTGCATAAACTCGTTTTTCAATATGTAGCTTGAATGCGTGGCAATAAAAGCAACGACATCATAAGAAGTATCGCATGGATATACGGTAGCATAATGATGACTTACTGACTGCCCGTGCGCAAGTCGCATTTAAATTATTACCTCTTAATGCGTTTAATATAAAGTAGACAGATATACATAGATACATACATAAAAAAATCGAATAAAAATATGATTTCAGCTCTCATTCTTACGTGTAATGAGAAAGTGAGTCAACCAGTGGATTGGACGACAGCAAAAGCAATTAATGCTGAGCTCAACACAAATGAATTCATCAAATATTTATAATAAAAATGCCATAATTTGCGCCGAACATCATCAGCAGCAGTGCACAAACCAAAAATATAAAAAAATAAAAGAAGCCGAAGCTGACCCAGTGAAGCGCGCAGCGATCCAATCCAATGGTTCAACGGTCGGTCGCTCGGTCGCTCGGTGGGTCTTTAGCTCGTTCAAATCTATCTTAATAGCTCAATTAATGAGCGTTTCGTTAGCTATTGTAGCTAGCGTCTACAAATAAATATGAAAGTATGTATGCCTGTGTGTGTTTCACAGCCCGCACGCTATTTCCATATTTGTAGACGACTCCGCCTACTCTTTCGATTCAAAGCATTCATTAAAGACGATGACGACTCTATTTTAATTTCTCATATCGTTGGTTTTCTGTTATGTTTTGTTTTGCTAGCTATGAACAGTTCAAAAACGAAACACAAACGCTAGCATTTGTTTGGCAATCGAAACAAAAATGAAGTTATTCAACAGAAATCATCTAAGACGACGAGAAATAGATAAGAAACAGTGTGGCGTGCTTGGAGCGAGGCGCACAAAATCAGATACGAATCGCAACAAAGTTGACCATTGACCATCGTCGACGCACAGCATCCCAGCCGGCATCATAAATAAGCACGATGCCAAGCTGTTTTTCGTTTCATATCGACATTCAAGTATCTGCAGCGCAAGTGAAGCAACTCCAAGGCAACTGAAGTAGCACGAACAACTTCTAGTAGACGTTTCGTTGTCGTCTTGCCTTTTGGCGATATATTTCCAATTTCAGAGTTCATTACACAAAAACTAAATACGCACATTTTAGAAAATCATCGAGCATATGCAATGCAGTCAAAGTTATTTATGTTGAATATGAAACGAAGCAAAGTCGAAATATTTCTTTCCATGCATTTATGTATGTATCGAACATATGAAGACGTCGCATGCTGCTTAGATACTTTTCATAATTATGTATTGAGTTTTATTATTTTGTCAGAACGAAATAGCAGAAATGTAATAAAATAGACATTTCATTGGTACTTATACGAATATTTGGTGATAATTTTCTAATCGAGCGGAAATGTTGCGAAATTTCCGTTAAAGCAGGAAACAAAAATAGCAACAAAAAAAAAAATTGAAGTGAGTATGATGGAAAGTATCTGTAGTATGAGTATTTAACAAATACAAAATGGTCGCACGCCCTTATGCGCCGATAACAAGATGATTTCCAGCAGCCATGCTATCAGTAGCTTTGAAATATTATGCGCTTTGAGTTATGTATGTATGCTTATCTGTATCTACGAGCATGTATTTGCGGCGTTGCGCTGCACTTCAATCACTTTTTAATTGCATTCGCAAGTAATTTTCAGCAACGGATTTCGTGTCTTTTGAGCTTCGCGCGCAGCTTTGGCATAAATTATGCGCATGTTGCAGGTTCTGATTTGACACGCCTACTCATTTAACTGGCTTCGCACGCTAGCAGTGAGACAGCAGCCGTTCATATCGACACCGAAACCGGTGCAGCACGTAAAGCGACTCTTTGTGACTTTGACTCCAAGTAATTTTTTTTTGTTTCTCTTTTCATTTATTTATTTTTTTAATCGCGCTACGAAATCGCATCGAATGCGTTTTTAATTGCTTTTTTTCGACGCGTTCATCTTGCGAGAACTTCGATTGCCCTTCTCGAAAGAATTATTGCGCTGTATTCTGTACTCTTTTTATCTGCGTAGGTTGATTGTATATGAAGGCGCTTAAAGCAGCAAACAACTTTGCTTATCGCGACACTTTTGTGCTGAATGTACGCTGTGCAGTTGAAACAGATAAGAGCTACATAAAATAACTTCAACCAGGCAATTTCAATTAACAATCGTGTTATAATTTCCATAAAACTATTGCTGGGGTCACCAATTAAAATCGCAGGAATTTTTCAAATCAATTTAATAAATAAACATGCTATAATAAATTAAATGCTTAAACGTTTTCACTTTATAAATATAAAATTATAATTAAAATTACTTTTACAAAGTTGATTCAGTTGGGTTTGCGTGTACACGATTTCATGTTGAATGTACGATTACAACACAAATTTTGCTTCTTACCAACAATCTCTCTCTCTCTCTCTCTTTCTATTCTTTTTTTTTTTTTTTGTGTATGCAAGGCGTTTGTTTAGGTATTTTTTTTTTCTACAACATTTTCGCAGCTGAGTAATTTACATTTTTCCAGGCAACGAAGCATTCATTCATTAATTCGAAGTCGTCCAACATAAATTAGTTAACTCGGCGTGTTTCGTGTTGTAGTAGTTGTGAAGAATTTTAATGCAGTCAAAGATAGAGGGAGTGAGGCGGTAGATGAGTAGTGCTGGTAGCAATGGATGGTGCTGGGCTAGGCTGGGGGAACTTTAGCAACAACACGCCATCACAGCAGAGAAAGGAACTGCCAACCAGAAAGAGAGAACGAAAAGCGAGCATTGGAAATCCCCACAGGGAAGTAAGCATCACACTTAAAAAATTATACCATCGCTTTAGACATTTTTAGGCTGGGGTTGCCAACTTTTTCAAAAAGGAGAAGTAAGAAAAAAAAGGCAAAACAGCAGCAAATATAAAAAAACAGCACTGAACTGCGGTTTATTTGAAAATAACTGCATGTGGAGGAAAAAAAATTAAACAAGAAGAACAACAACTGCAATAGCACAAAGTGGCAATGTTGCCAACTCAAGTAGAAAAATACAATGACAACAACAGCAACAACAACAACAACAACTAAAACAACTCCAATAACAATCGGCGTGAGCGCAAAAAACGTCGCATTTTTTCTTCAGCGTTAAATTTTTTTATTCGCCTTTTTTTATCTGCAGTTCATTTTGCCATTCGTTCGTTTGAACTGAACTAGCAAAGAATGTGGGCCGCAGGCGGAAACACCCAATACAAGTCACAGCTGGATTTATGTCAGGCCTTTAATTGGCTGCTGCCACTGTCGCTGTAACTGCTGCCCCGACTTCAACAATGCCCCCAAAACCCAAAACCTAAAACCCAAAATAAAAAATAAAAAAAAAGAATAAAATAAAAATATAAACAGACTTCACACTACATACAAAGCGGCAACATTATCTGGAAAATCGTGCGAGTTTTGGGTGCGACACTCCACTTTTTTGTGTTGTTTTTATTTTTCCGAAGCAATTAAAAGCGAATTTCGCTGCCGTCTTCGATTTTGGTGTAATTAAAAACGAATTTGAGCAAGAACCAAAATAACGACTATAACCAAATGTCTTTATTTTGAAATTTTGGGGGCAGCTAAATCTAATATAGGCGCATATTTTGAATATTGTTTTATTTTTCCCGATTTCTTTTGTTTTGGTTTTTGTTTTTTTCTTTTTATTTTATTTGCGCAAACAGCTCTTGTTATTTAAGTTGCTTCAACCAATGCTCCATTTTATTTGGGCAGATTTTGGTAGAGACAAAAAGCGACAGCATCGTCGTTGCCGCCAAAGGAGTCTGAGCACAGCAACAGCTGGCAATGAAATTCGTGAAATATATTTCTGCGGACTGACTTTAAATTATAAAGAAATTAAATTCAATAAATTAGCAAAAAACAGAAAACAGTGCAGCTTATAACTCAATGCCATGTTTTGAGATCGAGTTGGTTCTGGCTAGCGGCGTTTAAGGGTTAAACAATATGCAGATTCAATGACGCTGGTTGGGGTAGTCGCGACGACGCCTGGAAGTAGAGTTGAGTACTGCGACAATGTCGAGTGCTGCTATATGAAATTTATGCTTTCAAGCGACAACATATGGTCACGTAAATTCAGGCGACAATATGTGAGCGTGTGTGGTGCATGCGACTGCTTTATTTTTTATATGCAAAAATTCCATAGCGCGTTTTGTTTTTTACTTTTATTTTTCTTCTTGATGTAAAAATGTTTGCTCTGCAGCAAGTGCAGCAAATGCTTGCCTCATGTTCAAGAGAATGGAGCGTGGTGGGGACAGAAAAAGTTTTGTTGGTGTTGTAATATGGAGAAATGCGACTGATTTATGTACGTCGCCGACGGCAGCCATTTTATTTTGTTAATAAGACTGGCACTGTTGAATTATGCGTCGAGATACAAATTTGTCATAAAGATATGTGTAAATTGCATTTAACAGAAAATATGATATTTAATTCTTGTATGAGAAAATAGTAAGGGAAATACTTATTCAATGGACAAAATATTATAATAGAAAAGCATATGTATATTACAATTTCTAAGAACAAATTTTAAGCTTTTACAAGCTAACCGGGGCGACACATTAAGAAACAAAAACTTTTCTTCAACCATATTTTATTTAAGTATTCAACAAATAAATTAAGTCAAATAGATTTTACTATATAATATTCTGCAATACTCATCGTTCTATATTCGCGTGGCAACAACCCCTTTTGAAAGCTCATACTGAATAAATAATATATACCAAACCCTATCTTTTTACTTCAAATACAATAGTTACAAATATTTGAGTTAAAAGTCGATTGTTTGTACTTACTGCAAGAAGAACGAGCCCAACTTCAACACATTTACCACCTCCCCTATTGAATTTCGTAAAACAAATATTTCAAGTGAACGTCTAAAACCTAAATTTTAAGTTTGTACAGTTTGTAGATTCAGAAATTTTAATTTAGCGAGTTTAAATGAGAATTTATAAACTTGTTAAACATTGCATAAGCACTTTTAACTAAACTGAAAAATTATATTTCTTATAAAAGTAGGCTTCGAGGGCAAACTGAAAAGTCGTTTGAAAATCTAAGAGGTGGTACTCGTAGTTTTTAAACAAAGTGTGTTTCTGACAGCGGTATTTATCGTTATACTATTGTCAAATTTTGAGCAATCGGCATCATTAAGTTTGTATTTGACAACCGTTGAAAGCAGATATTAATGACAGTCAGACAAAAATCAGAATGTTGCTGTTTACTGTCTGGTGTGTAGGATGGATCCATCTTTCGTCGACGGTGCAAAATGGTGCAAAAACTCGTCCGAGTTGCGCTTGAATATTGCCAAATACTCATACAAAGTTGTCACACGAATGCAATTGTAAGTAAAATCGCCACCTATCAACTTTCTGCCTATTTGTAATTAATGATAAATGGTAATTGTAAGCATTAAACTTGTTTAAAAACTACATGTGCTGTATCTCAGGTTTTAAAAGGGCTTTTCAGCCTGCCCCTGTATTTATATTTCTATTTATATTTGCACAAAAATTGCATTCAAGCCTTTTGTTGAGCACGAAACCGAATATGCAACCAATAACTTTCTTTCTATGGTTTCTTACTTCATCTCACGGAAAGAAGAGCATGAAAGCTAAGAAATATTTGCTAAACAAAACATAAAATAAGCATACACTCAAGCTAAATCACCGAAAAGTATGCAACATAATTCAAAGCTTGAATTTCTTAGCACAACAAGAACACCAACACAAGCACACACACACACACACTCACTGACATTTGTCATATATACATACATATGTATATACATATATAGTCAAACAAAGCATAAGAAGCGACGAAGCTGAACATTTCCGTTTCCTTTATGTCTACTTCAGCACCATTGCCAACTTGAGAGTAGTTCCTCTCGTTCTCTCTCTCTCTCTCTCTCTCTCTCTCTCTCTCTATCACTCTGTCTTCTTGCACATTCGTTCTACGCCTACCTACAGCCGCCATTCAAAGCCATTCGAAGCCATTTGCACAACAACACTTTCGCACACTTACGAGTATAATGTCTCAGCAGTAAGTGTCGAGTGTAGTACAGTTTAGTTTAGTTTTTGGTTTAGTTTAGTTTTGCATGCAAGTTAAGTGAATCTAAAGCATCAACACTACCTTATATGTACACTTTTAGAGCGAAAGGTTAGCACTGCGGCGCACAGCGAAAACCCAATTAGAAACGAGATATATGACACTTAAGTGAAGCAACAACGACGTCGACGACGATGAAGCTGAAGACGCTCCAACATGCGCCATGCAATAGCGGACAACCGGAAATGATGTAGAGTGGAGTGGGGTAGGTGCTTTTCTCTGCGTTAATAGTTGTAGTAAATGTGCATGTGTGCGTGCGTGTGTGTGTGTGTTGGAGTACATGAAATGATGGTGCTAAACTACAACAAAAGCGTGTTACAACAACAGCAATCTAACATTTTCATGAGAAGCTAGCTAACAATGAAGCGTGTAATTACAAGCGTCGAAGCTTCTTCTCCGTTTACATCTTCTGCAAAAATATTGTAGCCCAAATTGGGAGTTGTAGAGTAGAAGATGAAAACATGCCAGGAAAAATCTTAAAAAGACAGCGTAAATATTTCTTTTTCATACTATAAGCTTTTATGTGTACCAAAGGGTTGAGTTGCTGCTGCAGCAGCTTGACTTATGGCGCGCGGTTGGCGTCGAGATTGGGGTTGCAAGGTTTTTCAGGACTCAGGAAGTGTGTGGCACTTATTATACTATGTAGTTGTTGTTGTTATTCTTTGTACGCGTCGCAGCGCATAATTACTTTACAAGTTCATTATAAACAATCATAAATCTATAAAATGGCAAAACAAAAGGCAACAACAACAACAAGCACACAAAGAATAATGGCGCTGCAAGTGTGAGCCTGTATATGTGTGTGTGTAAAAAAGAGAAAGAGAGGGAGAGAGAGAGAGAGTGGTGTACTGAACTTTAACACTTTCTTTTGGCTTCGGTTTCCGTAGCCAATATCACTTTTGCCTTTTGTCGACTTCCGTGCATTTTACATTTGGCTGTGTGAAAGCGTATTCTTGTTGGTACAAATGGTATCTGAGTGTTTGTTCTGCGCACAATAACGTAAAGTAAGACACTTGCGAAAATGTTATTGATTACAAAACACAACAACAACAACCAAAAAAAACTAAATAAATTTAAAAATCATTCGCATCTTTTTGTTGTATAGAAAATTGTAGCAAGTGTTTTTCCTGCTGCTCATTTTCTGTTTCTATTGCAACAATCAACTGCCTTCCTCCTAGATATATTCGCATTGTGCATGGGCCAGCGCGTAGTGAGTATGTATGAATAATAGGTGATATGAGGGGTGCATGGCGATATGGCATTTTCGTTGGCATTGCGGGTGTGTTTGTTTTCGCAAAGCAATTTTGCCATAAATCTTGTATCTTCACTTGAAGTTACCGAGCTGCCAAAGCGTTGCACGAACTGTGGAAATTTCTTTGCTACTTGTAATAAGCAATTCAAGAGGATTAGAGCGAAAGAGACTTCCAATAGATGGTATCTTAGTACATTGTGCGGACCTTGATTGTGGTCGGCATTCAGAGTAAATTAACTGCCCCGGAGATTTGAGTTAGTGAATATGATACAAAAATTATTATATGTATCAAAAGGTAATATTTATAAGTGTCGAATTTTGTTACTTATTAGTTAAATAAGAATTTAAATGCTAAGCCTTATACCATATTACTTTGCAAACTGTTTCAAATATCTACAAATTTCAACTAAAAGTAAAATGTTAAAAAATCACATTTTTAAAACAACAAGAAATAAAATTATAGTTTAAAAAAAAAAAACTAAAAAAAAGCTTTAATAGTAATGTGAACTAAAAAGTAAAAAATAATATTGAATAAGTTTAAAATGAGAATTAAGTGATTGACAGAAAATAAACTTTAACATAAAAAAGCATAGGCTGCTCTGCAATATATTATTATAATAAGTTTGTATTTACAAATAGCTACCAATGAAATAATTATAGCAATTAATATCAAGCACCCCACGCTTTATTTCGACGTTCGAAAGTTGGTGAAAATTAAGTTGAAAGATTCCGTTACATAGATAGATACAGGTCAAGTTAATAAAAGCGTGTTAAAAATGTTTACTTCGATAAAACTGAAACTTCAATACTCTTCACACGCCTTCATACCATTTTTAAGGTTGTTACTTCATATCTATATGAAGCTTTCGTGCATTAGAGCTAACAATATTGGTATCACGTTAATATTTAGGATAATGAAACAGATTTTCGTAAAAAATATGATTTCAAAATACGATTTCAAACTTGGCGACTAGTTTTGATTAATACAATCAGTGGACAGACAGACGAGCATAGCTAGTTCATTTCGTTTCCTCGAGCTGATCACTTTACGGGGTCTCCGATGCTTCCTTACAAACTCCAAAACAAACTTACAAAATGGAGATGAATGATGAAATAAGGTGTTTTGAATTTTACTTTAACCGGTATACTTATATAATTGTAATTAGTTCTATAGCTCGAGCTTTACAAAGGGTGTCTCAGGATTGACGCCGGATTTGATTTTTAAATAAAAAACTGTTGTTTTTTGAAAATTTGTGAAACTTTTATTGAAACATAAAGTAGACATCATGAGGTTGTGTATGGAATAACACATCGGGTAAATGGCCGCTTCGGCTTTGCTGGCATATTCGCGCTCTTTTCGTAAAATTTTTCATAACGTAAAATTTTTGAATAAATGTTGCGGTATTTCATTGATGCAGCGTGTAATTTCTTCTTTCAATGCTTGACGTGTCGTGGGCTTACATAAGCCTGTGACTTCAAAAAACCCCAAAGAAAAAAGTCTAGAGGCGTCAGATCACATGATCTAGGCGACAAATTTAGGTTAGTAATTGAATTCTTTCTCGTACTGTATGGCATGTGGCACCGCACATGTCCTCCACATCAATATCCTCAAGTTTCGTCAAAAAAAAAAAGGGTTAACATTTCACGATAACGAACACCATTTACTGTTTGTGTTTAACCTGCCTTATTTTCGAAGAAAACTGGACCGATGATGCCTCCAGCCCGAAATCCACACCAAAAAGTGACACACTGTGGATGCATTTGTTTCACATAAATCACTCGTGGATTTTCTGAGCCCCAAATGCGACAATTTTGCCTGTTAACGAAGCCATTGAGATGAAAATGAGCCTCGTCACTAAAGATGATTTTGTCTTCAAAATCGTAATTTTCTTGTTGTTGTTTTTTAACAATGCCGGATGATCTATTTACACGATGTGTTATTCCATACATAACCTCATGATGTCTACTTTATGTTTCAATAAAAGTTTCATTAAATTAAAAAAAAAACAACAGATCCTGAGACACCCTTTATTTTTACACTATATGAGAAGAGCATAAAAAACTAAAATATCACAATAGAAGCAAATACAGTTAAAACATAAGTAAGAATGCTGCAGTCGTGACTTCGAAATACCCTGCACCTGGCTTATGTACACTTATGTAGGCTTTGAAATTTTACAATTTTTTATATGTATGTATCAGTGGAGTCTAAAAGACTCAATTAGCTATAACTCTGTTTCCGATGCTGATCAGAAACTTATGTATTTATATTTTATGCGGTCCTTCTTCTCCCTGTTGCCTACATACATATATTTGTTATATTCTTGTCCCTTTATGCACACGGCATACTAATACTCGATTAAAATTTTATTTCACTGTACACGAATAAAATATGAATTAATGAATTTTAAGCACACAATATATTATGAAAATTCTGCAGTCAATTTAATTTCACTTAACTTGAAACCAAGAAACACAATTTAATGTATTCAGCTCATCTTACACAGTTTGGAAATACTTTCTTAGGTAAAATGATATTTAGAGACATGGAAAAGTGTTACAGCAATCATTTTTATCATCGAGCTGATATAATTAAGCATACTGTGACTACCCATCTGGAGTTAAGAGTGTACATATTCTAGTTTTTTAAAGACAAAAGTTAAGAAAAACCGGTTTATGTACATCACGTTATTCTGATCATACTGACAGTAATCCGTTTAATGCATTAAACTTTATCTTTCCTGAATACTTCAATGAACTTATTTGATATCATATACCCAATTAGCTTCATTGTTCACCTTTATACAGTATTAAACAATAGCTGTGAAGCTAAGCTGTCATTTTGTGTCAGCTTTCACACACTTTTCGACTACAAAATGTGCAAAATGAAACTGCTTAAAAGTGATTTTCCGGAATTCATGTTCGATATCATATGTCACATGAGTTTATGCAATTTCTGGACTCATATGACTTTCTATAACAGGCGTTGGTGACAACGTTTTGCGAAAGGTAAACATGCTTCAATTAAAATTAAAAAATAATAGCAGATATTATTAAATAAATAAAATGTAATGAAGCTCACATTTTCGAATAAAATGAAAGAAGGACACAAGCTGGCTGAAATCCTTTAATTCACCTACTTAGTTCGAAGCAATGTTCCAATTTGTTGCACGGCTGCAAATTCTTATGGCCTACATGTACATATAAATAACACTTTCCAGCAGCCGCAGTGGCTAATGATTTATTTGGCAATTTTTGGCTGCCATGTTTTCTTAATTTCGCATTCGACATTTCTCTTTCTTGTTTGTTTGGGAGGCGCTTGCCACATTTTTGGCTGCAGCCATGCGTACCAAGAAACAGATACACACTTACCGACATTTAAATATGTGCACGAACACCCCCAACCAGCAATGTCTGCCTGAGTATGCCATACAACAGACTGCCTGACTGCCTAGGAGTTCTTGGTTGTAACTCAACGAAATAAAATAAAACACGCACCAAAGCACATTCATCCCTCGAGAAATATCGCTTATTTGGTCGGCAATAATTCTTTGGTGCTGTCGCTGCTACCATTTCTGCTGCTGCCTTCGTCTTGACAGCAGCAGCGGCACCGGCGTCGGCAGCATCTTTTGCTTAGTTCTGAGCACAAGTGTGAATCCGAGGGTTGCTACTGCTGCCGCTGCTGCCACAGTACCTTCGTAGCAAATGCCGCAAGGAGAAAGTTTTTGAAGCTGCCTCAGTACAAAAGTACCAAAGAAAGTAAGCTACAACGAAGCCAAAATGCCCCAAAACAATGTGGGGTGAGGTGAGCGAGCGGGCGAGTGAAACGAACTACTCGAACGCGAAACGCATTTTTCGTAGACACTTTTTACGAAATATTTCATCGAAATGTGTCCCTGGTGTAACATTTAATATTAAAGGTGGGTGTTGCCCGCAAATAGTGGGCGGCTGTCAAAGGTACGTGGGCGAGGGGCTGCTGGTGTGCGACAAGACAGACTACTTATAAATTAGCTTTATTTTTAAGACTTTGTCTCAAATAAAGCAAAGCATGGCGGCAGCAGCTCTGCTTCTGCGACTCTTGTTGTTGGACGCTGCAGGATATGAAGGCGTTTGAGCGCTACAAATGAGCGCGACACAAGACGCCATCACCAGCAGCGGCCACCTCAAAAGGAGAAAGTTTCATTCAGGCAAGTGAAAGTCGAAACCCCAGTCAGAATTATGAGGCACGCGACTTTATTTTGGCTAATTCTTTTTTTCTTCTCTCTGCTCGAAATTGGTGGCTTAAACAAAAAAGAAAGAATAAAAACTTAAACTAATAAATCACAAGTTAATTATAAGCGTATATTAACTCATGAAGCGCAAACAAAACGAGTGAGGCACTGAAATTTAGAAGAGCGATTTAAACGTGTACAATATCTGAAGGATGCAAGGCGAGCGAGCAACAAATTTCATAATTATATTTTATGCGATTTATTTGTCAGTTTCATGACTGTTTGTGCGACGATAAAGTGGATTTCTTAGCTGCTTTTCTTTTGCAGTTCAGCTCACCAGCTTTATTTGCCCTCGTTATGTATTTTGTCTTAATTTAATTGCATAACTTTGAACATCGAATGAATGGAGTGGAGTGGTAATTGAAGGCATTTCTCTTGAGCGAATGCGGGCAGTTTTAATGGGCAGCGGCACATCTTTTCATTTTTGTATCTGGCATAAAATAATTGCGCCGCTTTCGATAAGAAATCATATTAATTATGATTATTAATTTTATTGACTCTTACGCAATATGTGCAATGGAGGAGGATGAATACACTTGAAGGGATGTTCTTATTATTAACAAAGTTTATGAATCGAACACAAACTAAAGGTTGAACGATGTTTATGCAAGATTACAATTGTGTATTTTATTGATTCTTTTTTTAAAAATTCATATGAAAATATTTAATATAAAAAAATATTGTTCGAAGTGATTATATTCTATTCAACGACTTCTATTTGGTTTTTATTGATAAAGAAATGTTCTTAAAATTATTGGATGTATGCATTAATTTTGTTCGAATTACAGAAGAGGTCGTTTATAATATATACTATAACACTTATATATATATATTTTATCTGTCATATCTGATCGGTCAAAGTGAACACAAGTTAACACACACAAGTTTTCAACAACGTTGAATAAATCCGAGTTTGTGTTAAGCTCAGGCTCTGTATTTGGCTGCTTCGGCTGGGTGTAGTGTACTATGAAGTGCTTAAACCCAATGAAACCAACACAGAGGTTCGCTACTAGACTATTGCGCAAATACTCTCGATTGGTAAATGCCTCAAACTAATTATATTCTTCTTTTCACTTAGTTCTTTAAGAAATATTGCAAACGAACCAATCAGCAGTCTTTCGATTCAGTTACTACTCAATATCATTTGTCCGCCGCATCTGTCACTTTCTCTATTTCGCACTTTATGTTTGAATCCATGGCGTATCACTTTCCTAGCTGCTCTCTTTTTTTGTTTTTTTTTTAGGTTCTTTTATTTTCAGTTGGCAGAATAATTCTTTATCTATATCTCTGTACACATTTGTATGTACACACAACTGCAACTGCGTCATTCAAACAGGCCAGAGCATAAGCCATCAAAGTCTACATAAATATTTTTGGAAGATGAAAAGAGGTTAAAGGGGAGAGAGAGACGAAAGAATGTACTTAAACATATCGTGCTTGATAACTTCCATTTGTTCTCATTAAAATCTTCATAACCATTTGGTTTTTGATATATGCTCACAGTGTTTGCTTTGGTTTGTTTGGTCAACGACGAAAACGACGCCATGCGAGTTTAGAAATGCCTTGTTTGCCTTATTGATTGCATTTTTACAATGTTTCAATTGCTACCAACAACTATTGATGGTTTTATGCTGAGCATTGAAGAAAGAACGACCGCAATTCAAGCAGTGATACGATAAAGTGATTCTTCAGCGCGACAATTTTCGGTCACATTTTGCAAAACAGTTTAAAAATTAACTTGCTCAAATGGAAAGTCTCCAACACTAAACATCGCTTCTTCCGATAACCACTTGTTCCGAACGATGAATTATGGATTTTCTGAAGAGCACTGCCGTAATTGCGAGGATACAAAAAATTGGGTCAATTGGTTTTGTTTAGAAGAGCAGACATTAAAACTATATAGGTTCCGCCGGCTGAACCCTTGATAGATGTCACATAAAACTATATATAGAAAAAATAAATTAAAAAACGAATAGCGGTTACTTCGGTTTCAATGGAAGCTTTTATACCCTTCACACGATCTAACATGTTGAAAATATGTACGAGTATCAAAGAGTAATCCCATTTTTTTAGAAGAACTAATGAACATAGCTGGATTGACTCACCACGTCTTGCTGATCAAGAAAATAGATTCTTTACGGAATATTCTTTTAATTGTTTGAAAACACATTAGCCAAAATTAAAATACTATTTACACTATGCGTAAAGAGTATAAAAACATAATTTTTTGAATGTGACTGTTTATTGGTAATTAGAACCAAGGTGCTTCGAGCTAATCAATAAATATATATTCTCTCATAGAATACTTAGCTTTTGCTGTAAATATGTTTGTTTCGAAATTGAAATGAAGAACAATGTTTTTTTAGATATCCATGAAGACGATCTTCGAAGAGAATATATATTCTTTTTTGTTTTTTTTTGTGGGGTGAACGATGCATCGTTCAATTCGTTTCAAACTTTCAGATAATAAAAAAAAAAGTAAAAAATCAATATGGGCATATCTAATATAAATGTTTTGGCTTTTCTATCTCCACGAAGATTGCATTCAAATTTTACAATTTGAGTTTAAAGATCTTATTTAATAGCTTTATATATATATTTTTACAGTGTACTAAACAGTTCTCACAATTTATATGCAATTGTTTTGCTTATGCTTTATGCTTTTTTGTGGATTTAGTTTTTCACAGCAACAAAAACCAACAACTTTACTATATGTATGGAAAGCAGGAAAAGCGGAGAAAGCAGGGAAAGCAGTAATATTTTTGTGTTTGTTTTGTGGTTTATTTATTTTATATATGTATATAAGTATTTCCTATTTATTATTGTATTGTAGTTGGTGTTGTTTTTTGCTTTAGTAATATATATATATATATATATATATATATATATATATATATATATATATATATATATATATATATATATAATACATAAGTTTGAGTATAGTTGTGCACTGTTGTTGCTGCTTTTTGTATCTGTATTTGTATACTCGTATGCGGAATTTGTGTGCAGAGCGAAAGATAAAAGTGCCAGAGCAACTTGTCATAATAAATATCAGAGTTTTGCTGTGCCAAATATTTATTACATTTTTCACGAACAAACAAACAAACAAACAATCATACCGACTAGCAAAAACAATACCTTTTGTTTAATAATAGTGAAATTTACCATTTTTTATTCAACAGCAACAACTACAACAACAAGAAGCGTTATCGAAGAAAGCCAACAACAAAAAGACTAGTTTAATGAAGTGCTTTTGTTATCTCCAGCCTAGTCACATATTATGCACATAAATTTCGATTTTTAATAACCTGTTAATATCTGTCGCACAATATTTCTCTATATATCTCCATACTTCCCTCAGTATAGCCCTTTGTCCTATGTTAAGCGTCAGAAATCTATGCAACGAAATTGTATTTCGAATAATGTTTTATCAGCAGGCAGCAAGCCGAGTCGAGCGCATTATTTTCGTGGCATCGAAGTAAGCTCAGGGCTTCGATGAGCTTCGATTACATGCACATACACACCCAGATACATTTACACTACATAGATGCATATACATATATAGATACTTCATAGCTGCGGCTGTGTGCGCCCAAAATACTGTCAAAATTGTTTGCGACAAAGTGTGTGCGGTGTATGAGCTGAGAGCAGTCAATAAGTAGAAAACCGAAAAACAATGTTCAGAACATTCGAATGATTAAAACTCGAATGCTGCAACATGAAATTCATGACAACAAACTCATATATATATATATATGTATATACATATATATACATATATATGTATATGTATAGATACACAGCCACACACACACACACACATACCAATACATTGTAATGCATGTATGCAACGCTGCGTCTAAATGCGGCAGCTTCATAACAGCAACAAAAACAAAAACAACAGCAATGAGCGCAGCACCAGCAACAACATGACCAGGCCAGTATGAATGTGGACGTTAATCTTTTGAAAATCCAAGTGCTGTATGCGGTATTATGCGAAAATTTATCTGATTTAACACCTAATATACAATAACTTAATATGCAGTGCGCTTCATGCTGCATCCGAAACTCTGAAACTCCAAAACTAGACGCTGTCCCCCCATTGCTGCCATCATTTTGGGGCATTGCAATCAAGCGAACAAGGCGCGTCGGCGCTTTTGAGGCACCAACAACTGTAGCAACAGCTTCAGCGTTGGAGTTTGTGGCAACTGCAGCATTTGCGCACCCCAAAAAATACACGCTTTACTCGCTGTGCCCCTTGGAAATCTCTCTAAGTTTATTTCGAAAAAAACATCCAACCATTGCGGCTGGACATAGCGCACCACACCGTTCTACACTATTTGCAGCTTGAACTTCATGCGAGTGTCCAGTCGACGCATCGTCGTCGTCGCAATATACTTCGCAAAGCTCTAACCCATTCTCTGCTGATGCTGCTTCATTCGGTTGGTATGCGGCGTTTGGAAAATGTGAATATGAACTACATAAATCTTCCAGAGGCGGCAGTCTTTGCTGCCTGTGCGCTGCTATGCAACATACGAGTGTACTCCGGCCCCTGACTCGGTGCTCAGGCGCACTTGCAGCAGCAGCAGCAGCATCGGCCTCAGCTTTAGCTACATGCAGCTTTACGGCTTTTACACAAAAAAAAAAAAAGCCAGCCAGCTAGCTAGAACAACCCATTCCAGAGGAAAGTATTCAGCCAGCCAGCTAGCCGGCGAGTTATGTACGATTCAACTGACTCCCAGTCCTAGACAGTGTTCGGACGCTAGTTTGAGTGCAAATGCGAATAGAATGTGTCGGCATCAAAGTTCAACTAAAGCCAGGCAGGAGGGCAGGCTGGTAATTCGAACTTGGTTTTTTTGTTGCACTGCAATATTTGGAGTTTACTGCAACTGGAGTTGGTGGCAGTTGAACGCCACTGTGGACTTAGTTTGGTGTTTAGTTTGGAGTACTTTCTTTATATGCGCGAGTTTTTCTTTTTTTTTCGGAAAGCGTTAAAATTCATAATTCTTTGACTATTTTGCATTCATAACGCTATTTAGCACACATGCAAGAGTGGATGGATATAGCTTGAGTTACATTTTGATATAAAAACGTTTTTTAGGCATTTGTTAACATTGTGTGTTTTATTATTATTTACAAGACAGAACATTCGAATGAATGCAACATGAATTTATGTCATGAATTTCATGTTGCCGTATTCCGTTCTGAGCGCAGCAAATATTTCTTTATAGATATAACTTGAAAAATGAACCCGACCTTCCTGATCTCATCACTTCTGCTTATTCACGTGTTTTCAAGTATCCCATTTTGCTATGCATGGCAAACTCTTTAAGCCCAAAGTGTCTCCCGGTCCCGGTGCTTATGGATTTCGTCAATGCGTTCGTTGAATTTGTTATAAATAACTAGCAATAACTTATATAAGTTGGTATTATCATTGACTTAACTGTTGGTACAGCAGAAAACCAGTTACAGAGTCATCTTTTGCTTAACAAACTTCTTCATAATGTTGATGCTGGGGCAAAGAATATCGATGCCATTGTCTTCAGCAATCTTCTTAGAGCGAGATTAATTTGAAGAGCTTACAGTCTCTAAGATAATGCGTGCGAATTGTTTTAATATCTGTTCTCGAGGTGTAATTTACCTCCAAAAAATGTCTCCAAGATTCTTCGATAAAGTTACTTTCTAGTAGATAAGTTGCGGTCATTTTTGAACGTAAGTTGCTTCTGTTCTAAAAGGTCTCTTTACCAACTTTCAAATCAATATTTCAACGATTAAGGTAATCGGGCGGATAGTAACGCAAAGGCAAATGGACAGATGTAGATGTAGATGTAGACAGATGTAGAGACAGACAAATATACAGACGGACATGGCTGGATCGACTCGTCTTGTCATGTTGATCATGAATATATATACATTATGTGGTATCCGATGCTGCCCTTATGGCGTTGCAGGTATTGTAACTAAATTATAATACTCGTACTATTCACACTCTGTGTGAATAGTGTAAAAATCAAAACATAACTAAATGTTTGATATTTTTAATGCAGCTCATTTTTATTTGAACTTATTTAAGTTTTATTTTTCGAAAACTTTGGTACATACATTATTATCTAAATAAAAAATAAATATATTTTGTATATTGTACTTAGCAGTAATTTTGCAGTTCTATCCTTTAGAATTCGATTTTGTAACCGCACCTACAAGTTAAACCAAATATTTACTTTGATTTTTCTTGTATAGCTAACTTTATGTTCAACTTTATTTTTCTTTAGCCACAAGCAACTTCAAGATGTGCCAGCCGAAGCACGCCCAGCGATTTAACGCTTTAGAGGAACTTACATACAAATATCTAACTTTCAGTCGGTCTCCTCGCCCGTCTGTCCGACTTTCCATAAGACTTATTCTTGCCGACTCAAAGAAACCAATGCCATCCGTGCGCTGCTGCCGTTCTTCCATGCAATGCACTTGAAATTGCAGCTATAATTCATAGTTGAGTATGTGTTAAGATGAGCACGGAAAATGATCGTTAAATAAATTCTCAGTTGGTTCGCATAAATAAGACAAACATACAAACAGATAGACAGACAGACAGACAGACAGACAGACAGACGGTCAAATGGAGAGGAAGAGTGAGAGAGTGAGAGAGAGATAGAGAGAGAGAAGTAGAAGAAGTAGGCAAACAGTTTAATTTTAAAGCTTAAATTAATTTTGTAGTCAAATACAAAATTTTTAAAGAAATCAAATTAAATGCACGGATCGGAACATGAAAATCGCTTTGGATAAACTGCATTCAAAGCAATTTTCCAATGCAATTTTCTTTTATTATTTCTTTGCGAGCAGCAGCGAATGATTGTTGCAATTTTTCTTGCGTTGAATGATGTAAATTTTCTATTTATTATAAATTTGCAATTTAACAACGAGAAACAACAGCAACAAGAACAGCATGAGCTACAAGAACAAATTATGTATGTACTCCGAACTAAAGGAACGTCGGCGAAACTAGTTGATTGCATTGAGTTTAGAGTGCAGGACGCAGAGTCAACACAGTCAAGTGGAGTTCCATGCAAACAATTTTGGTGTCCAGCAAAGCATACAGACCGGGTGTAGATGAATGCATAGGGACAGGGCACGCTTAAATGCAGAACAGGATAGCATTGGAACTGATAGAGGATATAGGGAAAGGGGTATATGGGGGCGAGGCGCATCGCGCAGCGGGTTGATTGTTGATTTGTTTTGGCCAAACTCGTTGCACTCAGTGCACGCTTTACTCCACCCTGCACTTATTTTTATTCGCTTTATATGCACATAGATTAAAGAAGGATAGTATCAGTTTTTAGAGAAGTTTGTAAAAAAAAAAAAAAAACAATCAAGCCGATTATATTTCATAGTATTTCATATTCCAATTATCATATTCATTATCAATATAGTCATATTCATCGGTGTCATGGTAGTACATAATACTGAAGTTTATTTTTATTTTGCCTCTTTGAAACGTAAAAATAGTGTGACGACATTTAAAACTCCACCTGAAAATTGTATCTTTTTATTTATACTACAGACTCCAAATTAGATGTGAATTTCTATTAAACTACATTGGACCAAATGAAGCTTCTATTTCATGTAAAGTGTATAAGAACTTCAGCTTTACTGAAGTTATATAATTCATTTTTTTTTTTGCTTTCATTGTAAATGCGCGTAAAATAACCGCGAAGCTTTCAAATGGCCGAGCGCTTAACTGCACTTGTAGACTGTGTTTGTGTTTGTGTGTGAAGAGTATCTGTGTAAAACGATTAAACCCGCAGGCAACCTGCTAGGTATGTGTTGGAACAACTATTATTAACGTTGTTGTTTTTTGGACGCTTAACGCGTTGTTGTTGTTGTTGATAATATTATCCGCATGCTTGACTTGACGTTTGCCAACGAATCAGCAAACGTTCTGGACATAGACGTTGTTGTTTTGCTGTTGCTGTTGTTCTTGTTAATGTTGTTGCATGCAACATGTTTTCCTGCCGCATACAGACTTTTGTTTATTCATAAACTGAACTCAACTCAACTCAACTTGACTCCAGCTCAACCGTTTACTGGCCCTGGCATTCACTTGCTAACCAACCAAATTACAAACCAGTCCAGCCATCCAGAGTAAACCCTATATGCATTGCAATGCATTACATACATATGCACATACATATAGATGTGTGTTACACGTGTGACCATGTACACGTACGAGTATCTATGTGTGTTGGCGCGGTGTTTATCTCGGGTAAAGTGAAATGAGTGCCTGCGCGCAAACTCAAATTGCCAGTTATTAAGTAAATTGATTTTAAGTACGTTTTAAACTTATTTGCTTCTAAATGTTTTGTTGCTGCTTACTTTTTGCGTCTAATAATTTATATGTACTCGTACCTATGTTTGTACATACATACAAATTCGTACAGTTCCTGTCAATGTTGTTTATCATGATAAATTATCGTGGATAAAATGCTAATTTTCACCGCATGATCTGTTATTAGTATTTTTTAATATACTTTTTCTTTTAATGTCGTCTAATATGCGTTGTATTACGGTAATTGTTTAGCTGTCCCTTAATGTCCAATTTTGCCATAAGATTCGTTTTGCTTTATACATTTAGATAAGAGCTTTTCTCTCTTGAGATTTTTTTTTCACTGGAATGAAAAATTTGCACTAAACCTTTTATGGTCGTTCACTAATTATAACTTTCTCGATAATGATTTAATAATAGAACACACACAAGGTCAATATAAACTATGGAAATTATTTTCACAATTTGGATGGGTGTGTAACATTTCTGTAATCTTTAGATTAGCCTCTAATCAAAGTCAATACCCGTTCTTCGGTATTTGGTTTAATTTGTTTGGCTCTTGAACTATCAACTTGTAAGTTGGTATGATGGCTTCGTATGCTAAAGTATGCATAGAGAAACTTATTGTATTGTTTGAGCTATCAGATTATCTGAAAGTGCCGCGACCCTGATAACTTTTGCTGGAATCGGCCTGACACGCCCACTAAAATAAGATAAACTATTTTAATTATCGAAAAATTGTTCGTAAAAAGTAAATAGTGTCAATCTGCGTAGAAAAATATTCCAAATAGATTTCGTTGCATTATTTAAGCTGCGGACAGACGCGCAAATCATTGGGATAAAAGGGGCTACAAAAGCGCCAAATAAGTTCGCTACATGTGTGACCTCCAAATGTTTTGCATGCAAAATTTGGCAAGCGCACTTGAATGCTTTTCATGTGTATTTTGCTTTAATTTAATAAAATGGTGAATATAATTGATAAGATTTTTGTATTGCACGTGTTTTAAATGTAATGCATGTATTGAATATCAAAATATTAAATTTCCAAGTATCAATTACCAATAACTAAATGCGGCCGATTACGTACAATTGCTTTTGGCGAACTTAACTCTTGCTTTTAATAGGTTTGCAGAATACTTTCGCCGTAAACAATGTGACCACTAAACCAAATCATTTGCGCGCAACCTAAATTGGCACCAAATGTGAGAGTCAAATGGTTTACTGTAGATCTTACTACAAAGCTAGGATTTAGCGAACAACATATATTATCACCAAACACTAGATACAGAAATTATATACAAATGATTTGCACGTCAGACCTTAGCTTTAGTGTGTAAAAATCATTTAAACTTCGGTTCTACGGTTCTCTGTTTTTTCTTCCATTGTTATATCATGACCTACATATAAATGACCTACATATGTTCCCAAATAAGTGTGTTATTTCAACTGTTACTCGTATTGTAATTACATTTATTTTTACAGTATATGTTGAAAAGATTTGTTTGTAAAAATTTTTTGTACTTAGACGTGTTAATAGACCATATATTTTTTGTTCACTATCAAAGTACATAATTCAATTTAAAAGAAAAGAAAATTTCAATGAAACTCTACTTAAATTATTCATAAAGTGCGCTTTTAATGAAATCTTCACATGCAATCTCACCTTGGCGAGAAATAAAACAAAATACGAGCTCTGCTCAGATCGATCGCTAACGCTCATAGTAAATACTCTCATCACAAGCAATATGATGTTAAGTGCATAAAATGATTCATAAACAGCGCAATTAAACTAATGATCATGTAGAGAGAGCAGTAAGCAGTTAGTAAGCGCGGTGCAGAAGAAAGAGCCATCAGCAGCAGCACCTATCAGCGATAAAGACCATGACGACGACGACGATGACGTCGACGCTATGATGTTGCCAACTGGTAGCCACACTTATAACCAGAATCAAATCAGCATGAAAGACAAGGGACCAGCGAGAGGCAAACCGGACCGCAGACCACACATGAAGCGATGAAGCAGCTGAGTTGGCCGCAAACTGCGCAAGCGTGCCAGCGACGAATCGACGCCGTTGCTCCACTCCATTCAATAACCGTAAACATAAACGTTTTGCAGCTACTTCGCATTTGGTCAACGACGAATCAACGTACGGACGGGCAAGAGTCACATTTATGTCTGCACTTTGCATATCATTAACCTCTGCCAAGCCCCCACCCCCAAAGCACGCTTTGACAAAGATTCGCACACACACATCCACATCCCCCCATACACACTTTTACTAGCGGAGACGTAGAAAATTATGAACTGCACCATTATTTGTCCTACGTGCAACGCCGCCGTCGTTGCCAGCGCTTCTTGGAGCTACGTCGTGTGTCGCTTGGCCTACTGAATGGAATGAATTATGCTGAACTCTTCCAAGTTGAGCTGAGCTGAGTTTCGGTCAAAGGAATAAAATTGGCCAAGACGTAGTCAAGACGACGTGGCTTTTGCTTTATGTGGAAGCAGTAATGGTTTTACTTGAAACACGTCTTCGGCTCTTCTGCAATGGTTAGATTGAATGGGCGATTGTTTAATAGGCCTTTTGTGAGCGTAATAAATGAGTTCGCTGCGCCGGCGCGTTGAATGAGCGCGCGCGTTTTGCATTTAAATCGTTACTTACTAAGTGAACTAAGTGAATGCAACTTAATGATTGCTATTTGCCTAATTGATTTCCTTTGTTCAATGGACACCATGTTCTGTGGATATATTTAACATGAGAAATTATGATTAGCTTCATTGCAATATGAATGGCGGGAAATTGAGATGTGAATCTCGAAAAATGCATCTCAATTGAGTAACACTGTTATTAAAATATAAACAAATCATGAGTGAATAAAAATTAAAAGATACTTCCTTATTTGGTATAATCGTAAATAATACTTAAATTTTTTATCTATAAGATCTATAAAATCTAAACGTAAACGTATTCATACTCCTTTTCCAATGGAAGACATTTCTAAACATTTAATTAGTCATTTGAGTAAAAATTAAACAACTTGCGTTACAAAATAAATCGATTGCACAACTTTAAAATTTAACTACAACATTCTATCGAAATTGTAAAGTCAAGTTGGACAATTTTTATGTTTTTAGGTAAGTTTAATCATGTTGAAGTTGCATGATAAGCAGTCCAATTCGCTGTACTTATAAAAAGTGTTGCCATTATTTTATCACATGATGTATTACCAAAGAAATTCGTCCATCCACTGCGCTGTGGTCTATCCTACAACATATTTCCTCGATGGCTGCGTTGCCATGGCGATGCGGATTGCGCATGCGTTTGAACATATTAACCGGTTTTCAGGCTTAGAGCAGACCGGACCGGGCCCAGAACATTTCGACCGATTGTCACACACCACACAAACTGAGCTGAGTGAGCGAGGTGCTTATCTTAAAAATTCAGACTGAAATAGCGAATAAGTCGCCTACTGTGCGCTGTTCGATGCGTTCCCTACTCTCATATCTCTCCCTCACTCTTTAACTATCCTTATGCTCTTCCCGCCTACCTAATGACATCATTGCATTTGTTGTTGTTGTGTGTGCTTGTTCACTTGATTGGTAATGGTAGTGGTGACTTTAATGGCTTCCGAAATGATCATAGAGTGAAATAAATGGCAGATGTAACCAATAAACGCAGCGAACGTGTTGTTGCTGTTGCTGTTGCACTATTGTGTGCGTCGTGTTGTTGTTTTGTGATTTTGACAAGAGAAAAATGAGCCATTTGTGGCAAAGAAAATCTCAATAAAATATATTGAAATTAAATTCATATTTCATTTTAGTTGAAAGACATTTAAAATATTTGCTGACATTATATTGCGTTTCCAATATTTATAACTTTGTTCGTATTTTTTGTCTTCAGACAATCTCTGCCATTGAAGTAATAAAAAATCAGTTCCGCATTTCAGCAAAATGAAAAGCTTTACATCATTTTGTTGCTCTACGACCACAGCACTGCAAAATTTGTCTACATAATGCCGACTAGACTAGACAACCACAACCGCCCTGTATCTATATGAATGCCGCCCGCTGTAGCAATTTAGCTAATAATATATTTTGCATTATAATAATATCGGACTATAATTTTAAGAATATATATATATATAAATATTTTTTTTTTTTATTAAAAAAGCGAAAAGAAAAACTTGAAAGTAATATATAAAATTGCATATTTTATGGACAGTCATCAATCAGCAAAGGTTTAAAGGAATTGACCCGTGGTGTGTAAGCTCAACGCAATCTCGTCTGGTCGTCAGTCACAACGATTGATATAGAAGGGAGTAGTGCATGGCGGAGTGGGCTCGCAGGGAATGTGAACAATCGGGCGGGCGACTGTCGCTGTTTTACTACGCTTTACTTTACTTTGTGGCTAACGAATATAATAAAAGTAATTGCATTTACCCTTTAGGGTTACGAGCGAAAACTGCAACTTTGAATTGCCTTGTTGCCCTACACTGTGGCACAGGAGTACCAACATACATTATACATATATATTTTTTTTTTACTTTTAATTTGTAAAAAGGAAAAAAAATTGCCATAATTTGTTCAAAATTACAATTCAGTCATTCTTTTTCCGCCATGCCAAGCGTCTTTTTGTTTTGTTCTTTTTTACACGAATGTAATCAATATTATTAACTCGAGTGCATTTCGAGTAACTCCCATTTTGTTGCTGCAAATTAAATTGAATCTTTCGCGTTGCAACCCCCGAGTGCCATTTTATTCAATGTCTAGCCTGGCATCTTTGCACAATATGGCAGCATATGGTCAAGCTAAAATTATGCAAATCGCATAATAAAAATCTTGTCAACACCGAATTTGTTCTCGACAAAGGAAGTTAAACCGGTTCATTATATGTCATTCAAAATTTCGGTCGCTGGTACTGGTTAAGGGATGCAGGGCGTTGTCTGTTTGGCATTTATGCGATTTTAAATGTCCGATATTGAGGTGTTTCTTGTGGATAATAATAAATGTTTAACATTGGTGGTTCGAAAATCAGTTGCTCTATATTTTATGCTGTGGTGTGTGTGGAAAAGGGGTGTTGTTTGGCTTATTTTTATTATAAACTGTATTTAAGGGTATGTTTTCCGTAGCTATCGAAAGTATATCAATGTAAGCTACTTATTAATATTTAAATTGTGTTCCATGAAATACAGAACTGCTAATTTTTATTTTGATAATTATTTAGAAAAAATAATAAATGAATACAAGCATTTGCACCGATATTTTTATATATGATCACTTTAGGCCTACTTAACTTGTTCATAACATGTTTTAGCCGTATATCTCCAAAACTGAGTAGCTTCGTTTAAACATGTACATTATGAGGTTTCCCATGTCTTCTTTAGAACTGTGATACAAGTACAGGTCTATTTTGGCAGCTAAGGCAGTATACAAGTTTCTGTTGAGTGCCAATAATATCAAAATATCATATTCAATATAAAATTCTGATACAAGATTGGAATGAATCCAAACCGAAATATGAGCTAGAAAGCAATCAGCTCTCAACTATAAATAATATTTTAACCATATTTGTGCAGTTACACTTGTTTCAAACTCACTAGAAATGCTTCCAACCCCTCCTCCGCTCTGACCAAACTTACTAGTTACCACCAACTTTTGTAGCCACCACCATTGACCCATTCAATCCCTCCTTTCGTTGAATTGAAGCCCACTTTTCTTCTTCACTTTTCTGCCATTGCTGCTGACTGCGAATTTGACTCTTGCCGCGTAGCAATTTTTTTTTTTTTATTTTTGTTCTTCTTACACTAGCAATAAAATCGTAATAAAACACATTGGTCACGTAATTTCGTTTGTCTGTGGGATTTTATTGCCATTTTTCTTGCAATTTTAAATTGTTATAAATGTGACTGCGCCTGCAGGCAGCGAATGGCTACGGCGGATTCAGGCAGTGCTGTATCTACACGGGACTCGCATTCGCTTTAGCTTTCAGATTCAGATAATTTGTTTTTTGTGTTTGATTATGCGGTTGCATATATTTATGATGTGGAAAATGTGCGCCACATTGCCACACGCTACGCACACTCAAGATAGATCGATTATTTTGATAGAATGAGACGATTTCGATCTAGGGAAGATGAGCCAAAGTGTGAACATTTGTGTTATTTAAACTGCATTCGCTGCGAATCATTCGAATACATTTATCATTATAATTACGTGTTTTGAATTGCTCAACATCGTCGCATTTGAATTTTATCTCCAGCGCCGCACAACTTTCTCTGCAACAACAACTCAAACAACGACAATTAAGCAACAAAACTTTGATAAATTACTTCCTTGCGTACATTTTATGAGTTTGCGCTTGAAACCCGAACAAAACACACACAATCCCACAAACATTCATGAAGTTTTTGCCCTGTGGCGTTGGGAAGTATTCTGTTTTTAGCTTTACTCTAATTAAGGGGCACATAGCTTCCTGTAAATATTTAGTATCTACTGGGCGCAAGAGCAAACAGAGCATTTTAATTTTTTTTTTCTTTTTCTTTTAGCATGGGGAAGGACACAAAAGTTTAGCCAACCTTATTGGTGGGAAACGAACTTAGGCCAGGATATTGGATATGGGCGCATGTGAATTGTCGGTTTGAATAATAGCAGTTGACAGTAAATAGTTGAAAATAGTTTGAGTATTTTTTCACTTTTTAAGTGTCATTTAAATGCCGCAAAAGTAGGCAGTAAATTACTGGAATTGTACATTTAAGCTTTCGAATTAGTTGAGAGATAGAATATTTCAAGTGAAAATATTTGAAGACATTTGTAAAAGAACTTTGTGTGAAAAATCGCTCATTTATTTGTGAAACATTTGCTGTCAAAGTAAAATGAAGTCAAATTTAGAAGAAAACTATTTATTAAAATAATAAAGAAGCCATTTTAAGAATTAATATGTATGTAAATACGAAAATTTTGAACATCTAAATAAGAAATAAACTCCGATATAAATAAATCTTCAACAAGAAGAAAGTCTAGCATTTTGTGATACCGAAGCTTAAAAAATACTATTCACACTTGTAACGAAAGAAGTAAAATCCTTAATATTGAAATTATGAGTATTTATATTGTTAGAGTATAAAAATAAGTATACAAAACCTCAAATCAGTATAAGTTTTTACCACATTTTCGGACAGGTTGAGGAATTTGTAATACAAAGCGAACGCTTATATCACTGATCATAATAAGTCCATCGAAACTAACATTTTTGTATTAGATTTGTGTAAAAAATATGCTTACTAACAGTTTAAGTTCGAAAGCCACATCTTTTTTATTATGACAGATATACATAGTTCACTTTATTGTTTATTGTTCTCGGACAAAATAGAGGCCAAACAATAACTTTGGAAAGTATTTGTGTAACATGGGTTAAGACTATCAGGTGCACCGACGGAACGCTAGATCAACTTGTCGAGTTTCACGATTGCATGTCCTTTATAAGACCTTTTTCGTTTCCAAGCATTTAAAATTCAACAAACAGAAAACATTTATATATAGAAATTAATATGATGCACAGCGCGCTTTTCCTAAGAAGCATGTGCGGCCAGCAGACTGATGAGAACTTCGTAGCTGCGTTTGAAACACGTGAAAACATTTTCTGTGTAAAAAAATCTGTTGTTATTATTCTCAATGTAAAATAATCTCGAGCCAGCCATAATTCTTATAAGAATTATTTCCTTCATTTTAATAATCTTCAAACAGAGTGCGAATTGTATTATAATTTAGTGACAATGTTTAGAATGTCTTAAAAGAAGCCGCGGAGACTCCATAAAGTATATAAATTCGTGAATAGCACGGCAAATCGAGTCGATCTAGCCATGTCCGTCTGTCTGACTGTGTATTTGTCTGCGCCCTATACCCTCAATCTTTTATATACAATATAATGGTTTGTATATTGCTACGGAAACATTTTATACTCGTATATAGATAAGAAAAATAACCGCAATTTAACCAATTAGGTATAGCTTTTATACAAAGTGTGAAATTATAGATTCGGTTCCGCCAAAGCTAGTGCCGTTTTCTCTTGTTTAAATATAGTAAATCATGTTTTCTTTAATATTAAAAAGTAGTATAATTTTTGAGGTAAGTCAAGGCATACTAAAGAACTTGAACAAATTTAAAAAAAAAATTGCTAACTAAATATGCGTTTTTAGCACTGAGGTAAAACGGTTCCGAATTATGATATTTTAAGATAAACTTATAACGGTTCGGTGCCTAGAAAGTCTAGACCACGAGGACGAATATAGGTATACCTTATGTGGTCTCCAATGCTTTGTTCGCTATGTTACATACATTTTGCTTATACATATTTCTCTTAATACAGGGTATAATAACTTCAACTGATATGCAGTATTAAATATAATAGTTTAGTAGCTCTTGCGTACATATATATTTTTATTGTGTATGTATGTACGTACTGTGCATATATGTGCATATGTGTATTTGTGAGCACGTGTGTGGGTGTTAATTTATTATTGCAGCAAATTCCAGTAACTTTATTGTCTGCGTTTTAATGAATGGAATGAATAAATGCTGTCGTTATGCAGTCAGTTTAACTCCACAGCTCAGTGGCTTGTGCCCAAGCGCTTTTCACAAATGGGTGAAATATTTGTTGCATGCATTTAGGCATTTTGACTTCATTTTCGAAATACACGTACACACACACGCAAACAGTGACACTCTCTCATCCGTTATATATGTACATATGTATGTATGATCGTACGCAATTGGATTGCAAAAATGTTATCAGAGCTCGACTGGTTGTCTATCTACATGACTGTTTGTATGTATTATATTTAGTATGAGTGTTGATTTTTATTATTGCGTTGATTATTAGTTTTTGTGCTTTTTAATTGAATTTTAATGCGTTTAATGGCGCTTGGGCGCAGTTAATATAATTCGCTTTCTTTTTTTGTATTTACGCATAATATTTTCGCTAAATTAAATTTTAATCATAATTTTTTGAATTGCATTGGAAATTACGTTGTACTCTTTCTCAATTGCTGTTTTTATTTTAGTTTTATTTAGCATAAGTACATTTAATTAGTTACTGCTTGTCATATACTATATGAACATCATTTCTGTTTCACTCGCCCCTTAAATCCATTTGAATGCTATATATTTCACCGGCATGTGGCCATATATATGCAGCTATTTAAACAAGCTCCGCTTCTCCTGCTCGAGATGTGCTCTGTTGTGTTTCTGTACTCCAATTTGGCTTTGGCGCCAACGACAAACGTTTTATTTCGTTATCTTTTTGCCGCAGGCAGACAGCAGGCAGCAAGCCGGGCACAGTCGAGTCCGTGCTGCAAATGCCACGCAAATTAAACAAGCTACCTTTTTTCACTTTTTCGCTACTGACTTTTTGCTCTTTTAGCTTTGCTTTTTTGAGCGTGTGGGTTTACAGATACTTTTTTCAAGAGCTCTGTTTTGTTTGCCTACTGAGTTTTACCTTTTATTTTGAAAATTTTTTATTTTTTTTATTTTCGGCACGGTGACAAAATACACTTTTGGTTTCATTATTCTTTCTCTGCCTCGTTCCCTCTCTTTCCCTTTCAATATCTCTCTCGTTCTAACTTCATTTGTGCTTTTGACTCGAATATATTTTACGTAATGTCCTGCGAAGCAGTACTGTAGGCAGTTTGAATTGTCTCGAATGGAAAAACGTGTTGGCGTGCGTCCTTTTTGCGTGCAGTTCTTTATTTTTGGAATTTTTTTTCGGGGCAGCAGTTATTAAACACCCACTTATTACCTCTTTTATTTGCATATGCTCACTCCATAATTGTGTGCTGCCGTGTTTGTCATTTCGCAAAGCATGAAATATAAAAAAATAGAAGTGACACCATTTACTTTGCACATGAAATTGTAACAACACGCACTTAAAAAAAAAACAAAAAAAAATCTGACTTTGAAAATTGCTGCATTTAAAATCAGGAAGTTGAAGGAAGCTACTCAGAAACCTGTTTCAATGATAAAAAAAGTATCTACAACGAAGATAACGAGCGAAAAGGAGAGAGATACATACATAAACTCGTACACATTCGCTTAATCGCATCATAAATATTCAATGCTTTTGATTCGAGTTTCACACCCTTAGGCTAGGCAGGCGTTTAACATATTTTATGAGACTCTTACTCAGCGCGACAGCGCGTCAGGCGATTTCAGTTCTGTCAGCCTCCAATTCCTTTTTTCTCCACCAAACGCGCTTGCAGTCCAAAAGTATCTGTAAAACTCAGGCAAGAAAGCTACAAAAAGTGTTGCATACCGCTCGGCGCAGCCAAATGAGATACAAATTGTAAAAGGGTTTTTTTCGAGTTAGTTCAGTTGCCTTTGTGGCATGATACAAGCATAAATAATTATATATAGAATTATGTTGCTAACGCATGTTGAAAGTAAAGCAACGCGCCGAACTCGCTTGCCTCAATTAGTTACATCACTGGCCGAGCGGCATAAATAAAAGAAGGGCAAGCGTTAAAAAAACAAAAAGAAAAAAAAACAAAGGAAAACTTTAAATTCGGTAGAACCAAAGTGTTAATACGCTTCATAAGCATACATTTTTAGAGCTTGAGTCTGGAAATAAGAACTACAAACTTCAGATTAGAATGCAATATGAAAATGTATCTGAAACATTTTCATAGTAGATACATATCATAGCAACAATGTAGAATGCTTCTTGAAGATTGATATAAGATGGATGAAGTTCATAGCTTCAAATAAAAATGGACTTCTTTTCATAAACTCTTAATTTTGTGGTCAGTTTGCATAGAATATTAGGTTTGAATAGTTACTTGGCTGCGATGGTAGTTCCTAAAATAGAACATAGCTTCATTTTGAAGTTAGAACTTTCTTTTACGAAGTTGGTTGTATGATGGTTACTTGATCTGGTTAATGAATGCCATTTTGGAGCTGTACCTCATATTGTGTTTGGGAGTAAAACAATCTATAATAGCATTACATGTGGCTACAGCAAAAACAATGTACCGAATTAAACCGAATTACTATTTTGAATTACGAAGCAAGATATACAAATTTACATATATCTTATTGGTGTTGCAAGCATTTCAACAAATTGATAGTACTATTTTCATACAATAACTGAAGGGTATAGAAAGAAAGAGTTTCGAACACATTTTAAACTGTTTTGGGTTTAGAATTAATTGCTTAATTAGTTACGGCCAACATTTTGAAATATGGCGTCGAAAAGTTTCGTATTTTTTTTATGTGTGGTTCAAATGATTTTTGTTGTTCTTCGCGTTCTTTTTTCAACTGGTCTTAATTGCTCTATTAAATGAGATTAGAGTAAGGCAACTTATTGTGTTAATGGCAGCAGCTGTAGAATACAAACGAGTTACATTGCAGCCATAGAACTATAGATGGAATTATGTCAAAAAATTTAGTTTTATATATTATCAAACAAAAATTGTTTCAACTTGAATGCTTGAATGCATTGCAATTTTATGCGACTTTTCCATTAGGCAGACAATTTCTCAAAGTAGCGAGAAAAAAAAAACTTTGTAGCCATTTTCCAAAAAAGAAAAGAAAAACAAAATTTGAAAGAAATCGCAAACTGAAAACAAACTTTTCAATTGCTAAATGCTGTTTTATTCTATTTGGAAACTTCTTTTTTCATACATTTTGTTGTTGTTAGTGCTCTTTGTATTTGTAACAAAAAACATGTTTTATGTCACACTTAATGACCTCGTCGAAAGTCATGTTTAATCGTATTGAATAAATGTGGAATGTATGAATTGCTAAAGCAAATATGTATCTGCTATGACTTTTAAAGGATTTTCATGCATAGCCATTCGACGACAGCAATCGTCTTTTCATCTTTCTGTGTCTGATCTGATTCAGTTCGGTTCAACAGTATCTCGTCTCTGGATACTGCCTTCTGTCCATTGCCAGCTGCCTCGAATGTTGCTTTTGAAGTATTCGTTATTGCGCTGCGGCGACAATTTTGCGGGCGTTGGGGTTTTAGTTTCGCTTTGGCTGCGACTTTAGCTCTTAATTTTTTTTTTTTTTTTATATTTTTATATTTTTGGTTTCGACTTTTGTCGTTCTCTGCAAAATGACGCCATTATTTTGACAAATTTTTGGCAATGTATATTTTTTTTCTCTGCGTCGGAATGCTGCAGTGACTTCTGCTACTGCTGCTGCTGCGACTTTTGTTGGTTTTAAATTGCATGCAATAATTCAATTTTATATTTCCGCAAAAAACTTTATCATTTTTATTATGGATTTTCTTATAAATTGTCCAATAGTCTCTTTTTTTTCTTGGCAACATTAAAAATATTTTTATTTATTGTATAATTTTTTCAGCAACAGAATGAAATTTAATATTGCATACAGCAGTTTTCACTACATTAATTAAAATCAATATTCGTATATTTGGTTTTTTTGGTGTCGCCGCATGGCTTTTCTTATCAGCGTCGCAAGGAAGCGTCTAGTGTCTCACATTTCATGCCAGTGTGTTGTAGTAGATACAATATCTAGCTTCAAAATGATTTTCGTATGCAAATTAGCGGCTTTCGTGTAGACTTATTCATGGCAACAGCCGCAAAAAATATCAACTTCCCCAATGTAGACGGCGCTAGCCTGATTTTTTTATTCCTTAACTATTTCTTCTACTGACGCCGTCGAAAAAAAAAAAAATGTAGAAGCTACCAGCAAGCGATCGCAGTAAATTTATCTCAATGATATGCAGATAAAACTAACAAGTAGCAACTTCTTTTACTTTATTTTTTGCGATACTTTTTACAAGTGAGTTGGTAAATGTATGTGTGTGTGTGTGTGTGTGTGTGTGTATGTGGGGTGACTACATTAGCAAATAAATTTACTTAGTATTACAAAACGAGGTAGCTAAAACTGAAATCGAAACTGTAGCCGCCCTCTACTTTTTCTGGGAGTGTGGGAGTTTTGTAAACATTTCGCAGCGCAAGGGAAAGATACTTTGAGAATGGCACTGAAGATGGTGGCTGATGGTGGCAGTCATGAATTTATTTAAGATGCTTATTGATTGGCTTTGATTTTATGCTGGGAAAGTAAATTTGAGCCAATAAATTTAAATGAGGGCGTTTAGTTTGGGCTTGACTTTGCCTTGACTGTTTGTGGGAGTTGCAGCGCAATGTTATGTAGAAAAGCTGAGCGGAAGAGGAAAATTTCGCAAGTTTAGTTCGGCGTCGCGTTGCGAATTTGGGCGCAGCTATATGCATGGGTGGGTTTTTCAATTTGCATCAGTGTATCTATTTTTTAAGCCAAGAAATCTTTGAAAACTGTGTAATAGAACACAACGACAAGAAAGTTATATATAGTTTCAAATAATGTGAAGAGGTGTGGAGTGTGGAATGACTGTATTATAAAAGTGTTAGTCACACTTTCATATCGATGCGTATAAGTTAACATAGATTTCTAGATTTCGAACCGAATAAATTGATTGACATTGATTTCGATAAAATGGTCCGTTTTGTCACTCTCAGAAGGATTTTCCGATTTGATTTACGTTTAGAGACTAAATTTCATAATATTTATTGCCAATGGTCGAATCAAAATTTAGAACAGGAGGGAATATTAAATTTATTAGAATTATTTGGATTTATTTCAGTCGCTTGATAAATGTTCAAATTGGCTCGCAGCTCAAATCACTTCGTCAAGTTAAAGCTTATTATAGTAATTTAATTTGGTGCTCTACCAAATCGCTATGTCACTCTGATCGTAACAAACCTAAAGGATGTCTACGGAACGTAATAAAAGCAACAAAAAATACCATCTGAAATGATAGTTACATAGTTGTTGTTTTCATGATGAAGAGCTGGCTGAGCGACAGGCTAATTGCTGTCCATACACTCAGTATGGAGTTCCACGAATTTATTTCCTTATCAATCATATCGCACTGTAGTGATACAAATATCATAAATATTTTCGCTACTTACAGTCTCCTGTTTACTTTGGAATACATTACAATTTGCTGTCGGTGATTGAGAGTTTATTTCAATTGTTCAAGATATTCGATGACACTTACCTAAAAGAGAAAGGCGAAATAAAAATTTAAAATTAGTATTTAAAATAAAAAAAGTCACCAACAGAATTGAGTATTAATGTACGACATAAAATATTATTTTGTATTTTGCTTTAATTAAATATCGAAAAGCAACAAACTACTTTGCAGTCATTTTACTCATACACAAAGAAAGCAATTCGAATAAAATATTTTTAAAATGTTTTTATTTTCATATTTGCGGCATGCCAACTCGATAATTTCTTACTTTTTATGCGCTGGATCTTGCATTTTGAAATGAAATTGGAATTTTTTTCCCGCTGCTGTTTCTTTGGCCTTTTGCGTTGTTGTTTTTGTTGTTGTTGTTGTTGTTGAAATAATTAAAATAATCCGCGGCCTTTCATGGATATTTTTAAATGGCATTTTATACTTGCAAAGGCTGCAGAAAGGTGACCAAATACATACGAAAAACCACACACTCACAAACACATGCTGGACAATATATTGTAGTATATAAAAGCTTTTCCGCTTGTATTTGCGACTGCGTGAAATTTCATAATTTCATTGGCCGCGTTATTAAGTGCTAATTGAATTTTCCACAGATCGAATAACGAGTTGCGAATGTGGCGAATTTTTAAGCAAATTTATACTACAATATATGAGAAATATGTATGAGAGAATTATTTAAAGATTGAAGATTAAATGTATTTAAGTCGCAACTTAAACAAAACAAACCCAGTACACACTTTAACTGTTTAAATGAAACTGATTTGGAGCGCTGCGACAGATACATTTGATGTGAAAGCAAAAACTATCAAAACGGAAAAAAAGACCAACTTTCTAAAATATCCTACTGCACAGCATGTCAACTTACATAAGGATCAAGCCGTATAAATCATAAATTCAAAATATCAGAGGCGGCGGCATTAAATGTAACTTCTAAACAACACGAAAAGAATTTTCTCTTTTTTTCTTCATCAATTTTAACAAAGATGAAAATCAAGGCAGCTGTGTTCCGGGAAATTTTCCGTGACAGGTCGGAAACCGCAAACTGTGCGAAAAAAAAAAAATTATGAAAATTCATATTTCGCAAACTGCTCTAATTTTTTTTTTTTTTTTTGTTAACATTGTTTTACAGGTAGCCAAATTTTTTGTTTGCCATTTTTTACATGCTTTTTGCACTACACAGTAGGTCAGGACAGATCTAGTCAGGTCGGGTCTTGTGTGTCAAATGCGCGCGTAAAATCCGGCGACAATGCGCAGCAAGGTGAAAGTTGGCAAAACAAGTTGCAGAGCTGCGCAGGCGCTACGGGCGGTCCGGCGTTCTGCTCGATCGAGCTAAAGATTTGCATAGATTGTAGACGATAAATTAAAAAAGAAACAATAAGCAGACGATCTGCAAAAAATTTCCATTGATTTACAACCTGTTCTAGTACACAGCGGGATGGGCTTTTTTGTTCATAATTTATTTGGCACAAAAATATTTTGGTTGCTACAATTTCATGCTAACTACTGTATGCAATTTTCAATGACAAGCTTTGCACATAAATCAACTAAATTTTCGCTCATAAATAATGCATAGAAAATACATACATTCGGTGCAAAGGCAGCCAAAATATTCTTTGTTGAGCTAGAACCGCTGGTTGAATACGAAAGAAACATCTAAATCACATCTAGATTTAATCAGCTTAAACATATTTCCGTAAATATATTCAAAAAGCAAAAAATTCAGTGATACCAATGCTTCATTTAAAAAAAAACCGCTCATGATTTTAAGTTTCTACAAGGCCTCAATGTTGATAAATGTAGTGAATCAATGATCCGAAAAAACATCGAATGTTTAGTAAGAATAGATTTTAAAACATCGACCATATATAAATATGGATTTAATATGTCAATATCTATGAGTGCTTAGATACTTATTTGTCTTTTCGCTCATTAAGTAACAATTTTGAATAGTATTTTTAAAAAACAAAGCTCGACAAAACGAAATTATTTCCATGAGAACTATTAGCTAGAAAATCATATTGAATGTCATTAAGAACTGTTTTATCCATATAAATAACACTAGTTTACAAATTTTAACTTTGTAACCGACAAAGTTAAAATTTGGATGCGTTGAATACGAAAACCATACTGAATTTGGTTTCCATTTGACCCATTCACCTAGGTAATGGTATAATTATGTGTTTCGAAGTCTGATTTTACTTAAAATAGCATCCAGTGTCAATGAAATTCCCAATCGAAATGAATAATATATCACTAGAAAGGTGATAAAATTACACGTCTAGTGGTACCTAATTCGATCGAATGAAAATTGACTTAGTTACAGTGAATGAAAGTTAAAATTGCATGCATTTTTTAACGAATGTAGGAACATTTTTCTCATTTATATCAACAACAAAATATGTATTTCAATATCTAATAATTCGCTTCTTTAATCGATAGTTTATTCAATTCAAAAAATTGTTAGACCAGTCAGATCAAGATCGGACAAATAATGAATATGTTGTAGAAACAATTGGTATTTTATTTGCTGTGCGTTGTAATTTGTATTTCTAAAAGAGTATGATAGTTTGTTATGATCTTGAACTTGTGCATTACAAAATAATTTTTAAGTTCTTTAAAAGTTAACTGGGGATCAAGGACTACACGATAAAATATTTGACATTTCTTTCCCATGTGATTCTGTTATTATTAAAAGTGAAATATGAACTATGAAAAATGTATTATTACTAGAGTTCTCCCAGTGGTCAAAATTCTACCTTTTGTCGTTAAAGTACCTAATAATAAAAATATATCCACAAAATGCTATCGCCTCAACGTTGTCAAGCCATAGCCCCATGGGGACGAACAACTTCGAACGCTTGCCGAAGTCAGCTGCTTGATGCTAAAGAGAAATAAAAATTTGAATTAGTTACGTTGCACTGGAGTTGTATTTTCGCACACTGTACAAATTATGACTCAAAAATGATTCACACTTTGGGTGCTTCCCCGCTCTAAGGGCCGGCCAGAAAGAGGGCGACAATAAGTGAGCAATTTATTTTCAATAATTAAGGCGCAGTTATGCAATTAATTAATGCACAGTTAAAATTTTACCAACTAAAATACTATTAAAACATGTATGCAAGAGCCTAACGTCGAGCTGGTCGATCCGATCGACATTATCTACAAGATGATTCACCCTTTACAGCAATACAGCGATAGAGAATGTTTTTTTCTGTATTAATCCAAGAGAGAGAGAGGGCTTTGCGAGAGAGAGAGAGATTTGTGATTGGCCATGGACGTTACCTGGTTTTTAGCGTGATGGTCAATACTTTTATACGTAGAAAAAGGTAAAAACTAACCTCTGCTCGTAGACCAGAGCAATTTTGTACTATTATTTTCATTTTTTTATCGTATAAAATTTACACAGTTGTAAACTGTTCTGTAAACTAGTGGAATAGATCATCTTTTGAAGTGCAATTGCCTCACTTTTCATATCGTTAAAATAAATGCCAAAAACCATTTCGCTGTCGTTTTGCAGCATTTTCAGCCGTTTTGCAACCGACAAAAAAGTCACACATAATTCATACGTCGAAAACAAAAAAAAAAAAAGCGCAGTGCAAAGCGCGAGAATGGCGACGATGAGAACTGGAATGGCCTCCGCTGATTTTGTCGCCAATGCTGATTCTGTTGCTGTCGCTGCTACTGCTGCTGCTGCTGCTGCAGACGACAACGACAAGCACCGAAAGCAATTTAATGGCGAAAATGCGCGCAACATGCTCCAAGTTTAGATCAAAAGCCATGCCACAAAAATACACCGACCGACCAAAAGCAGCGATTGTCCACTGACAACAGGGACAACGACAACATACATTCGAAGCATTGCAGTGCAGCATCAAAACTTGTCACATGAAGAGCCAATGGGGGCTAGGTGGGGGCCCGGCATGAATGCTGCTACTGCGACTGCGATTGCTGCATCATTAAGTATAAAATTCTTAAAATGGAATTTTAAATCATTAAAAGCTAAAAAGTCGACGACACAAACGACCGAAGTAACGACAGCAGCACCCAGCTAAGGATGTTGATGATGCGACGGATGACGACGACGGCCAAGCTGACGATAAAGAGGAATTTGCAATGCGTTGCTTTATTTGGTAGTTTGGCTCATTGAAGCGGTTCGCTGCAGCTTTAGTTAAGTTCTTTTTTTTTTGTTTTTTTTTTGCGCGCGTTCAATTCCCTTGTTGCATGTCGGCGCAGCTCCTGCGAGAATGCAATAGCGCAACATGCAACAATTCCTTTGCAGCATTGTCACAAACAACAAAAAAAAAAAAAATATAAAAATATATATATATATATATATATATATATATATATATATATATATATATATATATATATATATATATATGTGTGCAATGATGAAGGGGGAAAGCGGCAACGAGGCAGTACTTCTTCTTTTTGTACTTTGTATACGGTGTGTGTATATAGATACAATATATGCAGCAGACTAAGCGTTGGAAACAGCTTGAATGGCCGTAATGATGATGGTGGCTGCTGGCTGGATTTGCTTTGCTTTGGCGAAAAACGGTTTTGATATGAACGTACAGAGAAGGGAAGAGATGTACTAAAAATTGCATTTGCAATGAGCTGCACAAACAATAACAACAACAATATCAACATTAGCAGGAGTTGAGGCGACTTGAGCAGCAAACGATGCTGAACTGCAGCGCATTTTTAGTTTGCCTCTCTGAATTGGTGAAGTTTTTGGTTACTTTTCTTGCAATGTTTTACATTTCTGTATATATTTTCTTGGGCTCTTCTTGCACTCTTCTTGTTTGTCGACATTATGTTGTATATACACTTCATACTGTCTATGACAAATGATACTTAGTTTACCAAAGAGTTTGTAGCATAGCAAGAAAGGCATTCGAGACGGAAGTATGCTTTTGATAAGTTAGACGAATCGAATCGACATAGCCAAGTCTTCACTAAAAAAATTTTAGTTTCAAGATAAAACTTTCTTGAAAATTGATATGGATCGTAAAATGATGCTTCACTGGTTACGCTAAAGCTTCGACAGTTAATTGTGGTCTTGTTGACACCTTGTGATTCTACACTACAATATTTGGGTGGTGAACCCAACAGTGTTAAGTTTATGATCGTTACGGTCGTTCTACTGAGAGCAGAATATTAAATCAAAATTGTCAGATATGGAGCGACACCAAAAAAAAATATTCATTCAGAAACGTCTGGTGCAGAGAAATTTGACATATACATTTATCAAAATCCATCTTTCTATCTCAAATAGTTACAAAAATAGGACTATTTTAGAGCATGTACCTATTTTCCTCCATAAATGTCTCATACAACATACAAAGAAGCTTACTTCACTACACTTAAAAGAAAAGTTCTCAGATTATATGAATTATTGAATCAAATCAGTATACTATAGCAAACAAACGCTAAGAAAAAATAATGATTCAGATAGTTTCGCTTTTATGAACCACTCTTCACCACAACATTATTTCTAAAGGTTTATTAAAAAAAAAAACGTATGCAGGGCGTAAAATATTGGTTTTACTGAATAAAATTTGTTGGTTGCTGTTGCCGCTGCGACTGTGACTGCTGCACGAATTCTATGTTGAGTTTATTCTCATTTTATTTTCTGTAAATAATTTTTATTCTGCTCGTTTTTTTCAAACATTTTGCAAGTGCTTTTCGCTCGTTAAGCATTTTTCTCTGTGTGCGCGTACCGTCGTTTTTTTCTTTGTATCTTTTTTCCTCACATTTTTCATCATATGCTGCCATTTTTATACCCTGTACCCACAGGGTAAAAGGATATGTTAAGTTTCGGCAAATATCTGTAACAGGCTGAAGGAGCTGTAGAAGACCACATAACGCATATACATATACATTCTTGATCAGCATCAAAAGTCGAGTCGATATAGCTACGACCGTTTGTCGTTTAGCTGTCCTTTTCACTCTTCAGATAAACCTTATTAAACGAATATGCTATCCTTACTTTAAGGGTTATCCGCCGTATAAAACTGTCTCGCTAAAATATCGCGCATATGTCCAAATCGGACCATGAAAGAATATATCCCCATACAAATCTAAGCAGTCTCAGACAAGATACAGGGTATCTCGAAATCGGACACACTCAACTGCAGCATTCATTCTTGCTTGTTGTTGTATTCATTTTATTTTATTTTTATTTTTTTCTTTCTCTTGCAAGAGTTACTAGCACAACAATAGATTCGAGCTGAAAAGAGCTGAGAAAAGTGGTTCCGTTTCGTTTATCTTACACTTTATAAGAGAAAAAATGAGTAGAATTTTTTTTAACCCTTTAGTTTATTACTTTACTCATAATATGCAAACATTATTTATTTAAAAATGGAATATTTCAACTTTTATTTCCCAATAATCATATTCCTTGCACTGAACTCTATTATCTATTTATTGTATATGTATTATGCTGCCATGCATACTTGTCTTATTAATTTGCTTTCTACAGTTAGCATTAGAATATTTGGTCGAACTTCCAACGGCGCTGTAAAGCAAAGTCTAAAAATTAGAGTAACTCATATAAAAAACTTCTAGTTTAGTTTGAGTCTTCTACCTAAACCAATCAAAGTAAGCATGATCAAAATTTGTTACTGTTCATTCACATTAATAACTGCTACTTTTAATCACAGCTAAATTCTATTAAATCACTGCTATTTCTGTTAATGTAATTTGGTACTCTTTGCAGTAAAAGAAATAACAGTTTCAGTTCTAAAATGACGATCAGCTGTACTGACGTACTGTACGGCATTAATGATTTTTAAACCAATAAATCACACATTGAGGGAATACACACAGCCAAACAGACGGATATAGCTAAAAAGACTCGCACTGTCGAGATGATCTCGAATATACTATATAGTTTGTGGGGTCATCGATGCTTCCGTTGCAAACATTGTGACTAAATTATAAATCTATTTACACTCTGTGCAAAGCGTATGATAAATAATTGAACGTAATAAAATTGTGTGTACAAAAAAGCCTCTAATCAACATTCGAGAATAATAGGCAATGGTATAATTAAATACATCTGAGTACATATAAGAAATTACTATTATCGCAAAACACTCAATCTAATCAAACCATGCCAGCTAAAATCGAAATTATATATCTAGAGATTGTAATTTTTATGCAACATAGTGGCCGATGCGCTTCAATTCAATTTGCTGATGAAGATCGATGCCAAAAAGAGATGCGACAGGTTTTTGCGAAGTTTATCAACGAGCGACGACAACCGCATCGAAGGTAACAGCAGCAAAATCAGCAAAAAAAAAAACGAAAGCATCAGGCAACAACAACAAACACACGATGTATAAAGAAACTCACATGCAACACAATCGCTCTTTATATGTTAGTACACCTTAAGTGAATCGCCATTTACCAATTTATTTATTTATATAAGGCGAATATATTTTATAACCTGCAGCAAAAGTAGCATCGGCAGCAACAACAACATCAATAACTACAGAAATCAGCAACTACCGCCGCTATATCTTTAAGATACACTTCGTTGTCGTTGTCCATTCGTCTCTATGGCAACAGCGTTGGAAAAAAAATCGAAAAATGTTGTATGAAGTGACCAAACTAGTTCGTTAAAATAAACTCCAGAACCATGCAAAGAACATCAAGCGAAGGGAAGCGAGGCGGTTGGAGAAGATCAGACAGGCTGGCAGCGAGGAGCAGCATGCAACATGCCACAAAAACAGGCATTGGCAGCAGCGTATAGTAAGCACAAAGAGAGAGAGAGAGAGAGAGAGAGGTGAGTTTGGGGGCAGTGACAGCATGCAGTTGCTTTTGGTATTCGCGTCTCGGTCGTCGTTCGAAAAGATGTATTCCTTTTGGGATGTTTTTAATTTTTCTTTAAAGTCGTTAACTTTTTTTCGCACCGCGCTGGCCCGTTCGTTGTTCTCCATTTGGCTCTTTTATATTATTACCTTTTCTTGTTGCTGCGGCTGCGGCTGCTGCTGCTGTATCGTTAGTTGAGTTCAGTACAAGTCGGCAGCCATAGCCTGGCCAGCTTCCTGCATGTGCTCCTTGCTCGCCTGGCGGCAGCAGGCAGCTTCAGCCAGCTAAAGTGAAGTGCGCTGCAGCTTCTTTCTTTCTAATGGAGTTTACAGATAACAACAAAGCTGCGCCTTGAGTGGCAGTCTGTTGACGGCGACGTGGCACAGGAGAGAGCAACGAGTGGCGGCAACAGTCGCAGTAAGGCAGAAAGTAGCTAAAATGAAATTAAACCCTTTCGTTGGTTGGTTTGTTCTCCTGGTTGCCTCTCACACTTCATAGTTTACGAATGGCGATGTAGTTTGAACCAAAGGCGGCGTAGAATAGTTGTTGCGCGCGCGCGTTGAAAGCAGGCAAATAGTTACGAAAAAAATTAACATTATTGCAATTCGAAGCAACGGCAGTCGACAATGAAAAGCACTGCCGAACGCGCAAATAAAACCAAAATGACTATGGAAGACAATAAGGCATAACCAACGAACGAACGAGTGGGTTGAAAAGCGACGAGGGCAAAATGAAGGAGCATACCAAGCTAACAAGCGTTCTCAATCAAGGAGCAACAACATATATACGCAGCAAAGTATCTCTGCATCTGTGAGATACTGAAGAACCCGGGCGAAAAGGAGCGAGTGCGTATAATTGCACCGCTTTACTTAGCTCAGTTTGGCGTACTAAAGTGATCACATTCGAAACTCACTTGTGCAAATAAATTGAATTTTTGTAATTTTGTGTAGTATCTAGTTTGATGCATTTATCTTCTTATAAGGCGAAATCGATTCAGGAGGAAATTGTTTAAGTTAGAAAAACTTAAAATGGTAAAAATTATGTTCAACTTTTTTTTCTTTCCGGTATAAAATTACATACAAAAATGTTGTACATTGAATTGATTGGTATTAGTCGCAAGATCCTATATGGGAGATCTAAGATGTAATCACATTTTCAAATATATGTTGATCTAATTTGATCTAATTTGCCCCGATGCTCTTTTATATATACCAAAACAAATCTATCTGCGTCACATAGTTTCTGAAATATAGACAATTTTGAGTTTCTCTTATACACTGACTGGCACTGACTTTTTTCATAAGATATGTAGCGAGAAACGTTCCCCTAATCAATAATAACACACTGTAAAATATTTATTAAAATTGGTTCAACCGTTTTGGAGCTTTAGACGAACAGACAAACACGCAGTCGTGTTAATATATTTGTTTGTAGAATATATATTATTCCCCGTGCTTCTGTTATCGAATCGGAATAAATTGCACGGAAGTGATTTCGTAAAAATGATTCGACTTTCACTTCCAGAAGATTTTCGCAATTTGAATTTACTACACCTTGAAAATATGGTTTTCAAGTTTCAATTCGAGATTAATTCAAATCACGAAATTCTTCTGAAAGTGAAAAATGGACTATTTTAATAAAATCACTTCCGAACAATTTATTCGGTTTCGAAAAATGGAGAACGGTTTACATATATCTTGTTACCGTGTAATGTAAACACATATCTAAGGACTTGATTATAGGTAATTCACAAATTATAGCAAAAAATACACTTGAAACCATTATTGCTTGAATTTCAACTATTTAAGCTCTATTCTCATACTATACAAACTCTTTCTGTGGAAAAATTTTCATTTCTTTCAATGTACTTTGATCAACATGCGTTTGAAATTTTATAGGAAACAGAATCTGAGAAGCAATAATGTCCATTGAAATCAATTGAAAAATGTTGAATAGCTTTGTAATTATTCAGTTCTTTCGATTTAGTACATTTTCCATTTATAGTGCATGTGTCTCATATCTCACGGACCAAGAGAAACTAGAATAGTTTATACTAAGGCACAAAACAACTTGAGAGCTGCCTATGGGAAACTCTTTCCATCTTTTTCTCTAACTTACTATACAACTACTTTTTCTCCTTTTACTTGCTTAGTCCTTTTGTTTGCACAGAAAATATTGTTTTTACCTTAGGTATTTGCCTCAACGGAAACCAAACTCCCAAGCAGCGTGACAGAAAGAAAAAAACTTTTTAAAAAATCCATAGACAAAAAAATGTTCTATAAGTTTTTGTTGCAAATGCGCGTAAGCGACAACGTGCAACATATGCAAATCTATATGTAACTAAAAATGCTTGCAAAAACTTTTTATTCATTTTATTTATTCCACATTTCTTTCTACGAATGACGACGACGTGGCAGCTTTTCTCCAAGGCAGCGTTTGGTGCTACATGAAGGGTTGCAAGTAGCAAGAGCTAAGTTGGAAAAAATGGAGAGAAGACATTTTCCATGGTGCACTTGAAGCTTTAATACCCTTCAGCACGGCTTATACTCGTATATGTACTAGTATGTATGCGTGACTCAATCGCCTGTAATCTAGGGACAATTTTGTATATTAATGTGTTTATGCGTTTGTTGTTATTGCTAATTCACAGTCCACCAGTCACAACAACAACTACAAACAGAGCGACAGAGAGTAAAATAATAGCGAAGCGCATACAAAGGGAAAATGCAATTTCCTATCTCTTTCGCGCACGCAGAAACTTTTAACTGGCATGCTCTCATTTAATATTTGTGTGTGTGTGATTTCATGTAAAACCTATGTGTTTGATTCGTTGTGTGAGTGACGATTGTTTAAGCATTTAACGCCCAAATGGGGGCTACCATTTATGAAGTGTATGGATCGTTTCATACCCTCTATTTGGAGGAGTTCTTAGGAGAGTCCAAATATACAACAATTTCCAACTGCACCAATTCAAAGTAATGATACTAAGTTTTAACCTACAATTTAAGAAACTGTAAATCAAGTTCGAGGTGATAAGAAATATATATGAATGGTTTAATGATCTTTTTGGCATTTTCTGTTGGGTGTAACAAACACTTATAATATTTAAGTGAAAGTCATTAACACTATTAGTGAAGGGTACAATAATTTTTTTTTGCTTTAATTGGTGTTGTTGCTTAAATTTCTTTCATTTTAGTTTCTTGTTGGAATGCCTTCTTTTGCAGTTTCTCTGTATTGGTTTTCGTTGCATTCTAATATGAATATTTTCGTTGTTGTTTCATTTTGTCTATACGAAATAAAAATAGTAAGTAGCAAAAGAGTTTTGCTAGTCGAATGCAGAGCACCGCATACTACATGTCACAAAAAAAAAAATGTACTAAAAATGTTTTTAAAAATAATTTTTCTGACATTTTGAACCACAGTGCTACATGTTGTGTTACATTTGTTGTTGCTTTTCGTTTGCATATCTAGATGCATTATCTCGAACGGCATTCATAGTCGGCTCGTATATCTAAAATGCAGATTTTAGACACCCAACCAAACCGAACCGAACGAATGAAGGTCCCGCACAGAGAAATTCAAGCAATCGCAAATGGCGGCGCCCCCCATTGACAGCCCTAGTGCACATTCACCCCCAACACATCCTTTAAAATTCCTCATTCAGTTCACATCTAAGCGTTTCAAGTTCGTTGAAATGCTACAAAATAGTACAATGCATTGCGATGCAAATAATTCGAGTGCATCTCATCGCATGCTGGTACTTACTCTTTTAAAGTACACACACTCCCCTAATACATGCTCCATACACTCACCGCCCATCATCCACAAACTAGTAGGTAACTGTAGTGCACTCATCTGATAGTATTTGTTATAGTTTGCGCTGCCGCTGTCAACGCCCCCAACTGACTCAACAGCTGCCGCAAAAATGGTGCCCAGCCAAGAGAAGCCATCACGCTCACGGATACACATACACACACACACACACACCACGGACGCTAAAAAAAACACACAAGCTGACATACGAGTATATGTGTGCTTTCGCACGCCATAATAAAATTGGATTTGGCAGCTGATTCGCGGCTATTTTAAGCCGATTTTCGCATACATTTTTGATTAAACATTTTTTACGGCAAATAAATGAAAATAGCTACTAAATTCCGCGCCGCTTTTTATATTTAATCACATGAAATTCTTTTTTCTGTTTTATTTATTTTAGGAATAATGTGTGCGAAGCCATATTTCCTCGCACAGTATTTAAAAAGCAACTAAATAAATTTCATTTAAGCGTTTTCGCAACACGCCATTGAAATAATGTGCGAGAAACTGAGGAAGAGCGAAATAAATAGTGGACGGAATAGAGGAGAATAAGCGAATCATGCAACAAAAGCCAAAGGCAATGTTGCAACTCCCTGCGCAGAGTTCAATCGCAGTTCTTCAGATTGAAGTTGAATCCGTTGAAGCTGCACAAAACTGAAAAGAACTAAATGCCTTTCATTCTATATCTAAGATAATGCGGTGCGCTGCTCGGAGACTGCTGCAAGTTTTCGATTTTGGGATTTTATTTGCGAGTTTTATTGTGTTCATATCTCAATAGAGGATCTTTGAGTAGCGCGGCAGCGACTTTGTGGCTCTTCTTTATAAATGTATATATTTTCTCAACTGCTAAATAAAGCAAAGGCCAGACAATAAAACACCTAAGAGACCGAGAAGGTGAGATAGATTCAACGAGAACGAGACTTGTTTAAATACAATATAAGCAATCTAACTACATAAATTGATTTAAGCTGTTTAAATAAAAAAAGAAAAAAAAAAGAAAAGAGTAGCAATTTAAAGAAATACAAAAATATAAGGGAAGACTTTCGCATAAGTTTAAGATTGGTTTTAATTTTCCTAACTCACTCCGCACTATTTCAACTATCCCAAGAACACGATTTGCATATTCTGCTGGTTCAAACAAACGCAGCATTTCTCTTACTTAAGCCTTTTGTACTCCCACTACCACTCCTACCGCCCACATCCTTCAAATTCTTGTCCTTGCGATGTTGTGTTTGCTTCTTCCTTGCTAAACAAATATGAGCCTTCGGCAAAAAAGTGTAGGAAGTCGGTGCAGCAAAAACGGCGACTCTTACAAGCACAAACTACTTCAATCGATTGCAAGTCTGCCGCTGTCTATTCATTGCTGAGCGATAACAACAACAACAACATCAACAACAACAACGGCAACAAAATCAAAGAAGCAGCATAAACAACAACAATAAAACAAAACTAACTTAATTCAGTCGAATCGAAACTTTAATACTCTTAGCACACAATATCTTCAGTTAATATTTTAGGTATTCTTAAGGTCATAATGTAATATTTAAGGTATTCATAAGGTCGTTTGTGCTTTTGGTATTTTTTGTGTGGAAACAAAAAATTCTCCTCAGTGGCGGCAGATCTGCAAATTTTAAAATCAAAATGAAAAATTGACATTGAATTCATTGCATTGCATTAAATTATGTTTCTTGAATAATTTTATTCACTTTATAATCAAACAATTTATTTTTAATACTTTCTCGTGTCATTTTCCCCACAAAAATGTAAAATCAATTCGAAACAGATAAACAAACCAAAGTCTCAAACAGCTGATCGTGCAATGTTGTACAACTTTATTTTATACAAGTATGCTCACGACGCCATTTGTGCTGTTTTGCAGTTCTTTTTTGTTGCAAGACCTTAATTGTATCTAAACTTAGTACCTAATTCGAACTGATGAACTTCAGTAATTTGAATTTAAATCTAATCGAACTTTTTGTTTAAAATTGTTTCATTTACTATTTTACACATTTCTGATAAAATGGGAATACCATCCAGCTAGGGATGGGCAAAATTGTTAATTTTAAGTACCAATTACAGAGAAATTAACAAATAGTAATAACTGTTATTTCAAAGATGTTGCCTTTTAACAAAACAAAAAAAAAAAAACAGGTTTGTGATGAATTTCGATGCAAATGTTTCAACAATCGACAAATTCAACCGAACAAATTTTGTCAAATTCAAATACTATCGAAATTCAAAAACTAATCGAAATTCGTCACGTGCCCGTTTATTAGTTGTATAAGCTGCATTTATTTATTTTACGTTTTTTACATTTTTTTTTTTATTTCTTAAAGATTTTGCTACGCAGAGGTTATAAAATTATAGAATTATCCTTGGTCTACTTTATCTAATGCACATTGGACATGTGTTCATATTATGTAAAAATTTTGAAAAATTTTTCTCTGAAAGCTTTTTAACACTTTTTTATTATAGTATGTTCTTGTTGGAACGTTTCACATATTAAAAACAAGGCTTCGTATCTTCGCTCCATATTTTTTAAACCTTGATGTAAAGACTGTGCGATTTCTGTTTCAATAGCGTCTTGTATGCAGAAAGGTTTATTTTCAACACTTTATGCTAATAATGCTTCTGTAGCCCAGACAACCACAGGTTATCGAGGAACTTAAACTTCATGAGTTGGGATTGTGCTTCCTGCATCGAAAGAATGCATCTAACTAGATGGGCTTTGAGAATAGTTTCAAGTGTTACTGAAGAAGAATTGTGGCACAAGTAACTTAATCAAAATTTAAAAATCTTGACACTCTATTTTTCTAACTGTTAGAGAGACACATTTAATGTGTAAAATTACATGCTCTTACCTTTGAAGCAGCTCCAATTGCTGCTTCAAACTATATGTGTATAGGGTATAAAAATAATAAGAAAAATCAAAGAGAAACTTTTTCGCATGTAAATAAAGCACACAGCGGCAAGCAACATGCGATAAATGTATGCAACAACAACAACAGCAGCGGCAGAGTCAGCAACATCCTCAACGACAACAGCATCAGCAACCACAGCAAGTGTGGGGGGGGGGGCATGGCAACGCAACATAGTGGCAGGCAGCATGTTGCACGCTTTTATTGTTGCTGCTTTTGTGCATCGAAGATGAATAAGGAGCTATTTTTACTTTTAAATCTACGAAAAATGTGAAAATGTAAAGAAATTCATGCGGGGTTGGCAACATTTTCATGGACTTTGTATATTCTTGTTATAGTCATTGTTCTTGTTCTTTTGAACTGATGTCAGAGAACTATTGCAGTTGTTACTGATGACATTTTGTGATGTTGTTGCTGGCAGACATTCAAAATGAAGAGATTTGATTTTGCATGTGCACAATACGTCCAAATTTTTGGTCAAAATATACGAAATAAACTTTTAAAGATTCAACCATTTTGACCTGTAATTGCTGCAGAGGAACCGAGCATGAGCTGTTTTAAGCGCACAATGACAAAGTTTTTATTGATAAGTCCGAACGAGATATGTTATATACAGTTAAAAAGGTAGACAGATTGAAGAAATGTTAACATATATATGGAATCGGACCACTCCAGCTTAATATTTGAATTGTTGAAATAGCTAACCCAGGGGTATTGGGGCTTTTAGGGAATGTAACCCTCAAAATAAATTTATTTTAGATTTTTATGGCCGCGAAATGATTTTTTTTTTTTTTACAATTTAATGAAAAAGTTTGTGAAATTGCATCCTTTGCACTATTTCATTAGGTTACTAAGAAACTTTTGTTCCAAGGCTTTCAAAAGAGCCACATTTTTAAGATCTATAGTAATAAAAATAGATCTTAGAAAGCACATTTTGGCGATATGAAATAATTTGGAACCCAGCTATTCTGTCATTGAGCAAATTTTGAATTATGATATACTATAGTTCTTTAGAAATTTTAGTTCTACAGATATCCCTCTTCAAAGACAAAATTTAAATATTCAATTAGTTAAGATTTTTAGTGCAAACATTGTATGCGCTCACCAGAGACTTTTGCTGACTGATTACTGCATGCTATGTTCTTGATTATTTTTGTTTCCTCGATAAGCCACCATGTTCGAATGGTTTTACTTCAATCTTTCATAATAGGTGTTGCTTTAATTGTACAAATATTAATCAGTTAAAAGTCAGCGAATGCGAATGCGACCAATTAGTGTAAATACCGCCTCATGTGCGAACTTAGTATGGAGTCTTTGTTTAATTGTTAATATTCGGCATATTTGTCCGCATTAGATCTAATACAATCGTACTGACTACTCCTAACGAAATATGATGCATAAGACACATTTTTACCAATCTCTTCCGGACAATAGTTATACAAATATTAGTTTACAAAATGAAACAATCAGTCTAATCTAAGCTTTAGATGCATCGTAAAAATTTTATCTTTTAACACCAAAAATTATATATGTTGGTAAAAGATTCAATTTCGACATACTTTTTAGTATTTTTAATATTTTAAAATAAATATTTAAACAGTATTTGCATGAATATGAAATATACATGAATCCATAGCATTTCAGATTCATTACTTTCCTCAGATTTGACTTGGTGCATTTGAATTTATAATAATGGTCGAAGGCATTGGAATACTATAGAACTTCTCACAGTGTCTTCTAAAATACAAATGCACAGACATGTAAACATGGTCGCACGTACAGGCATATAAACCCTGGCAGACGTAATTAAAATTGCCAAAAAGTCGACCGAAAGAGAGATATTTATGCGTTTTTAAGTTCTTAAGAAAAATTGGCTTTTGTTTTTTGTCAGCAAACAAACGAAAAGCAAATAACTCGGAGTGGAATGTAAAATCCAACTAGAAGAATAATGCAGAATAACAACAATAAAGGAGTAGGACAGGACATGGACAGGACTTCGCACTCGCATAAATTGAAGACTTTCTTTCACTGGGCAAAGTTTGCTGAAAGGAAATGCAATTGCTCAAAAGAGTAAAAATTCAAATATAAAAGAAAAAGTCATTCAGAATTCTTTGAAAATAAATTAAAACAAAAAATTTGTTTATTGTGTTAATTCCGTTTGTCGTTGCCAGGACAATTTTATGAGCTTTTCTTAGTTTCTATTTTCTTTTTTATTTATTCATTTTTGGCTATTCAAAGCAAACAAAACTCAAACAAATTCTTTGCCAAGCTGACAGATAAATTTCAAAGCAACTGCGGTCAGTTTTTGTTTGAATTGAGAAGAGAATCTTCATAGTTATACTCATTCACATGTTGCGGTTCTACACTAATCTCGATACTTGTAGATACTTGCTGTATCTCAAGTACATATCATTGGTATCAGTGATAGTCGCTTAAACATAAGTAGCTTCGGAAAATTTATCAGGCGCACTTAAGCGCTGCAACTAACACAGAGGCTAAACGAATGAGTGAGTGAGTGAGCGAGCGAATGACTAAAAACAGCTTGCTGGCAGCAGATGAAAAGTCATTCTGCATGAACTCGAAATATTTGAATACCGAGCAGAAGAGCAAAGCTGCTACAGACTAATGGACAGACAGATAGACAGATGGACAGACAGACAGACGAAACACTCAAAAATATGTACTACATAGGTACATAGAGCATGATTATTATAGTAGTAGATATGCATGCGAGAGTTTGAGTATCTGTTCATATGAATATCTGTCTGTCTATCTATCGGTTTAACTTTGAATGTTTGTAGCCGTCGGGCCAGACGGAGACTAGTTTTTGAAAATCCTCTGTCTTGTGATTTATGCAATTAGCACTCAACTAACTAAGTCGCTATAATGAACGATGCCCTTTGATATTGCAGCCATACTACATACACTTTGCAATGTTCATTTACCCTCGGCATACCCTACCTACAACATGCTATATGGCGTCTCGAAGCCATTGAACCGTGGCGCCAAAAAAAAAAAAAAAAAAAAAAAAAGGAACATACAGAAAATAAAGTCATAGAACGTTATCCTAATTATAAACTACATGCATGCATTGCACAATATAGTCGCATACTGGGTCTGCACATATTTAAAAATTGTCAAACTTCCACGAAAATGTATATGTGCTCGTATATGTTTTGAATTCGAGGATTTCAGAGATTTTGGGAGTTGTTTTACATGTTTCAAACAACAATAATTCGGCATGACGCGTTCAGTTCAGTGCAGTTAAATCTGCCTTTGTTCAGCTCTGCACCAATTGAAAGGCAATTTCAATGCATATTTCATTACAATTTTCGGCTATCGTATTGAATTTTTGTTCGGTGTGAGTTTCTCGTGTTCGCCTGATTTCGATGGTTTGGTGTATTCGGTGGCGTGGTGTTCATGTTTGCCTTTTCGTTCCGTAGTGCTCCATATTGAATTATGATTTATTGTTCGAACATGTTGTATCGCATGTAAGGGTACTTAAAGTATCTGAATGAATAAGTGTGAGAGTGCGTTATAAATGTGCACATATGGGATAGTTAGTGGCGTTTGTCCCAATGCATTTCTGGGAAAAAAAAAAAAAATGAATGATTCCTGAAATGCTAACATTTGGCTTTTAATATTTCCAAAAATGGAGTTTGGAGTTGATTATCAAGACAGAGATTAATCAACCAACAATATTTATATTAGAACCAAAGCGAAGTGAAATTTGCGGAACTATTAATATTTGATAATTGGAGATACTCTAATAAATCTAGTTCACAGAAATTTTTCTAATGAAGATTTAATTTTATCTTATCAAATATATATCATAAATTTAGGTGGATAAATATAGAGACTTCAAAAATGTACAATTTATTGGTTCTTGAGTGATGGTCCACGGGTCAATAAAGAACAGAATCGGTGGGTGGGTTAGGGAGAGTAGGGTGCTGTAGAGTGAGAAACCCTGGAATTCTTCATTTTAAGTTCATATGCTATACATTACACTGTCATTCTGCAATCTTAAAATGAACTAGTGTAGCTTGTAGCTCTTATCAAATAAATATAACATTTCAGCATTTTTTAAATATTTCCAACACAAACAAATTTTAAAATTATTAGTAAAAAACTTTAAATCTTTTAAAAATTACTAAAAAAACAAAGTACTTCCCATATTTATTACGCTTTTTAGTAATCATAAAGAATTTTGACGCGTCAAATATTTCTACTTATTAAATTTGATTGGTCAGCTTTGATAGCATATTACTCTGTCGTTTCAGGTGGCATCTTCGACATTTGTGTTCTGTCATAGTCACCATTTTACCATTTATACATCTATGTTTTCTCATTGGGCTCTGGAGCAGTTGGAAACGGAACCAAATTTTGGCGAGAAGTCATTTTCAGGGATGAAGTACATTGTTGGTTGAACGGTTTCTTGAACAAGCAAAATTGCCACATTTAGCATGCATCGGAAGAAACTCACTGTTTAGAGTGGATATTTGTCATGCGGCTTCATTGGGCCGTACATAATCCGAAACGAGAATAGCCAGACGGTGACTGTAAATAGCAAATGGTTTCGGGCCATGATAACTGACTTTTTTGGTGTCAACTGGATGATATGGAACTAGACGACATAACGTTTCAATTAGACGGCGTAACGTGTCCCACATCGGGCGTTACATTGGAGTTCCTTAGACTTCTTTTCTTGGGATACGTTAATTCGCTGGTTTATGGCAACAAAATAATAAACATTTGACCAACTGAAGAACACTATCAGTCATACGATTGGTGATATCCAGCCCGACTTATGCAACAGAGTCATACAACATTGGATCTTTCGGATCGAGCACTATAAACGAAGCCGTGGAGGCCATGCCAACGATATCATTTTCAAAACATATTTGTATTGCATGTACATTATTCCCCAATAATATCTTACACACAACTCTTTGTATTCAATTTTAAAGTTCAGACATACTGAATGGAAAACCCTTTACACGTCTCAGTATAAATGTGAAACATAAAGATAGTATTTAGATTTGGGAATACTAAATTTAGAACTCTCTTGTAGAATAATTCTTTTAAACATTTCCGAATACGTAGCTTTTCGTACAACTTATTTTTAACTCAATATTTTCAACTGGCCTCTAGCAATTTTCATGCTGTCACTTAATTGTCACTGAAGCGACTTTTATGTAAAGAAATTCTTCATTTGAAAATCATTTTAACTCGCGCTAAAAGTTTCCACTTCAGTTAGAGTCACTCAAATTCTATGCAGAAGTAAGTTCGCATATGATGGCAACCGGTGCCAGCAGGAAAGAAAAAATCTAAATGGAAATAAAAATTCCATACAAAATGTGACACTTTAAATGCCAACTACAAAAATAGTTTCAACGGTATTTTTTTCTTTTTTTTTTTTGAAATTTGTGAGGTATGAGCACTCTTCAGTTTGTCATACGTGCTGCAGTTTCTAGTAGCTTTTCATGCCACTTGGCTCAACTTAACGCTGACTGACTGACTGACTTGGCTTGGCTTGGCTTGACTGACAAATGTGTGGCGAGCGTTGATGACGTTGAACGTTGAAATGCAAAATAAAAATGGCAACTAACATTTATTTGAATTTTTAAGTTGCTGACATTGCGGCGTGGAAAAGTGTTTTCATTTATTTATTTCGTTATTGCTCTCTCTCTCTCTCTCTCTCTCTCTCTCTCTATCCCTCTCCCACACAGTCTTACTATTGTATTGTATCTCTATCGCTCGCATATTACAGCCAACTTATGACCACAGTTTGTATCTTTTTTGCATTGCGCGGCTTCCTTCCGTTCTTTCGTTTTTTGCTACTTCTATTCATGTGAAAACACATTTTCCGCAACGAGTGCCGCTTCGCATTTTCTTTCCTACATGTAGCAAGTAGTTCACCATTTTGTGGCAGCTTTGGCGCATTTGCATATGCTATGACGAGTGTGTGTGTGTGTGTGTTTGTTTGTATACGAACTGTCAACGCGCCATAGAACTGTCAACTTGATGGCAATTTGAAAATAAAAAAAGTCATGAAGCGCCACAGGACTACTGCATGGAAAGGGGTTGAGTTGAAAGAGCTTTCGCGTGTTTGTCGATTCTCTGGCGTCAGTTCATTTCTTTGTCTAGCAAAATTTTTTCAACCGCTCTCATGAACAAGTCAAAGCAGTTGATGAATTTATATAATACAATAATAAAATGCTCATATCGCGTAGGTGTCTGAAAGATGCAATAAAACGAAAAACGGCAAGAAATACGGCAGACGCTTTCTCATATCGGATGCAAAAATATAATTTAGTATTTATGAAGAAATTTTCGCTGAGTTGCGCTAAAATGCAAAATGCCAACGAGGTTAGTTATTTGGCTTTGTTTGGCAATTACAAACGTGTCAAGCATCCGTTTCCTCTTCATCTTGAGCGTTACTTCCGCAGTCGGCAGCAAACTATTGCAGGGCAGCAGCAACAGCAGGAGAAGACCAAAGTCTAGCCAACTTGTACATAAATCATGGTTTAATAACTCTGTGCAGAACCCTATCCAAACCAAACCAAACCAATTCAATTCTCCACTCTGAGTTTACTTCGTTCTCCGTGTAATTGCTGTTTGCTTCCGAGCGCCTAAATGTATGCTGCATTCTGCTTATAAAACTTTCATGGATATGCGCTTGCCTGCCTACAATTGTCGTCCTTTTCCAAGTTGTAAACTTCAACCTTGCAGTTCATTTGAAAGTGCCAGATTTATGCTTAAAACTTCTTAAATCAAGCAAATATTATTCTTTTTGCATTTTTTATTTTGTTATAAATAGAATAGAGCAATTTTATTATTTTTTAGTTCTCATGATTTATATTTATTGCAAATTTATTGAACAATCATTAATAATGCGCAAAAGTTCGAAAACTCGCCATTATTGTTCGATTTTTCGTTCACTGCTCGTTGAACTCTGCTCTTTTCTTTCAATATAGTTTATTTTTTAGCTGTATTGACAATTTACTATCAACAGCCGACATAAAATGCAACAACAACAAAATCGAGAACAAAAAACACACTGTTCGTTATAAAGTCCCAACGGTCCACTTCAATTAAAATGCATTTTCACAGTTTATGAGGTTAATCTCATAAACAATTTTTTGCATTGTTGCATTTTTGTAGTTCGAGTTTGTCATTTTTTTTTTTTCAAAATTGTTTTTTGTTTTTTTTTTTTTATAAATTGTATAAAAGAAAAATCAGACGAGTTGTTATTCTGCTATATGTAATGCAGTGAAAATTGCAGTCGCAAGCTCAAAAAGAAGAATGACATGCCAAAAGTTGCATACGGCTTAACCGAAACTTTTATATACTTCACTATAAATTTATTTAACAGCATAAACGATTTATATCCCACATTTCGGTTTTTGAGAAAAATATTCAAAAGTTATTTTGCTAAAATGGTCGGTTTTTTTAATTTCAGAAAGAACTCGCGAACTTTCCATCATTCTGATTACTAATTATATAACATTCAAACTACTTCATAATTCTTTAATCAAAATTCTACACAAGAAGAACCAACTTTCGATAGATAAGTTTCGAGAATATTAATGTTGGCTGCTTGTTCTATGGGATGGTAACAGGGTATATTATGATTGTGCCAATTTATGTAACGTGAAAAGGAGGCGTTTCTTTCGATACTTCATACATTTGCACAAACCAAACTTACCCTGCCATCCTATAAAAAACACATTATAAAAATATTGATATCGATATTTTGACAACCCTAGTGCTAAGCTATCTCAGTTAACAAGCACCCAACTTAGCACTTTACTGTCTTCACCTTCGTCTTGGTTTGAATGTCAGTTTCTTTTGAAATTAGACTCAAACGAAATTAATATTTTTACAAAAACAAAGAAAAGGAATTATGAAAACTTATTATAGGGCCTGTTTCATATTTCTTTTAATTTTACGATATCGATCTTACTTAAAAACTAAACCAATTTCCACTGAAAGTGACAGAAAGAGGTCAGTTTTAATTCCATATACAGACAACCAAAAATGCTCAAGTACATTAAAAAAAGACAATTTTCAAGAAGGAAAAAAATTGTTTCTTCTGTTGATTTTTCTGTAACTGGTATAGTACTACAGTTTAATGGCAATTTTTGTGCAGCGTTGCCATATAGGAAATATGTGTAGTGAATTTGTTCTGAGAAACTCAACCTTACAAACGACAAGAAAGAATGCTGCATGAATACGCCTACTCACAATATACGACTTCAACGATTACAGAAGCTTTAAGTGAAAAAAGCGTTTATTTGAAATTGCGATTAACCAAAGCCTGAATAATTTTCACACTTAAAACGAAAGTAGTCTAATTTTTACTATTTAAATTATTTACTTGTACAACTAGTTTACCGATGTTTCGATTAATTCATTTAGGTACAACGATGTTACTGTGAGGGCGTGCCATCGCTCATTTTTGGAACACATTTTTCCGCGCGAAATTTGATCTTATGTACTTTTCCCGTAAAAGGAGCGACTTACAAGACATTCACGAAAAATCGATTTTCGTGACCTTTAATAGAATTGTTATCGGCACTGGGATCGATGGGCGGTTTACAGTTCTTATTTAGAAACTCAGCTTTCCGGCACTTATTTCACAGACATTTCTTTTTGTCTCATTTCGCTGGAGCAAAAGATATTATATTTTTTTATATCTACTACTTATTATAGGGTACCGACATTATATTGTAGTGATAATTTAAAAGAATCCTTTTTTTTCAAATTTTCACATGCTTTCTTTATATATTTTTATATATATGTACACATATATATATATATATATATATATATATATATATATATATATATATATATATATATATATATATATATATATATATATATATTTTTTTTTTTTTTTTGGTTGCTGTGTTGATTTATGAACAACAAAGTATATTGAGTGCACTGAATGCGAAAATCGAATCAAATCAGAGAAAGGGACGAGCAGAGGAGAGTGTGTGCGCTGTGCAATTTTTAATAACTTTATAATGGCCTCGAACGGCGGAGTTGCGCCGATTGGAGTTGCTATCATTGAAGCGGAGTTGCTCCATATACATATACAAGTACTGTATACGCCCCGTTTTTTGCTGTTGTCCTCAGAGTATATACACGTATTTGGCTTTTTCACTCTGAAAAGTCGTCGTCGCACTGTTTCATGCGATTCTTTTCATTTATCGACAATTTTCAATCTATGCGCATAATTCAGGCGAATGCAGCAGCGAATGAAAGAGCACGCGAATATATGAATGCCACAAGGAATTGCATCAGTACCAGTACACAGCACGCAGTGTGGCAAGTGGAATATAGTGGACACTGACGTAGCATATAAGTACGAGTATTGCATGATGGGAGTATGATGGGCTGGCATATGTTTGACTTCCGCTCCACTCGCGCGTCGAGTGTCGAGCTTAACGGATGCTACATCAAACTTGGCAACGCCGAATTGCCAACAAAAGTTCCATACAAAAAAAAAAAAAAGAAACTGAAACAAATAACAGCGACAAAATAATATCGGCAACATTTTATTGCTGCCAGCATTCAAAAAGAGAATTTCGAACAGAAAAAAAAACGAAGTAGGCTGATTGCGGGCGTCGAATTTGACTCTTCATGGCTGGCATTGTTGTTGTTTGTTGATACTGCTGTTGCCCTTGCCTGGACACTATCGCGCTATCAGCATCTAGCATCCGACAGCATTCGACTGAATGTCCGCCATCGTTCGTCTTTCGCTTGGCAGCAAACTGTTGACCACCGCTCCGCTTACAACCTTCGCTTCTCCACCAAGCTGCCAAACTTCCAAGCGAACACATGTCGTTCAATGCTGGCGCTTTATCTATGAAGCGCGCGCGCGCCTCGTCCTTTATATATAGTCAGGCTCAGACTTTACTCTTCCGAATCCTATACCCCTCGGGACATCAAGAGCAACTGACGCCCACTGAAAATTTTGTTCTCCACTTACTCCATGACTTGAACAGGCTTCACATAAGTTTGTAGCGGTTGTACGAATTCTTCGTTCGTTCAACGTTTTGCTGTAAAATTTACATCCTGTTTGGCTGATGGTCATTTTACTGTTTCCGTAACACATAGATATACATATATACAAACATATACATATGTACATATACGAGTATATATCGTATGTAGAAGTGGCATCAGCAGCAGCTTGGGTCAGCATCGGCAACAACAGCAACAACAACAGCAGCGCATATGAATATTTTGTAGCAACAACAATAAAATCCATGACATCATAAATATCGATGCGATGCGAAATTTTCGGTACGGGCTTAGCAATGAATACAACAACAATAGCAACAGCAGCAACAACAACAACAACAACGCTATGGGGTCATATGTTTCACACAAGGATATGCCGCCGCAACTCCCGCTGCCATCATTGAAACTGCTGTTGCTGCTGGCGCTCAATGATAAGAGAATGGGCATGGCAGCACAGCATCAGTCCATAGCTTGGGAGAAAGCGGTGTGGCGCGCACTAGCGAGCGATAACTCGATAATTATGTCCGCTTTTGTTTATTTCGCACATCGATTACAATTTCGACATGGGGCTACATTCCAGCGCCATTTGTTATGAGTTTAATAGCAGTTTCGACTACGACAAACAATGGAATGGGTATGTGTTGAATTGGAATTTGTTGCAGCTGCGGGCGCAACGACAAGAAGGTGTGGCACCACAGATGAGTTTAGCTACAGTTCAAAGGTGGCGAACCGTGTGTGCGTGACAGTATGTCTAACAAATTTCAAGTTAACGCTAATAGAGCATCTGATGGATACTACAGCTAACTCATCGAAAAACAAGTAAGTGTACGATAGTCAAAGTGACTGACTTTATTATACACAGCACATTAAATACATTTTACAAAAAATAATGTTGTAATAAAAGCCAGGATATAAAACTTACAAGAAGAAATGATATCTGTTTGAAAAGCCACTGTTTAGATTTGACTATCAAAAGCTATATAATTTTATTTCGATCATTAGAAGTAGATTAAAATTGAGTTCCAAGATTGAAACTTGACAAGCACACACAAACACGCCCACAGTAATAGAGACTTTCCACCGGCCAAAATTATCGGTAAATGTTGAGAATATAAATAATGTTGGCTGTACATTTTCCCATGAGAGTCAAAATTCTGCACATTCTCAACATTCTCGGAAAATATTGCCATTCGCCACGAAGAATTTATTTTTTTTTTTTCGATGAAATGACCGATAACAATTTGATATTCAAATAAAGCGAACGTCATTTTGCCACTCACATGTTATTGACAATAAACATTTGCCTTTGGAAACTGGAAATATTGAGAATAGCTTTGAGATTGTTGGGTCCAATAGAAAGGTATTACATATAAGTTAAAAAAATATTGTAATATAGTTTTTCTCATTTTTCCAAAAGTACCGTTTGGTAGCATATAGCTAATGATATTTTTCATAAATGTAAGTAAGCTCAATTCAAACCAATGTATTCATGCAGCACCTCAATCCATTTTCTCATCTATTCATAGACTCACTCGCCCACCCGTTCATATATTCACTCATTCACTCACTCACTCAGTTTCCAGCGCTACTTCATAAGTAAAACGTTGTGTAAAGTTTTATAAATTATCCTTGTGAGAATCCTTATTTATGGCGCGTGTGCAATTTTCATTTAATCGCAGTAAAAGCAAAGTTAACTTAAGCTGCCAGCCATTCAAGCAGCCAGCCCAGCAAGGCAACGCAGAGACGCAGTCAACATTTGAGTTGACGACTTTAGACTCCTTTAGCAGAAGAACAGAGCATGGAAAAAGAAGGAAGCAGTGTGCAGAATGCAGTATCATTTGAAAAATAGCAACAAGAAATAGAAGACTGACTTCAAAGAAAGAGAAAAGAAAGCAAACGTAGTAGATGAACTATAGCCGCACGCGAGTGTTGTAGAAGTGTGTTGAAGGAGCGAATGGGAACATGCGTTGTTCGCGCATTTTTATTACCAACTCAACAGACACATTTTTTTTTTCTCACACTCCCTAAATCCTTCGAGCTGCAATAGTTTCGCATATTCACTGCAAATCTTCAAATATATTGTTGTACGAGAGTTGGTATGAAAATGCTTACAAAATCTAAGAGCGATTGACGGAGTTCCAAAACAAGTTTGTTACTGATCTGGTCCAAAGTTTCATTATACAATCGACTGAAAGTAAGAACGTTTGTTACAATCAATAAGGGACAAAAGAAAGTTTCCTTTCGGTAATTAAAAAGCAAATCACAATCATTAAGTTTATCTGCCCTAATATTTAAGATTCTTTAAACTAACAAGTTTAAATATATTGTGCCTGCAAAATCTGTGAAGTGGTCTTGTGTGATCGTCGAGTGAATTATGATCGCCTTATTTTTTAGCAACAGCGCAAAATGTGGCTGTTAGGTTTAGAACTCTATATTCAGTTGGCACAAAACAAATCATCTGAAGTGATCATGATTTTTATGATACATTGCAAATGATTATGAACAGTAAATTTAATTATCATGTTCATTGATCAGGGCATTCCTGATGCAAAGATCCCTCATCACTGATCGGTGATAAGTTATCAAATTGCACTATTAACACAAAATACCAGAAATAAAAAACAGCCTGACAATGTATTTCTGCTGAAAGGCCAGAGTAGAAGAAGTCCATTCCCATTCGGACAAATACCATCCACATTAACTAGCTGGAAGATTATGTTCAAATCCAGAAAGGATCCGGCGGTCTAATAATAGACACAACAATTTCTTTGAAATGGCTTTCTAAAAAGCTATTGTTTTTAGTTTCAAAACTAGGGAACGAGTTTCCATCACAGCAGGCGCGGGACATGCCATTCAAACTAAAGTTGTTGATTTTTCATCTATGGTTTTTGAAACTTTTATCTCGTTCATACTGACGCATTGCATTGGGAGATCGTCGCGTTGAGCTGCTAAAGTTCCTTATGACTTATGCATCATATGAATATTATGCGTGCTCGTGTTTAAATAGTGTTTGCAACAATATCTAAAACAATCTTCCTCATCTCACTTGCAACTTACGTGTATGTGCTTTATGCGACATTTTGCAATAGAGATACAACAGATACAACTTTTACTATTCCATAAGCTGTGATACAATTTCATAATAATAGATGCAGAAAGAGCGGAAGCAGTCATTTGTAAGCAATCCTTTTGCACAAGTCAAAAATTGCTTAAGTATTTGTACAATGAATGTATCTATTTGTAGGTCTTTTTGTATCTAAATCTCCTCCCATTGTGCGCACACGCTAAAAAATATTTTTGTACTAGCAAAAGTTTTATTGGTAAAATCTGTTTATGGCTTTTGAATTTTAATTAGTTTGCATTATGTCGAATTGTTAGAGCTGCCAACAAGGAAAGGACTCATATTCCTTCAAACAACAACAGCAACAAACAATCGTGAATCGTGCCGCAGTAGCAACCAAACAACAACAACAAACAGAATTACTCGACAGCGTATAAGTTTCATTACGACTATTTGTCTGCAGCTCTTCCGCACAGCAGCCACAGCCGCATTTTATGCGCAGGATACAACTTCAAGGATAACACGAGCAGTCAGCCGAGAACAATGAGCGGCTCCAGTTGAAGATGAAACTGTATCATAGATACACTCATACAAACAAATAATATGTAGCAGAACTAAAGTGCAGCAAAAATTTTAATTCGACAAAACATGAAATGGTTATTGGCTTTGTTTGCAATGCTTTAAATTAACTACTCGAACATTTTGCGCTACTGGCAAACCAAAAATGGTACAAATGACTCATTGCAGCATGTATTCATAGTACGAATTGAATGTATCTCAGACTTGTCAATCATTTGGCGTCAGTCGGGCCGCCATTTTAACATTTTCCCCTTCGTTGTCATTTTGTTTTTGTTTTTTTTTTTATTATTTTTTGTCAGTTATTTTGTCTCGTTTACCTAATTTGGACAAGTTGTGCGATTTCAAGTCGAATTAAAAATAATTACGAAAAATCAGATAGACACACCGAGAAAAAGATACATTAACGCACAGCAAAGAAAAATGGCTAAAAATGGAGTTCAACTGCTTGCAGCATTGCAAGAAAAACAGAAAACTGCAAATGAGTAAATTACTTATTTCAGCAAGTAAAAAACAACAAACAACAAAAAAAAAAAGGAATAAAACTAGCTGCTAAGAGACGAAAAACGAGCGAAAGAAAAAATTGTGCGCGTAATTTATTTCTCATCAATTTGCTGGCCATAAATCAGACAATCACAAAAATGTTGTCAACATTAAGACATGTGAATACATTTGCAGCGACAACAACAGCAACAACTGCAACAACAACAACAGCACATTGTCGCATTGCAAACGAGCGAGCAATTTAAAGAGCAACAAGCAAAAAAACGCTAACTGACAATGTCGGTCAAAGCAAGGGAACAGGGTGCGAGAGGTGAAATAAGACTCAATTGCGGCGGCATTTAAAGATTTATGGATGTGTAACCTGTTTCTTTAATTGCACATTTGCAGCAACAGCAAAAACAACTACAACAAATGAATTAAGTAAAAAAAATATATGAAAAAAAAAATACAAAAAACAGTAGCAACTTTAAACATTAAAATAAACGAATCGAAATGATTGAAACTATTTTATGAAAAAAAGAGGGAAATATTACAATCGTTAATTTGCTGTCAATTTAAACAAGTAGCACTTGACAAATAATGAGGAGAAGCGAGATGAATTATAAGTATTTCTAAAGATAAAGATAGGGGTTTTCCATTGGTCCCAAAATTCTCAATATTTCCCCTATCCACTTGCAAATGTTCTTTGTCGTTAACATGTGAGTGGCAAAATGACGTTCGTTTTATTTAAAATTATCAGCTGTTTGGGGTGATTATAACAAATGTGATATGGTATGATTCTTCGAGAATGTAACGAATATTGGCCAGTGGAAAGGTTCTATTAGTCTCTTAATTAATCTTAAATTAATATGGCATATCTACATACTTCAATAAACACTTTGTTTTGAAATCAAGTTTCAAATCTCCTACTGACTAAAGTCGTACAATACAATGTTAATGATACAAGATTGGTATCAGATTGGATATTGTGCGCGGTACAAGACTAGACTATTGCAATACGATCCACGCATTTAATTAGAAAACATTTGCATTTACTGCTTATAGTTCGTGAATGAGTTTAAAAAAAACGTTCCATCAACAAATTCCAAAAACTGTACACAAAAAATTATATAAGATAAAGATACAATAGCATCACAAACACTTGTCCATAGTGTTAAACGTGTGTATCGTTTTTTTGTTTTGTTTTTAAGATTAATTTACTTCCGATACAGTTTGTATATATATGTACATTTACCCAACCTCATCTATCTCAAATATTTTCAAGTTTTCTACTTTTCATCCCCGAATAGAGAACACATTACTATCTCTACTATATCTACTATCTCTACTGTCTCTACTATCCTTATAAGTTGAACGGCTTCAGAAATATACTGTAGCTAAAATCCAAGACACAGGAAAATTAAGCAATTTTCTGACTGCTCCAAGTCCCTGATACCGAAATTTTTGAGAACATAATAGTAAATTCATATGCATGAATTCATTGGGCATGAACAAAATTTTATATTTTTCAATTACTGTGAAAAATGTTGCGAATCACTTGTATTTTCTGTTATTAATATTTGGCATTGAATGAGCAGTGATTTTAACAGAAAATTACAGTGATGGAAGAATATCAAATTTTGCTTATGCTTAATGTGCTTAGGTATATTACTTTTTTGTAATTCGGTTACATTTGTTGTTAAGGTGTAGTTCCCATAAATACTAAAATCAGAACCAAAGAAAGAATGAGCTGGTGTCTTACGAAAGTAGGAAAGCCTGCTTTTCGTACAAGTATTTCATCATGGCATTTTTTCTACTTAATTAAGATACACTTTGAATTTTTTGTTAAATTTTTGTTAAATTGTATCTGATTTGTATCTGATATGTAAAGTGTATTAAATTGTTACCGAAGATTCTCTTGATCTTTTCGGTTAGTTTTTTCGTTCTCGTATTTCGTTATTGCACTAACTAATTAAGAGTTCTTAAAAGAAAAACAATATCCAATTTATAGCTCGATTGCGACATTTCTTTTTATCTCTCTGTAGCGACTCAAAGAAACTCATTGACAGATTTATTATGTTGAAAGCGAAAAGAAGTTCGACTTGATTGCGATAAGGAAATATTGTATTTATGAAATTCTTGTAGTGCGTTAAAAACAAAGCATGAAAAATTCGAAACAACTTTAAACTAGCTATGCATTCCAAATGAATAATACTTAATGCAATACAAGAAATATATTACTTCTTAGAGTATTTAAATCACTTTAAAGCAGAGATGGGCACAAGGAGAGTTTGTGCGCTCTGCATGAATGTGTGCATTGCTAAGACAAAGCGAAATGAACCAACTGCTGATTTAAATTTTCTTTCTCTTCAGCTGACTTCGGCAAGCAGAAATTCGTGTACCGTGAGTACCCGAAGAGTGTTTTGCCACGGCGAGTAACCGAGCCCATCTCTGCTTTAAAGCCAATTTGAACAACTTTGCAGGGAACTATAGAATATTTCAGCATTTTTTGCGCTTAATTAATCTGCAAACTCAGCTAAGCTATTCCATTTATTCTTTTGTAGGCAAATTGTGAAAAATTCTTATCAGATGCCAGCATAACATAACCGACGGCATACAAACGAGTACGCTCTGCCCAATCACCTTTCACCAAACAATCAAAGTGCAAACATCAAACAAAGGCAAATGTCGTTTAAAAAAAAAAGTAAAGAAAAAGCACTCTGTGCGATTAAAGGGGGAAAAAAGCTCTCGAAAAATGCACGCTTATCAGATTTTTAATTAATTTAATTTTTGCTAGAGAACAAATAAAACAGAAAACTGCTAAGGCCGACACAATTCGCTCGCCTCTGCTCTGACGTTCCCTGCCTGTCTATCCGCCCTGCATTCTCCTTGCCCTACACGTGGCTTAGAACAAGTGACAAGAGAAGGCTGACTTCCTGCTGGCTGTCGACAGTCAACTGCTGACGGTTGACTGCTGAGTGACGCTTGTCGAAGTTTGCTGATTAAATCAGTCATAGAAATGTTGAATGCAATAAAAAAAAAGAAAAAAAAAACCTACAGCAGACCAAATCAAATATTTGCTAGACCCGCTCGCCTGTTCGGTTAGTTAGTTAGTCACTTGGACTTGGATTCAGCTCAGAGTGGGCTATGCATGGAAAATGTTTCGACTCGCTTGGTGCTTTTTTTTTGCCTTGGTCAACGACAAACAAAGCATTTGGAACCGTTACTTTTGTGGGCTTATTATGCAAACCGAGCGAGTTGAGCTGAGATCGGGTTGAGCTGGGTCGCTGTTCGCATATTGTAAGACCACCGGCTCGGCCGGCCAAGAAAGGCGCCCAAGAAAGCCAGCCAGCTGAGGTGGAATGAAGCGCACCAAACCAACAAAAACTTCATCGACAATTCAAACATATGCACACCGTTCGCTTAGTTAGCCTCATTTAGAAAACGTTTGTTATGCAATGCCAACATTTGTATTCGAAAATGTTGTTGCTGCCTTTTCGTGTGTATTTTTTTCCTTACCTCATTGAATACTTGATTTTTTTTTTTATTGTATTCCATCTCAACCTAGTCCAGCTCGCTACTTTTCTGTACATTTGTTAGAGTTTTTTTTTTTTTTTTGTATGACTACACGACAGTCTCTCCCACCGTTTGTCGTTCGGTTTGCCCCTCTGTCGAATTGTTGAACTGTGCGCCTTTACTTGACTGACTGACTGACTGACTGACTCAAGTCGCCATTGCCATCGTTGTCGATTCATTGTCGTTTATATGCCGACTTCAGCTGTTTTTGTGCCGCGCCGAGTTTGAATTTTAAATGCAATCATTTCCTTTCTTTTCTCTTCATTTTTGCAGTGTTCAGCTCCGCTGGCTCTGCTTGGTGTTTTTGTTCCTGGGCAGTGCGCTCGGTTCGTGGCCATGTTTACCTGGCCAAAAAACGTTAAAAAAGCGTAGAGCTAAACGCTAAAGAACTGCAAACATGGCCCGCTCGATGTCATTCGTTGTCGTTGCTTTTTGTTGCCTTTGCGTTATCCTATGCCTGCATACATGTATATATATAAGTCTATATACGTGTGTGTGTGTGTGTGTAAGGACTTTGACGACGATTTCGTGATTTTCGCTATGATTGTTTAAAATGTTTTGCCTGTTTTGTAAAGTGGTCGCCTACCCAAGTTCCCACTTCCCCTTCTACCGAACTGCACTACTGCCACATTATGCGACTCTTTTCCAAGCCGTATATACCGCGCTCGATCCACTTCGTGTCTTTGTGATTTTTTCTAACATGCGCTCTTGTTTTTTTTTTTTTTTTTTCTTTAACTTCTATCTTGGTTCGATTCAATGTATTTCCCGCTCAGTTTCTGCATCTAAATGGCCTCTTGTTCCGCATGGCTCATGTGACTGGCTTTCTGTCTGTCCGTCTGTCCGTCTGTCTGCCTATTTGATTTGGCTTTTTGTTAACTAACCAACTAACGAACATGCTAAAAGAGTTAGCAAGCGAACCGAGCTGGAAATATGTTTAAATATGCGATATAAAACATTTCGTGACGAACACAAAATGGCCAAAGCACTCTCGACCAGAGAGTTATGTTGGGAACCACATGAGGTATTGTCTACACAGCCGCCACCGTCACCGTACCTTCATTTGTTAGCTTCGTTTGCATTTGTATCCGATTAAAATCGAGCGAAATATGCAAAGTTGACAAATTTTTTTCCATTTATGTCTTTCCATAAAATGAGTTGAGTAGTGTGGAAAGCTGCTAAGCGAATACTATTTCGAATACAGCTGATTTTGAATGATTGTTTCGCCATCTTTTAAAATTTATTACAATAAAGGATATACCCGTATACTATTTTTCTTCAAAAAGTGTTTTAAACCAATGTCGTAATTAATTTAATTAGCCTAAAGGGTTCATCCATAAAGTGTGGTTATAATTTCGGTTTAAACTTTAATATTAAAGGAACCTCTAAGACCTTCGTATCAATCGTTCGCAAAAAGAAAAAACTATAACTGGTTCGAAGTTCTCTTTTCATACGACATCTACCTATGATATGCAGTCTACAATAAAATCGAGCAGAATCTCACTTAACAAATTTGTTCAAATAACTACAAAAATCTTTGTGAACCCAATAGAATAATGTATATGAAGGACAATAGTTTGAACATTTTATACGACTTCGCCGGCCACCTACACTTCCACTACCCAACTGCTCTAATGAGGGTTATTTATAAAATGTTCGAAGGCAAATAGAATTTATAACAATGTCACCTCTAGATAATTCTTTTATACATTGCAATGACACTAACATTATCATAGTGAATCTGAATATATAAAAATACATGTGCCTATGTATCTATGTACTTAAATTGGTATTTATAAATACCCAACTAGAAGGAACACAAAAAAGCTACAGTTGAGGAAATTGGATTAACATTAAAAAAGCTTAAAGAGCTTAAGCGCAGCAATCAGGATTATGCAGGCAATAAATCAGTCGGAACCACCAGAGAGACGAACCATGTCATAAATAACCCACATAATAATATGAACCAATAACAATCAAGAGCCATGGGCTTATTCGAACATATATCCTTTTGCGTGCTAGACAAAATAATGACCATGCGCAATTTGAAGAACCACCTCTCGACTTGGAATCATTTCCCGACGAACAACTATGGAGATTCGAGTTGGCTCCGAAACCACGCCACCGGTTGAGCTCACATTTGTAACAATGTTCGGTATTGGGCAGAGAGTGTTTCTATGCAGTTTAGTCACGATCGATGGTTATGAAAAAAGACTATTTCGAGCTAAATAGAGAACATAACCTAGCTACTTTAAATATTATAGCACCACTTAAGTTCATCGACAACTGGCCTATAGGCAGAATTGGTAGAATCAACGAGATACATAATTGAACTCAATGTGGTGGCTTGTCAGCAACCAACCCAACCTAGCCTAAGCTTAGGTATTTATGAACGTATGCTTCGATTGGAGGTTCAGATTAATAATGATGAGTTTAATAGATTCATTAAACAGATCTTTATTTAATTTTGACACTTTAACTTAGCCTCATAGGGCCAGCATTCTGTACATTCTCGAAAAATGCTGTCATTCGTTCCGAACGAATTTCGATTCTTTTTCGGTAAAATTGCTAGTTTATTATCAATATCATATCATATTTATTATCATCACCACAAACAGCTGATATTAAAATATGGCGAACGTCATTTTGCCACTCACAACGACAACGAACAAATAATATTGGAAACGGAAAATGTTGAGAGTTTGAATATTGATAATGTTGGGCCCAATGGAAAGCTCCTATTAGTTACTATTTCAAAATTATGTATTTGTAAGTCATTAACGACACCTTTTATGGAAGTCTTGTAATAATATAATAATAATATTAATTTAAATGGAATTCAAATCATATTAAAAAAAAAACAATTTTTTTACTTAAAGGCTAGTTTTTAGAGTAAATATTCAAATATAAAGGCCAAATTTTCTTACAGTGTACTCTGAAAAGATATTTATCAAATTGCCCGCAGAATTTCAACATAAAAGCAACAGCAACAACTACTACAAAAGCAATAAGAGCGAGAAAAAACGCAGAAAACTATTTGATTTATGTTAAACCCAGATTGGCGCAATTTATAAAGATGTAGTAGACTACAACTTTTTCATATAAAGCAATAAAAGCAACTCAACTATATACAACCAACAAGTAAGAGCGAGAGAGGGAGGGATAGAGTGAAAAAATGTACAAGATATATAAATTAGTAGCCAAAGCGGAGCTTATTTCCAAAGATTTTTACCTGTGGGACATGTTTCAAACAACTAAATAAGATAACAATTTCATTTTATGTTATTTTTTTAATTTTATTTCGGATTTCTTTTACTTGGACTGTCAACCCAATTCAAATTGTCGACAAAGCGTGAGTCGCATAATTAAAATTTCATATCAGTTTCTGTTTTAAAGGTGACAGTTAAAAAAAAAAAAATTATAAATAAATAAAGGAGTATAATAATAATTTATCGAAAAATGTCTGCAAGATAAAAGAGTTCGTTATGCTGATGACTTATTTGGTTTTAAATATTTGTTTTCTAATAATTTAGAAGATATTTAGCTTGAACTTTGCCAAGTATTTTGCATACTTAGCCAAGTATAATAAAAAAAAAAACTGTCATGAGCAGCTTACCTAGCAAAAACAAATTTTAAACACTAATCCCTGCCAAAGCGCGGCATGTCCTTGCCTGACATTCTGCGGTAGCTGTGCCAGCAAAGGACACACATTTTTCGCAGGAAACGCAAATTAGCAGCGCAGCATCCGCCAGCAACGACGACAGGACGATTGCTGTTGTTTATGACGAATGACCGGAGACAGTTTACGAGTGTTTTCTGCTGCTTCCTTTCTTTCAGTGTGTGTGTGTGTGTCTATGTGTCATAAAAAATTTGCCACAAAAATGCACAAGGACCTTGAGTTAAATTTGGTGAAAAAGACAATAAACTCGCAGCAGTAAAAAAATGAACTGTCCTTGACTGCCGCAAAAAACTTAATTATCAATCATAAAAAATAAACACGAAAATAAAAACATTGACTTGCAACATATGCCAGACACGCCTCGCAAAGATGAGGCTCAATTCAACACACATGTGCCTTTTTTATTTATAAAAAACAAAAGAAAATAAAAAGCAAATATAAAAAATTATTGCCAAAATGCTGTGAGTTATTAAAAATTAAACGGCAACGAAGCGCAAAGTAATTAAACACATTTTTCTTTCAAGGATAACACTAGCAATTTTTCGTCATTTTTTTTCTCTTTTAGTATATTCTTGGTTGGAAGTACTATTATTCCCTGTACATTGTCTGCGCCTTGTGCCACGAAAACTTGTCGCTTATTCGTGCCGCTGGCGAATTTACAACATTTTCCTGTCGAAAGCAACAGAAATATCGTGCCGCACCGCGCATATCTCATGTGGCAGGGCAGCATGCAAGCCACCGAGGAGACGCGGAGACATCCAAACAGGCAGCAAGAGAGCGAAGTGCACGAAAACGTTGTCATGATTCGATCTTTTATTTATTTCGCCGCGAAGAAGCGCACTCACTGTTGCAGTTAGCTGTAGTTAAGCTCAAGCAACTGCAAGCTCAGTTTCGAAGGGCAAAGACCGCGCACCAAACTTTGAACAGCTATGGCAAAAAAAAAAAAAAAAAAAAACCATCGACGACAGACTAGCTTTAGCTTTGAATTTCGTGGCACTATGGCATAAACTGTAAGGCAGGAAAGGAGGCGGAGTAATGCAAGCAACAGCGCAGATTGTCACATGTTGCTTGGAAATATTTAGTTCGGAAAGGTCAAGCGATGCCAAGCGAAGTTGAACTTGCTACGAAAAATTCGTGGAAAAGCAAATGAAAAGCGGGCAAATAGAAATTCGAATAGAATTGGAAAGAATGGCTTGGGAAGCCAATAGAGTCTTCTTGAAAGAAAAAAAAACACTAAGGCATCTTCATTGTTTTTTTTTTTCAGTATTGCAACTAACTTTTAAAAAGAAGGTAACCAGATATATGTACCCATTTTAATTTTGAACAGTGTAACCAATTTTTTTTTCCTGTTTTAAAACAAAAACAGCTTCATTAGTGTAGCGGAAATTTCTGTTCAGACAATAAATCAGATACAAATAAAAACTGAAAGAATACTCAAAATAAGTTCGGTTAAACTGAAAGTTTTATCACCTAAACTAAAAGCATAAAAGATTTTATTAATACCATGAATTAACTTAATTTCAAACAGCGCGGCAACTTGGATGTTTTCTCATTCGAGAAAATCTATCCGAACATTTGGTTTGTATGTATTTATTTATATTTTACCCGATCTGGACTAATTGTATAGAAAATGTATAGGAGACATTTAGAAATTATACCCATTGTATGTACTTACCTACATAAAGAGTCCATAATAATTTTACTATAATACACAAATAAAAACTGAACGATTCAATCGCATAGTGTCAGAAAAAATGAGAGATTAACATGATTAAATCGACTCGATTCGTCAAGCTGATCAATAATATAAAAATTTAAATGTTTTTCCATAAACTGTAAATGACTTTTAAACATTATTAGGGAAGGGTATAAAATTTCAACAGCGACAAAAAACAACGCACGTGAAAAGAAATATGCATAACATTTTAATAAAATGCCATAAATTATAGGAACTACAACAACATATTTACAACAAACAAAGCGTGACGCGAAAAAAGTTGTTTAAGTCTTTTTGAACAACAAAAACGATCAACCAAGATGCGGCTAAAAATAAATAAAACTATTAATCAGAAAAACGTTGCAACAAAAACTAAAAGACAAGAAGAGTAAAATAAACGAACTTTTAAATGAGCAAAGCTCGCTTTGAGCAAAGCGAATGAAAAACAAACGACAACGGCAGGAAAATGAACAGCAAAATGTCATAAAACATTTTTAAAACAACTGCCAAGAAAAAGAAAAACTTACTTAAGGAAAAATATACTAAAAAAAAAAAAATAAAGTAGGAACAGCAACAAAAGCCGTCGCAACTTCTTCGTCTTTTTCATCGCCTTCTTTGGCAATTGTTTGCGAGCGAAGATAATTTTTCTTACTTGAGATTTTAGCGCTGCCAACTAATGTAAAGAAGAAGAATTGTACGGAATAGGGAAACTCTTTGCCCAAGGGGGGTGGGTGAGGGTCGTCGTTGGGTGTCTAGTACCGTCGGCTTGGAAGCGTTTTCCACATCATTTTGCGAGCAACATCAGCGAACGAATGAATTGAATGAATGAATGAAAATTGTGTGCTAACGATAAACACTTCAGAGCGGCCATTAAACACACACAATAAAAAAAAGCACCGAGCTGAGTGAGCGAAAAACTACAAAAACAACAACGAGCACAACAACAACTCACTCAGTCATTCACTTAGTCTCAGCTGAGAGAGCGAGTGAGCACACAAGAGAGCTTGGCATGGCGCTCTCTAATACTATCGCTCTATCTCTTTCATACACATGCATAAGACGCTTGCCGTTAACGCCATAAAAAAAAAAATGAATAATGGCGGTGCTGCAAGACAAATGGCTCAAACCCAGCCTCTTCTTTTGTTCTCTCGCTTGTTGACGTTACTGTTGCTGTTGGTGCTAGCTCGTTCGTGCACATAAACACGATACTAGCATGTTGCGCTGCTTTGACTTATGGACGCATAAATCTGCTGGAGTGAGCACGCGAACGTCTTTCGCATGTGTTCAAGTATAGTATGTGTGTGTATGCGCGTGTGTAGATGAGAATAGAATGTTATGCGACGGCAGCAAGTGGGAACAGTTTTGATTTTTGCACTTCCCAACTGAGTCGCAACGAAATTCCAACACTCTTGCAGACGTTGCGGAAGTTGAACAGTGGATTGGATCGGATATTAAATAAAAAAACCCACTTAACTATAAAATTGATATCTATTTAACACTTTTTTATTCAAGAATTTTTACTTGAGTTAATTGTTAAATAATTCGATTCTAGATTTTCAAAGTTAACTTTCGTGCAGATATTTTTATATCTTCCGTTTATTATACGCAAAAACATAATATTCAGTAATAGTTGCGATTAATGTCGATTGTAGGCATGAGTAAGAAAGTTGAATGGCTTACTAAACTATTGAAATATTATAAATTATTGGTAAGTGAATCGTTGCGTAGCGAGCCATCGAAGTCTGCGGGGGTTGACAATTGCGTTAGCTAATTTTAGTGCAAGTGGAATCGAAAGCGTAATAAATCCTGTCCTGTTTAGATATGTACGGGAGCCCGTATATGAAAAGAAAATATTTTATAGAAATTCTTGAGTCTTTGATCAAAATTTGATTAAACATTAAAAAACTTGATCGTGTTGTATAGTAAGAGGTTAGCCCCTTTTATTGTATTGTAAATGTTACTTTTTTTGTCCCTTAACACCATAATTTTTAATGAGGGATTACATTTTACGCAATCTTTTACTTCTGTGTAACTGAAGCTTAAATACAATTTTCACAGCAACGATTTCAAATTAGGATTTGAAAGCATTTTTAATTGAAAATCTGTTAATTTGCTAGAGGAAGTTACGTTACCCTAAGTGAGAGGCAAGTACATTTTTCTCAATGATATCTTGACATTCATTTCTCAATGATATCTTGACATAAGCATACCCTGCACACATTTTTCGTCGCGTAAAATATGAATGCGTTTCTTCTGGTAGGTTATAGCATATCAATTTACTGTCGAATTGTTATTCTCCTTCGGGAAGAAGTGAAGTTGGAAAGCGAGTCGCTTTTGCCTGTAATTGTCGAATAAATAGTATCGCCAAATTCTGGATTGGAAGTTAATATGACGATTCCAATATATTTCGCCAAACTATTTTCCTGCTCTCTTCTAAAGTACTGTCAAACTTTCTTCATCACGTATGCTTCAGCGTATTAACTAAATTTCTCAGTGTTTTATATGTCGACTGAGTGTAAACGGTTCGATCTATTTTTATCATAGATCTGATCTCCGATTTATACTTAAATATGCTAATTTCATAACTAAATTTATATCTAAATATTTTTATTTTTATTTTTATGGATTCCTTGTAGTTGGAACACGAATAAAACCAGATATTATGACAGGTGTTTATAAGGAGTTACTCGTATCTACATGCATATGTATATAAAATACATTTTAAAGGGCACTATCTTATTCCCATTATTTTATTTCTTATATTTGATGTTTAAAAACATCTCTTATTCTATATTTTATTCATAAATTATTATTTTTCATAATTATTTTCAGAAACAAACAATTTTACTCAACAAACACAAAACTCACTCAAATATTTCTGAGTTATTTCCTACAATTCGCCGTATTATTTACGACGCCATATTTGATTTTAAAGAAGAAGAAGTAGAAAGAAGAGAGCAACAAAACAAATACTCAAGCAACGAAGAATAAGAAGAAGCAGTCGCAACGTGCATAAAATCGAGACAACGCGTGTGAATTTCTTCACTTTTAAATAATTTATTGCAAATTATTTGTAATTTATTATTAAAACATTATTTAAACAGCAAATATCAAAACTCAAATTGCACATTAAACAGTTTAATAGCAGATTTACGAGCGCGACGCGAAAATAAAAATCCAAAAACGCCGGCTCAATAAATAAATAAAAATCCAAAAAAAAAAAACTCACTCACTCACACTCAAAAGACAAGACGCGCGCGAATTGCGTTAAAAGCAAACGAAAATAACAATGGATCGTAATTTATTTGTTGCTTTTGTTTTGCTCGGCACATTCTTTGAGTGAGAATGTGTTTTAATTTTTCATGTTGACGTCTTTTTTGCTTTAATTTATATTAAAAATAATTTTTATTGCGAAGCACAAATTTGTGACAAGTTTCGGAGGCGACTTTTGACTTTTTTATGTGCGCATGTTCCACAAAAGAAGAAGAAGAACCAATAAGAAATTACTCAAATTGAAAATAAATAAACTAATGTGTGTGAGAGAGAAAGGGAGAGAGTGAGTGAGTGAGTGAGCAGGAGATTTATAGCCGCAGCGAGTCGCAATTTTTCTTTTGTGATACCATAAATTTGAGAATGAGCGCGCATAAGCGAATGCGAGTTAAGTTGAGTGAAACGAAAATTGAGTGGAAAAGAATTTAATAACAATTTCAGAGCGCGCACGAAAAAAAGTGAATTTAATTTAAAAGCAAATTATGCAAATTAAAAAAAAAAAGATACTTCGACAGGAGAATATGTACAATGAATTATTTATGAGTTATTAAACTACAATAATTAAAATAATAGAGACAGAATTTCGATGCTAAACAAATCAATAAGTGCCGCCGGTTTCGATTTATGTGCAATAAAGCTTTAATATATTTTAATTTTACGGCGAAATAAAAACACTTTGGAGCGATTTAATGTGAGCTTCAACTTCAACTCAAAGGGCTGGCGAGAAACCACGTATCTTGCACGCCGCTAAGTCTTCTCACTCTATGTGTGTGTGTGTGTGTGTGTGTTGTTTGTACAATAAAGCATCTACTCAGTCAACGGCATCGAAGAAGCACAAATAAATTTATATGGGTCAATCCAATGGGAATTCTATAGTCTCGAAGCTAAAACTCGAATTTTTGGTGTAAAGAGAAAACTGGCCAAAACAAAGATAGATGCTAAAAAGTGGATGAAGCGCACTAAAAATGTAGCTTCGTTGTATTTTATACTCTCAGCTTTCTTTTACTCAAACGCTTACATAATCACAATTGAAAGTGTTGGAATGTTATATTTTAAAACGTTTTTTTTTATTATTATTTATAAATTTGTTCCTTTTGTTTCTCTCTACATATATGCAGTTAGCCAGTTATTTAAAACAAACTCAACACCTCATAAAAACCAATGTTTTAACACACAATAACAACAGCTAAAAGCAACAACAATATCAAAAATAAAAAAAATAAAACAACAACAACAACAACAACAGCAACGAGAACTCAATGCGCATATTAATTAATTATATATATATATATATATATATATATATATATATATATATATATATATATATATATATATATATATATATATATATATATATATATATATATATATATATATATATATATATACATTTGTATCTACTCCTACATACATACATATAACGATGAAATGATTTTGTATTTCTTTATTTTCTGTTGTCATTTTATGTCGCGATTGAAATGCATAAAAATAGGAATACAAGAAAAATTCAATGTCAATTTTTGTTCATGTCGACATTTCAATTCTTCGTGTCTACAGCTCAAAGGAAATCCTCTTTAAATTGTTCGAAAATAAAAACGATGAAGCCATCATTTGCATTTGCGCCAAGTCGAGCTGAGCTGAGCTGAGCTCAATGACTTGCATACAAAAATTTCAATAGTTACAGAATTGTTTTTATTAAGTGATTTTAATTAATGCTGAGGAATCTTTTGAAATCGTTTAGAACAAAAATTAATCGCAACAACTAAAAGTAAAGTTTAATTTGCTTCACCTTAAAGTCTTATAATTCAGCTAGTTGCCGCAAGATGGCACTGCCGAATCTCAGCCATTTTTACTCAGCGTTTTAGTCATTCATTCATAAGGTCGCGTTGCAGTTTAGTTTACCTTTTTGGTTGGGCTGGCGTACAAATACATATTTCATATTGAGCGTAAATGGCAGCTGAATAACTGAGTGCCAAACCTTTAATATGTTTTTGTGGCCAAATGCGCTCACAACGCCAAAAAGTCAAAAGTGTGCGAAAAAGGGGATATTATATTGTATGAGATGAGCTTAAAAATAAACCGTCGAGTTTTGGGCAGGAGCGGATTCAGTGTGAAGTGAGATTAAATAAATTTATTTGATTTTGATGGTCAATTTAGTTAGAAGATTTAGTAGTATCGCAAAAATATAATAAGATTTTTTTTTACTCCATTTTCTCCTTTGTTTGAATGTTTATTTGTTATGTAAAAGTCTTGAAACAAAATTTTAACTCATTTCAACATGTTCAATACTGTGGAATTTGTCTGTCATACCAGTGCAGTGGCGCAGCAAGACCTTTTGGGGACGGAGTCTAAGTATTTGTAGGGGCTTTTAACAATTCTTATATTGACGAGCAAAAAAAACGGTTTTGGTGGCCCTTAAAACCAAAGTGGGGGGCAGAGGTAAAGACGTACTTGGTTTTGGTGCCCCCTAAAGCCAAAGAGAAAAACAAAAAATATGAACAATATCAATGAAAAGAAACACATGGTTCTGGGGATCCCAGATATATAAATTTATACGAAAGATATAAATTTAGATGAAACATTGGTGTTTTCGACGTCGTATGTTTCTTTCTTTTAAATTTTTAGCAAATAATGAGAGCGATTAAGAAATAACATTGCGAATATTTTTTTTTTTTGCTATTTATATTTGCTGTTTGTAGTTTTGGAAACGAGTAAAAAGCGTTCAAACTTGTATTTTAGTATGTAAATCCAAGATAGCGCAAAATAAAGCAGCTTATCGGAAAATGGTGTCATCTGTCATCGTGACTAAGGCATCTGTGTAGAAGACAACTGTAAAATAGAAATTATTCACAAACTTAAGCGATGTTATTCATTAACAGACAGACAAAAAGACAGACAAGCGGACTTGGCAACCATTGTGACTAAATTATAATACTATTCATACTTTGTGTATAAAAAATACATACTCGTATATTTATGTGAAGAGTATACTAATTTCGGTGACATCATAATTAAAGTTGTTTTTGTACTTATTTCAATTTTGAAATGAGAAGAATGGTATTTCTTTTTAGTATTTGTAAGAGACATGCGCGAATACGCCCAATTTATAGGCGTTTCTTAATACGACGCCATGTTAAATAAAGGGCTCTTAAATTTAATATCCACTATGCTGCAACACATTGAAGAAAGCATAAGCAGGCACCATAAATAATAAGTAGCCCAGTCCATCTGTTCGTCTGTCTTTAATATCAGAAAATTTTCACTCAATTTTTGATATTTCGGTTTGAAACTTAATATAAAGATGTTAAGTAATCAGAGACAAAACAGTTCCGAAATTTATCCTGATACGCCAAGTCGATTTAATCATGTGAAATCTTAGGTATAAGATGGCAGCTTTATGTTAAGACCCTAAATAGGTGGCTTTGAATTTTGTGGATAAAAATCTATCCAATTTACTCAATTCGATCCCAGAAATATAATAGCATCATTAATTACTACATACGATTATGGATACTAAAAATGTTTGCTGTCCACGCAATTCAATGGCTTTTAGTACTTTACATTGTAAGTATTATATAATAACTGAAGTTCAGTATCCATTAGGAATTTTGTAACAAGTCCGCCCCTGTATGCGCACCACACAGCACGCAAAATATACAAAGAGCGTCAAATCATCAATTTAAAATGATAGAAAAGATTTCTCTTATACAAAATATAAAGTTTCATCGCTCTCCTTTATCTTCTTACTCCTCCAAAAAAAAATCCAAAAAAAAATTGTGACGATCTGCTATACGGCATTAGGGTAAATAACAAGAAAAACATCCAAAAATAACACCGACTCCATATGATTTTTTAAGAGCTGCGCGAGTTTCTTATTTATTATGCTATCATATTAGCGAAACAAAACAAATGTAGGCGCTTTCCATTACCGCCGAAGGCGAATATCGAAGGAGAAGATTTTCGAAGCATGAAGTGGAGAAAAAGCGGCAAATCGGTGTAAATAAAACAGTCCAAAGGCATTTGGCGCACCTCTTTTATTTTATTTAATTTTTTTTTTTGTGTATTTCGCTGAGTCGGCAAAGCCGGCGGAAATTTTGTATTTGTTGTGTATTTTATTACTACTTGCAACGTTTTACAAATGTCAAACTTTGAGTCCACTGTAGCAGATATTTTCTATATTTATGGAAGTTGTGGAAACAAAAATATATATTAGTAAGGAACAAAAGGTGAAAACATACGCACAAATCGCATATTCTATATAATGTATTATAAGCAGAGCGAGGGAACAAATAAAACTAATGCGAGGTGCTTATCTCGAATGATTTATCACAGACACGCGCTGCTGCTTTTTATTTCATTATTTTGGATTTTTTTTCTTTCGTTTTTTTTTTCTGTTTGAGAAGTTCCTTTTTCTAGGCAAAGCTTATTAACTTATTTCTCTCGGTGTATTTTACAATGTGCGTTTGAAGTTGTGGGAGTAACTGCTGCGTGCATGTGAAATTCTCTTCCTTTCTATTATTTGCTTTGCATGTTTTTGTGTCTCCTTTTGCAGTTGAAGGCAAAATGATAAATGTGCAAAAAAATTTGGGTGAATAAATAGCACAGATTCCGTTGAGCAAGCAGAAAAAAAAAAATAAAATGAAGGAAAACAGGCGCAAAGTGTAGAAATATAAAAGCGAAATAGACAAAAAAAAATAGCGCCAAAGGGCAACGGCTGCTGAAAATGTGCCACTGTATGAATGCGCCGGAGAGAGAAGGGGCATACGAAGAAAGGACGAAAGCAAAAGGCAATAAAATCTATGTGGAAAAACACAAGAAAAATCATTTATCAATGACAAAATAAAATTTGGCGAAAAGTGAAGAACAATATTATAAAATATTATTTTCTATTCATCTTGAGATGTACTGGAAACAGTAAAAATGTATAGCTAAGGTTTTTGGTGTTACCAGCTAAAATAATCATAATTTCTAAACCATTTAAAGCCTATTCCATGAATAGTACTATTCCATGAATAGTAATGAATATTGTCGAATCTGACCAAAAAAGAAAGAACAAAAAATCCCAGTTTATATATGAAGAATCCTTTACATCTGCATAAAATCAATGTTTGGTGTAGATTTGGGTCATAAAGTATAAGTTTATCTCAAGGCGATATAGATCTGATGTCCGAAATCAATGATTTCAAAGCACACAGCTTGCATTCAACTGTGTCTTGTCGTCAATTGGAGTGAGACTACAAAGAAAAATATGCAAATGATCTATGCTCCTTGGCTACAATTTAATTATATTATTTCTGCGTCCATGGAAAGAGTGAAAAACTGAAAAGAAACTGAAAAAGTAAAGAAAAGGAGGTGACTGCTATAATTAAACTTCGAACTCAACTAAATGTATGAAAAACCCAGATTTCCTTTGTTCACAGGACTCGGAAGACTCCGTCAGAGTATATTTACTTAATAAGGTCATACGATCTACATTTATGCACCGTAGATATCTTGTTAAAATGAAAATAATATTAACACTACTTGTGAATAATATTTAAAGGCAATAATTCCATTAAGTTCTACATGCAACTTCGGATGAGTTTGACTTCTCTTTGAAGCTACACATTATTTTCAACTTTTTTGTACATCGCTGTGCGTGATAACAAAATATTTTCCACCCAAAATTTCTACGTTTTAAGGTACAACCTGTTAAATACACACACACACACATTATACGAGTAGTATATAACAAAGACATTTTGTATAAATAAATAAATAATGTCCGTGTATATAATACAAGTATATGGACAGGCTAGCATCGAATGGGTATATGTGTGTGTACATTGCATATAAATGTGTTTTTATGTTTTTCGTGGATATTTCAGGACATGACTGATTATGTAAGCAAATACGAAAGCGAACTCAAAACAGTCTACGGCAGCAGGTTGATTTTCCACGCTTCTCTTACAAACCCGCACCGCAATTCTCTCTAACATATGTGCGTATTCCATAGAATGTAGAACATAGAATCTAGACGGGGTGCGTGTGCGGGTGTATATGATAAAAATGAGTGTGTATGCGTGAAAGTGGCACAATTTATTTATATGCCTATACGCATTCAAGAACATTTCTCGGCACATTTTCTTTTTACGGACTCTTAATGTAATAAAGCTCGTAAATGCGCATCGTCTGCGTTTAGCATTTTCGGCGATAAAAAGACGCAGCTCCCCTTTAGTCTCTCGAACCGTATACAAATCTGAGGTTGCCAACCTTGGCGTAAATTTCAAACGACTTGGATGCGGATGCGCAGCCCACTGTAGCGGCTTCTTTGTGGGTGGGGATAGAGGGGGGAGCGATTCGTTGTGCACTATATGCGATAAATCAAATTGGAAATTATACGCATTCATCTGCTGAGCTGGCAGAATACAACAAAACCATGGAAATCTTCTTCAGCAGTGTTAGCTGAAGTTTGTTCGGAAGCCTGGTTTTGCTCCTGCTGCCCGAAATGGCGGAAAATATGGGTAACTGTGCGAAAATTTAATGGCTACCAAATGAAACAGCAAACAAAAATCAATAAAGAAGCCCATATATTTGAAACTGAGTGTGTATATGTGTGTCACTGAATGTGTGTGTATGTGTGGTTTATTTGCTTTGTTTTTCGCTGGGATTGCTGTTTTATTTATTTTCTTTTTCTTTTTTTGTATATTTGAAAACAATATTATTCATATAAATCGATCTAGAACAGGTACTTAAACGATGAAATTTTTGCTCGGCTCACTAATCACTCCATAAATAATTTGATTGCTAACAAAATTACGCATATTAATTAATATTTTTGTTAAATTAAATTGTTTCTTGTTTGCAAATATTAAATTTGTGCATATAAATCAAAATGTAAATCAACGAAAAATAAAAAATCCATTGAACAAAAAGAAAAAAAAAAACTAAAAACGAATTCATACAAACTGTCACAATAATAAATTTTAAAATTATGCAAATAAACTTAAAGCGAAAAAAAAAACAAATGTTTAATTATGACAAATGAAATTGAGAATTGTTCGTTCAAAAAAATTTCAAATAAAATGGTCAGAAAATGTGCATTGCAAACAGAGGAAAAGATACAAATGCAAATATATAGATACATATGCAGATATAAATTGATGGAGAAGTTTAGATACTAAAAACGCTAGATTACTGATTTCCGCGGACTTTATTTATTTATTGTTTTTTTTTTCTTTACATTTTTTAAATTGGTAAAAATAGTAATCAGAAATCAGAATTCAGTTGGTTAAACAATTAACGTCACCATTGATATCAGCTACAAATGCTAGAAAAATCAACGATCTCAATGGAAATTTCGTAGCTTGTGCTCATAGAGGTAAAATGTAAATAGAGTTTCGGTGTCTGTCAGTAACATAGACTAGACAATAGCATCAAAAGTAGAATCGATGTAGCCATGTCCATCTAACACCAAGTTCACGGGACTATTAAGGATACAACCTTGGAACTTTAGTATTTTGCTTCTCCTACGATCTCTTTAGATAAAAATCATCCTGAAATGAAATAAGTGGTATCATCCGTAGAAATGTATTCCACATTTTTGAGATTTCATATGCAAATCACTGTCTTTACTTAAACCCAGTATTTCAAAAGAAACATTTTTTGATCGTTTGACAAATATATCTATCGCTTATGTATTCTAAATTCTAAACTGAACTACCAGTAGGCAAAGTATCAAAAAAAAAAACCATGAAATATGCCTAATATGGTATAAACTCCAAATATTATATTGACGTTTGCAGGCCGCTCTAAACTTTTGTGAATAAAATATTTGCGCAATGAATATGAATCAAAGGTACTCTCAATGCAACAAAAAGTAAAGCAGAAAAAAAAGAAACCTCGCAACCTCAATGACATAACAAAAAGAAAGTATGAATTATTAAGAATTTACCATTGCGCATACATTGTAGTTCTAAAACATGGAAACATTCTTAAAAAATGCCTTTCTGTAATTGCGTAAGCTCAAGGATACCATACCATACTTTTTCGTACTCATTTTGATTTCTGCACTCAATACAACACAACTCAAACAGTCCAGAAATAAGTCGAAACAATTATTTCTGCTGCCAGAATACAATCCAACAGCTGTTAAACATAATACACAAATGTTATGTTAACTATTCTTTTCCTTTCTGTTGAGCTGAGTACCATCAAAAGAAAAATCTGTGGTTGATTCGTAGCTTATTCCCTTTAAAACTGAACTACTATTAGAGTATTTTTGATTCAAATAAGACCAATTACATCAGCTCAAGAGCCTACAGCATTCTTGCTTTTAAATTTAGTGCAAAATGAAACTACCGATACACTCCCCTATGTGTTTAGTTCCTATCCAACGATAAAGGCGCCTAACCAATTAACTAATTTGCAGTGTCTCACTATCACACTTCTCTGCTTGCATAGTCTCTCTTTGGGGAGCAATTAAGCTGGACGCGCTTTGCACATCGCCAACTAGCGAATTTAGCTTAGTTGTAGACAGTCAAAAGCTTTGCACACAGATAGCGACACATTCACCACATACAACAGATACAGATACTCTGACACATGCCAACTGCATTCGAAAGCAATTTGCGCTCGACTTGTTGCGATTGTTAAACTTTGTACCTGTGACCGCGGCAAAAGTCAAATAAACTGTTACGCTACTATTTACTTAGTATTCCTCGGCCCACCGTATATAGATAGTCTAGTCTGCTAGACTTGGCTTATGGCGGGCGCAACAATCAGAACGCCAGCGCAAAACTGCGAATAGCTATCAAATAACTCCTACTGCTCTCACATTCGCATAGCTCAAAACGGCGGAAATTGCACCGGAATTGTCGATGATGATTACCCTTCAATGAGTGGGAAGTTGGGTCTGTTTGGGTGCAAAGGCGAATGTATATTTACTCAGAACATTTTAGTTAATTGCTCTTGCATTGTTATTGTTGCAACTTTTGATTGGTTAGGAAGAAACAATTTTATGTTGCTATAAACGAGTAGTAAATTCCAAATGTTATAAAATAATTATGACTCTTTTAAGAAATTGAAACAGTAAACAATTCAATTAGGCCAATGAAATTTACTTGAAAAATGTTTCTCCATGCACTAGTACATCTCCAACGAGGCGCCGCCTATGCCACTTGAAATATTTCACAATTTTGCGAGTCATCAATGAAAATTTCTTCGAATATTATTGTCTGGCTTGTCTCTTGTCTGTTCGTTTTTAGTGCCGCTAAAAAATTACGCATAAATCGAACAAAGAAAATTCCCCATAATGAGTTTTCTTTTCTTCTTTTTTTTACCGCAAACATTATTGAAATGTTTTGTTTCATGTTTTCCGCAAAGTGGCGCCAAAGTTTATCAACAATTCAACAAATTCAGATACTTTATTACACATTATTATGTTGTTATTGTAAATTGCGCGATATTCTGTTTCGATTTGCTTTCTTTTTTGTTGAAGATGGCAGAAGAGCTCTTCACATCGTTGTCTTTGTTGTAGGGAGCAGTGGAGCATTTATTTTTTATACATTTTGCCATTTGCTGTTGAAGATATACAAATAAAATGATACAAATCGAAAGTACATGCTTAAATAAAGGATATAGAAACAGAAATAATAGATAGCATGGAAATTACCAATATTACATAATTAAGTGACACTGTAAACTATCTCATTTTTGTACAAATGGTATTTAAATTATGCACTCTAGTATTAGGAGCAACTAACAATGGAGTGGAAGCTTTAATATAAATTTCAATATAGAATTTAATATTGCAAGAAATACTATGACTGGCTTTCTAATTGTAGGGAAAATTATTTGAAAAATCTAACAATTCACCGCATATCCATAAATAGAAGTTTCTACCTATATTTATAGTAATCGGATAACAAAAGTTTTAAAATGTCCTTCTGACAATTTAAAATGTGTTCAAATATTAAAAATAATTGGGAAATGCATGCACATGGAGTATGAAATACTCATCAATTAATCGGTTAGCAGTATTTAATGCAGATGTCATGAGTAGCCACATGAATACAACATGTTCAGTTCGTCTTAGATTCAGTGGCCACCGAAAAGGAAGAGGATACTGTGCAATTCTGCGCGATGGGTTAAGTTAAGCTTAGACTATTCCTTGTCCAAAAATGGTGCACTTTATAATTCGACTTTCTACGCGTAGATTATACAGATTCGACACAGCGTTGATGAGTACATATTTCTGTTAATGCCGGACGTACCAAACGGCATTTTAGAAACATGGTTAAGATTTGTATTTAGATTTAATGTTTTAAAAAATTATTCTGTTGATCAATAAAGATTTTTCTTTGAAATATTTTATTTTGTAAGCACATATATCTAATTCTTTCTACTTGCGACCTTTTCCAAGAAATAGCTATGATTCGTTACACTCTTTACACATAGTGTGATTAGTGTAACAATGTTTCATTGTGCTTGCAATTCCTTAAATGAACCATGAGTGAGCCTTTAATATATTTCAAAATACTTTTCTTTTACAATACTGAAAATGTTTTAATTTAAGTCACATTTCCAAAGTTTTCCTAAGTCAAAAATTGTTTCAATCTTTTAATTTAAGAATATAATTTGCAAAATTTCGATAATTTCCATTTCTAACTATAAAAATAGGTATAAACTTTTATTTATGGATATGCGATGAGTTGTTAGACTTCTTTGAAATATTGGATAGTAAGTTGGTGAGGAGAATTTTTAAACCAAAAAGCATAATAAGTACTTATTAATCAAATGTACATAATTTAAGCTGAAGTAAACTCCAGCATTGGTCAGCAAAGGGCAGGTGTGAAAAGTATTGAAGTATATTTCGACGACCCTCTTCAGATACATGAATATTGTGCATTTTATTTTTTATTATTCGAATCATATTTTGTTCATGTATTTTGTGTTGTTTAACACTTTTTCTTGCTTTGACCACCAATGCATCTTCAGCATATTTGACGTCTTATACTGAAAATTAGTTCTTTATTTACATGTGAATTTTGGTTGGAAACCAGCTCAGCATCTCTGACTTCATGGAAAAAGGCAAGAAAAAATGCAGAACTTGTTTGAGTAAAGTTTAGTTTTTTATTTACTATTTTTTAGCTAATCTTTACTCTTATTTAATGAGTAAGCGTCAACAAAAATACAAAAGAAATATACAGCTGTGCACCCATTTCCACTTACTTACTTAAAAACTTGTCGTTGGAAACTCCTTTTGCGAATGCAAAATGAAAGATGCTAATTATGGAGGAAGTACTTTTCGTGGAAACACTGTATTAAATTATTTGTCTATATACTTGTATATTTGTTTCCAACTATGTCAGAAAAAAATATATTTGAGTTAGAAAGATGGATTTTGGTTCATGTATATACCTTTTAAAATAAGAATGCCGAAGCCATGCCATGGTGGTGTACCATAAACGCTACTTTTTTTGTTGCTAATTTTTAGTTGTAAAATTGTTTCTCTTGCAATTTGGATACCATTCCGAGTTTCACTTGCTTTCTTCAATTGTATCTCTCAATCGTTTTAGTACAATAGTTTCATTCATTTTCGTATAATTTAGCTTTCTTTAGTTGCAACCTATTTATACTTTTAAACAAGAAAGTGTCTTGTTCATCTACTCACATGTACCTACATATATAATTTGATTTAATTCTATTAGCTCGCAAAACATTTACAACACCCATCCACAACTTTCACCACTTTCCTTTACCCCTGCTCACACTGCCTCTACCACTCCTACGCAGCGCTGCGACCCTCAATACGTTGTGTCTGAACAACCTTTTTGCGTTTTCCCCAATGAATGTCTGCATTGGGTTTCTTCGATGTTTGTCCGTTTGTCTATTGGAAAACCGCATTCATTGTGTGATGTGTTTTCTTTATTAATTTTCTAATGGATTTTCAACGTTTTCACTTGCTGGCTGCTTTTGCCTAGTCCATTCGCCAACCAGCCGCAGAAATCGATCTGCTATTTTCTACATTTGAAAACTGTATAAATTTATGCGTCGTCTGCAACCCTGAGAAACGTCTTGAGTTTGCTTTCTAGCCCTTCTAGCGCTGCATGCCGGCTCCTTTGCTTTTTCGTATGTTAACGAATGAATGAATGAAGTTGAGATTTTTTGATTGGTAATTGCCATTTAGCCTTCTAGATACATTAGATACATATATACTATACTATTATTATATATATTACTTTTCGTACATTGTTGTTGCTTATGTGTTTATGTGCTGTTTTATTTATGCACTTAGGCACTAAAAAACTTCCTACATACAAGTTAAACATTTGTCTGCTTTTCGGTAATTTATGCGTGCGTATAAATTGTCAATAAATACGTTAATAAATTCTATTTCAAAAAAAAATTGGCAGTCTTTGCAATTCTGTGAGTGTGTGTGTGTGTTTTTTTTTTCAGTTATTTGTCAAATTAGATACAATATTTTGTAATTTTATAAAAATGTTTTGCTTCTTTTCTATAGGCATAATTGCCATTGTTTTACTGAGTCTCGAGTGTACTCATGTGAAGTTGCGTTGAGTGGCGTCGAGTACACTCGAGAACTAAAAACAAGTTTTAATTTGTTTGTTTGCGAACATTGTTTGCAACGTTTTGACACAAATATTAGAAATTAAACCATTTAATTATATTAAATAGATAGGCAGAATAAAAGAAGAGGAGTATGAAGAAAAGAGAAACATGCATGTGTAAACGCTTATTTAAGTATCTGTAACTGTGTAAATGTATCTACAGTATATACAAGGTATTTCAGTTTGTTTGTGTATTTATGTGTGTGTACAATGCGTGCCTCAGAGTGATTTCAAACTAAATTTTTGTTGGTATGTACGATAGTTCTTCATGGCATTCCATTTCAAATGCGGATTTCTGCTTGTTTTATAAAATATGTAAAATTGCGTGCCAATTTGTAATTTAGATGAAGAAAATCAAATATAATTGTATGTGACTAAGTGTGTGTGTCCAAATTAAATTATTTTTAATTGCAAGAATTGCACTTGAATGCAGGTTTACAAAGAAATTTGTTTGACAAACTAATTGACAATTGCTGCTTTTGAGCAAAATTTTTATTAACTGCTAAAAAGTACCTATAGTTGATTTAGTATAGATTATTATTTCTTGTTGCGAGACATGCACATGCGAACATCGAAAGATTTAACACGATTACGATTATTTGTATTTTGTGTATGTATTGTATTGCATTTATTTATGGATGACATAGCAAAGGCGTACAACATTTATTCATTTATAGTTTTATTTCAATTTTTATTAAGTGGTTTTCTTTTTTTTTATATTTTAGTTTACCTCATTTCATTACGGCGCGCTCATTTCCGGACTAGACTAGATTTCGCTTAACTTTGAACTTGAGTTTGAGCAAAAAATAAATTAAAACTAAATATGCATTCGACAAAAACCAAAAGATTTCTTCTTTTATAGAACTGAAAAATCAAAAAAGCATTTTTGTCAATGGGATAATGAGTCATTAAAGAGTTGGGATCTTTTGTTGGGTTTATCAATCGCATAAAAAATTCGAACTCAATGATTGAAATTAAAATATTTTTCGCCTTCAAAAATCAAAAATAGGCTGTTTTTTTTTTTAGGGGGAACTGAGGAATATGACTTGCAAAATATATTCGATGAAAACACAAAATAATTTTTTTTTTTAAGCGCAAAAGATAAAAATTTTATATTAGCGACACTTTACACTAACGAATTAAACTTCAAGTTACTCCGAGTTACTGAGAACACTTCTTCTCAAATTTATTAGTGTGCGTATTGCAAAAAAAAATTAAAAAAATACAAACGAAACAATACGCTCTTCAGTTTATTCGTTAAAGTAAATTGCACTTCAAAAATAAAAATTGTGTAATAATAATAATAAAGAAAAAAATATTGACTTACCTAGCCAGTCTGGAAGTAGTGAGCCCGCAAGAGATTCTGAGTATCTCTTACCTGCAATAAAAGAAAACATTTTATTGAACATTGTTTAAAATAAACAAAACCGAATCAAAAGAAATTAAATTAAATTAAATTAGTAAACGAATATACAACAATATATTATGTATTAAATAAATATTTAAACAATATAAAACCAAAAGAAAAAGAAAAAAAAACACAATAAAAAACAAAGCAAAATTAAAAACAATAAAGACACATTTCCAAAGAAACAAGATTAGCTAAAAATTTTAAGTAACATTTTCAAAATTTCCACAATTTCTTTCATTTGAAATAAAAAGACTTTTATTTTCTTCTTTCATGCACACAACAAACTTTCCGCTTTACTAATTGCTCTCAAGATAAAATTTGCAATTTCAGCAACTATAAAAAGCACATGACTCCACTGGATAGATACCTTAAGGATATACGAGTATGTACAGATATTTGTGCATTTCCTGGCAAAAAAAAAAAAAAAATACAAACTCTGTCAAAAATATTCCAGAAATATGTAAATAAGCTGTGTAAATCATAATTTTGAGCTTAGCGGCTGCTTGAGATACGTTTTTAGTAGCGCTCAAGGCACTTGCTATGCTTCCGCTGCTACTTTTGGTCTAATGCTAATCTAATAACTTGAGACCGTCGAACAATTTATTTGTTTGAACAGCAGCGTACAAAATTATGGGCACGCATTCTCAATGCTTCGCATATGAGGAGGAGATAAGTGGAGGTGCGCATAGTATATTCACATAGATGAGAGTGGAGGACGAAGGCGCTGAGAAAGCGCGTCAGGTGTGCGCATTAAAACAAATTTCTGCATTCAAGAAGTACGGTGCTTAACTGAACTGAGCGAAGTAGAAGCAATCTAGTAAATTTCATCTAAAGTTTTAAATAATAGATTCGAGCGACAGACGAAGGACGGACTTATGGTGGGATGGCGGTTGTCGAAGGATGGCGACGCACTTTGCGAAAAAGTTGAAACATGTAAAATTTGCATAAATAACAAGTAAATGCAACTTGACGCCACTCATTCTACAGACTGCAGCAATATTAAGGGCGTGGCATGGGTGTGGGAGTGGTAGCAGGAGTATGCGAGGGAGAAATGGTAGGGAAATAGAGATAAGATTTGTCTTTCCATGAGTTAAATAATTTGAGATATTTAATTTATTCGCAATTATGGAGGGAAATTATTTGTATTATTTGATGCGGTGTATGCTTAGAAAGATTCATCGATCCGATATAGGGGAATGATACGCGACTTTTTGGCAACTGAGATCGATGAAAATAACATGGATTGCTCGCGAAACAATCGATTTATTGAAGCGGATGATGCATAATCGATAAATTTAGAAAAGTAGTAATTTTGACTGGCCACTACGTTCACAAGACTTTGACTACGCCCAATTTTTTCTTATGGATATATTAAAGAGTAAAGATTAGGCCGACATACGCCAGAATAGCTGTATAATCCACAAAAAAGCTGTTGGAAACCGCCGAAAAATGGGCCGATTTATATATGGCTGTGGGTGGAGATCAATTGCCACATAAACGATTCATTAAGAATTATTTCCTTTTATTCTAAGTATTAAAAAAATAAACAAAAAACCTCCTGTATTTCGTTTTACTTAATAGATCACATTCTAGTACGTGATTGTTTCGCCAATCTAGAGTGACATGTACTCTGTTTTAGAACTCTCTTTTACATCTTATTTCCATTTGAAATGCACGATTGTGCATGGTTTGATATTAATAGCGGTCACAACAAGCATTTTCATTCTCTGGGACTTACAAATAATAAAACCTACATACGAGTATTTCCATTAGAGATTATTATTTCCAGCTTATAATTTCTTACTTAAAAACTAGATCTCATATTTGTTCGCTTATAACTATCTGACTAAAATATCCAACAAACTTGCTGATGATAAAAGAGTTCGCATATGACTCCGCATTGGAACTTACATACAATTTTTGGTCGGCTCACCGTAGCATATGATCATAATTTAGAATATTACTGTTCTTGAGAAAATTTTCAAATTCTTGAGGAAATTATTAAATTTCTGTATTTCTAATTTACTTTGTTAAAAATTCTTTTTATAGAGCGTATGGGAAGCGTATGTAAGCTTCGGTTCAGCCAAATTTAATGTCATCTCTTGTCTAAGTTAAGGATTTGGATTGGTTTTAATTTTAGTTTTATTTATTTGATTTCATTTTACGCACTCAATCTCTGCATTGGCGTCAAAAATGGGCGGAGATATTTGTTCTTGATTTTACATCATTTTTTTGTTCCGTGTTCCATTTATATGCAAATAAATCAGAGCAGCGTAGTCATATGTCGCATTTTAATACTATCCGCTCTCTCCCCCTGCCCCATTATCAGTGTGCGTGCGCTGCGGCTTATGTGAATTTGTGTGTGTGTGTGTGTGTGTATGTGCGTCGTTGCATATCTCATACTATTTGTCATGCTTTTAGATACTTTTATTTTAAAATAAATTTCAAGCTCTTTTTTTACTGTTGATTTTGTTGCTCTGGGCCTTTTTTTTTTTGTTTTTTTTTTGCAATGTTCATTCATTTATTCTGGCGGTCGTTCGTTCATTTGTTTCTACTCGTATGTTTGTTTGTAGGTATGTATCTATGTAGGTTTCAATGTCTGTCCATTAGTCTTCTTGTCTGCCGAGTTGAGCTTGCATATCGCCAAGTGATATTTTATAATGAAAATCCTCTTTTGGCATACATGCTGCCGTTGCTGTTTATGTAAGTGTGATAGTGTATATAGTCTATGTGTTTGTTTGCTCCTGCAAGTGTACGTGTGCGTGTGTGTGTGTGTGTATAGATGTGTCTGTGTGTGTGTTGCATGCGAAAATGCACAATTTTCACATTTGACTAAATTTATAGCAATGGATTCGAAATGCATAAATTCGCCAATGAAACACCAACAAATATAAATAAATTAAATTAATGGCCACCGCATCGTCGACGCGTAATTCTTTCGACTTTTTTTCTCTCTATTTGACTATTATGTGCGACGACAAGTAGCCTGCAAATTTAATTTATTTAATTTTTTTGTAGGTTTTAGGGGTTTTGGCTAAAGGAAACTGCATAATTAGAAGCGGAATTTAGTTAAAGTTGAAAGCCAACTATGAAAAATGAAATACTGCCGCAAGTGCATTTTTTTTTTTGATTTTTCAACTTAATAAAATTAGCTAAATAGTTTTGCTATATTAAATATTTATACATAAAAGCGAGGCCAACTCTCTACTCGTTCGGGGTTCTCCCCTTCGCGTAGATTTGCTGGTGCTCTCTCAAGCGTATAACTTCTTTCACATTCACATTGGATTTATTATTTTTACAAGTTAAATGCAACATTTTACACAGAAATTTACTATTGGCTCACAGCAGCATAATAAATATTGGCCAAGCTGAGTCGAGTGGAGTCGAGTCGGGCAAATGTTCTACCATTTTCGATAAAATACATTTAAACATATGAAAATCCTTTAAACAACAAGAATAACTTGCTGTGGCCAGCGACCAATGAGCAAATGTTCCTCCACTTCCACCGGACCGTTTCTCTGGATTTGTATAGTGGAGGGGAATCACACTCATTGGATTCACTTGAGTGTGTAATTGTGTATTTATTTACGTTATTTGACAAAATATCAACAAGCACAATCAATCCTAGACACGAGCCAAACCAAACGGAAACAGCAAGGACCAAACACCCTTTTATCCAGTGTTTCGCATGCAGTTCAATGTTTATACCGACAATGGAAATTAAATGTTAGCATATGTACATGAAAAAGCAGCATTCAGACATCTGCTTCTTGCCTGGAATTCCACCAAGCGAAAGGGTTACAATGAATAAGGGAGCAAGAGGTTCGAATAGTTGGAGGCAAAAGCTAAATAACTCTATGAGTTTTACGATTTTATTTCTATTTTATTCTTATTTTTTATTGGGGAAAAACTTTCAATTTGTGCATAAATTCAAATTGCCACAGCCCAACTGCAGCAGCTCGAGTAGCTCTTTTGTGAACTTTGGCTCAATTTTCGTTAGAAATTTACTAAGCTTTCGCATTCTATCTTGCAGCTCCGAGTATCGCAGTGTATTTTATGTCCTTATGCAAATTTTCGTAAATTAAACAAAATCTTGCGAAACAGAAAAATAAGTTTCGAATTTATAGCGTTAAAATACGAACTTGTATCGAACTTAAAATATTAGGCGACTAAATATGTGCAATGAAAAGATACAAGGACGAAGGCTGTGCCGGACGACGAGGCATCGCACAATGTTCGCAATGAACGCAGTGTTGTCTACTTCCGAGCAACATTTGAACCATAAACACACACCATCGACAGCGGCTGTGGCACATAGATACACTCATACATACGTATACAGATACAATATATAGACTTATACGCATGCAGTCGTCTACTGTTGTACGGCAACAATATATTCATGTACAATGCGGCAAAGACTTATGGTTTCACTACCGGAATTAGAGCTTCGCCTATAACTCCCCTCTCTTTTCTCTATCTCCTACACTCCGGCTGCATGCAATTGTTGCTGCTGCCACTTGCCATTTGGCTCTTGTTGTTGGTGTGTTTGTTGCTACTGCTGTCGCATTTCTTGTTATTGTTGTTGCTGTTGTCCTAGTACGTATAAAATTCTCTTGTTGTTGTTGTTGTTGTTGTTGTTGTTGCTGTTTGCAGCAAACAAAATATATTGCATATAATTCTCAATATATCGTAAAATGTCTGTTGGTTCTACACTAAATATGCAGAACACTCTCACACAAATGAATACATATATGTATATGTAAGCCAATATATACATCGAGTGACTACAAAAACAAATGCATATACTCGTATGTATACACTCATACTATACAGTATCTTTGTACATCAGCCATAGAGAAAGTTTCGGTGGAATTCTTCTATTAAATATTGAAATTTGGATGTAGTATTCTAGCTGTGATAAATTGATCTTGCTCAACTTTTCACTCCCAACTCTTTAGCAAACTAGACCAACCATTTCTTAATTAGTTCAATATGATCTATTTCGAATAAACTTACAAAGCATGTTGATTAATTTTCATCATACCATTAAGAGAAAAAGATATTCATGACTTTCTCTTTCGACACATTGTTAAATTTCAAGTATGTACATTGTTATTACACCGAGCAAAGTTTGTCTTAGAAGCCATATTTTATCAGTTAAATGTTGATTTGACTCTCCTACAGTTTTTTATTTCAGAACTGAAAGATGTCTGAGGAAAATATTGTAATTAAACTCAGTGCTTTCAAACTTAAATATAAATAGGCTAGTGCAAAACGTTCAAACCCTTTTTAACCCACTTAAACACAACTTATTCGCTAGATTTTAGACGACATATTACGCGTGTTGGAAAGGTTGTGAAGACGAGTATGGACTTTTTTTCTTTAATGTTTAGCCCATGATAGAATAATATATATATATATATATATATATATATATATATATATATATATATATATATATATATATATATATATATATATATATATATATATATATATATATATATATATATATATATATATATATATATATATATATATATATATATATATATATATATATATATATTAATTGTATATATATCAATATCACTATTGGACTAATTTTTTCTTTGTGAAAATTGAAACTGAAACAACTTCAACACTGAACCCATGGCGATTTATAGTAAACATTCTAGCAGATTTCTGAACCATGCTGGTGAGCTTCTGGCTTTTCTTAATTAGTAAGAGAATAGGAGCTCATCGACATCGCAAAGATTCTAAAGAGAAAATTTGATTAATGAAAACGCGTTGGAACCTTTTCCAAACTAATGAAATGATGTACATATATAATTTAGAATTTATTAGAATTTGAATAGGAAGAGTATAAGTAAGAAGTTATGCAGTAATCCGGAACCATGTCAAATCGGTTTGCCATCAGATATTTTTTTCTACAACCATCACTTTACTATTAAGTAACATCTTAACATATGTAATATACAGGGTGTACTAAAATTTGCTTTACGATGTAAATTAGTTGTGACTTTTTAATGTTTACTTTGTTGAAGTATACGAAAAAGAGAAATCTTATTGTATCTCTATAAACATTTACTGAATGTATTTTGGATGTATCTCTGTAAGTATGGATGCTTGACTTTTGAGTTTATTTATTACTTATAGAATAATCTAACTTCGTTTTTTCGCTCAGTGCATATATCTAAATGTATTCTAGTTGCATATATACGCATACAATGATAGTTAATTTTGCAATTGTAATTCAATAACAATAAATTTTCACGTTCGACATAAAATACGATTGTGTACTAATATAAGTTGAAATGCGAATGCATGTGTGTAACTGTGTGAGTAGGGGTTAGCGTCTAATAGCCACAGGCGCTTGTTTGCCTAAAATGAGGCAAACCCAAACCAGAAACATCTACTTGCACATATATTGAAACCGATTCATACACAAAGCCAACAGCGCAAATGCAACTGCGCGTAAACAAATACAAAATCTAATTAAATTTTAGCATTAGTAACAACAACATTGTATGTGATATATGTATATATACCACAAATACACACACACATGCAAATATGTTCTAAAAAGCCAAATGCTGCATTGACGAAATGGCTTAAATGGCAAAGGCGAAACGCCACCGAATCGAATCGAATCGAACTGCAAACTATGAAAAGCAATTCGACAATACTCTCTGCATACACATTGATCAATTAACAGGCAATATTTTCATTTGTCAATGGGTTAATTTATAACCAAATCAACATCAGTAGCAACAGCAACAGCAACAACACAAGCAACATTAACCCTTTCCACTTACAAACAGTCAGTAAACAACCATCGGCATCGGTGGTGGTGGTTGGAAATATTCATACCGCCCTCAACACCCGATTTGAGTTCATTCGATACGATTCTGCACAATTCAGTTCATGTACGCACCATATTGTTAATGGTGTAAAATCCGGACATGTCAGCGCACACAAACACAGATACAACAGATACACAATTACACAAACATTCGTATCGAATATGGCCGACAGGTGCAGCCATGTCCAGTTCGCCTTATGCCCTATGTGTTTCAAACTCACCCTTACGCCACCGCTGCTCTCTGTACGAGGGCTGCATGCGATATCCTGTTTTCCTGTTATTACTGAATTTCTTTTTCTTTTATTCACTTTTCTACCTCACTGCACTAAGGATATTTATCTTGCATTTCTCCTCTTGCATTTCTTTCGGATTGTTGTTTTTGTTGTGACTTGCGTTTGTGTGTCATTTGTAGTTCTTGCGGCATGCAGCATGCTGCAAGTATCTACGAGTGTATGTATTTGTTTGTATCTGTACGTTTATGCTCGTATTTGAGTATCCTCGCTGTATGTGAGTGTTGCATTCTGAAATTGTTTTCGCCAGCTATGTGTGTAATGTTAAATGTCAAGTTCAAATGGCAAAGTTCTTCAAATGAAATGCTTTTCTGCACTTTTGTCGGTCTTCTTCTTTGTTTTACTGCTTGAGTGCTGCTTTATGAACTGTCGGCATCATTTTACAATTGTTTTATATTCGCATTGCCTTCTACTACTGCCCTTCATTGAGAATGTGCATTATATAAGCTTGAATTACAAAATTATTAATAATGACTTATTGTATTAAACACATTTGATTTCTTTACACTTCTTTAGCATGGCGTATAAGCGACTTAATACTTAGACGCATAAAATGAAATTTTAATGAAGAACGAAAATTCTTTAGTTTTTGGCATGTGCATGTGCATTGGTTTTCAAGCTAGCCTCATGTAGTATAGTACAATTATTTTCGCCCTGCATATTCAGGGCTATACAAAGTTTTTACAAATGTATTCAATTCGCCGAAGGAGTCACGCTTTATACATACGCTGATTCTTATATCAATATGTTAGCTAAGTGGCAGTGAATCAGATGCTCAAGCGTGAAGTAGTGTGTTCGAATCTAGTTGGAATATTTAAACGGTTATTCGGGCCATTCTCCTCATGCAGACGCGGTGAGCACATCGGGGAAAAATTTTCATAAATAGTCATATTGTATGTCCTTTCAAAGGCAATGAAATATTTTGGAAAAATCGTATCCGTTTGCATATTGTTTAAAAACAAAAAGTCAATCAAAATCCACAAAAGTTCACAAAGGTCAACCCACTTTTTTATAACATTCGCAAGTGGTGTGAAATAGTACAGTTATCAGTTTGTCAGAAAGTTTTTAACGCATTAAAGAAGGCATCGGATACACCATAAAGTATATATATTTTTGATCAGCTCGTTAAGACAAGTTGGTCTACTCATGTCCGTCTAACTCTCTAGTAGTTCAAATAGAGTATTCATATTGACACGCCCACTTTCGGAGTAACCGATGTACAAACCACCCCCAAACTCCACTATAATGGCTTTTTATGGACGGCGCGTCACATACATATCAACGGGTGTGATTCCCAAACATGGTGAAGCAAACCCACCCACTTTTTATTTATTTAAGGTTTATTGTTTCGAAGGTAGTATATAGAAACATTCTTTATTTCGGTAACTAATTATAATACATAAGAAAGGGGGCATGGTATTTCGATGTCTTGAACTTGTAAGTCAAGCACTCTTTCTTGTTCTTTTGCTATTCTCGCGGCAAACAAATATAATTGCAACTAAATTTGAGCAGAAGAAAGAGGAACTTCCTCATACAGATACATTTGTATCTACAATATATACAAAGTATCTGTGTGTGTGTACTTATGAAAGTCTTATATTAACACAAGTTGCTATTCGTATAGTCTGTGTCTGTCGTGAGAGGTCTCAGCCAGTTGGCTTGTGTGAGTGTTGTTTTGTAAGTAAAGCTTCACTTGAATGTGATTTATGTGATCCGTTTCAAATTTATTGCCCCAAGTTTTGTGTTAAAATCGCGTGGCACTCGTTGCAGCAGTTGTATATATATTTATGTATGTACATATATAGTTATATTGCTGCTGTTGTTGTTGCATTTGCTGTTGCACTATTGTAACAATGGCAAGCAGTAACGCACGTACACACACACGTACAGACTACAGCAAAAACTAGAACCACAACAATACGATAATTTAACGAATCTTTTATACATACAACAATCCCTACAGTTGCTCTACACTTGTTTTAAACTAGAAAAAACAAAAAACAAAAATAATCGCCATGCTGCATTAAAATAATTATCGTATATAAATATGCAACTCATTTTATGCACTTTCATTTATCCCTACACTTCCTATTTGTATCTACATTTTAAATAGCAGCCAAATCAAATGCAAGTCACTGAGTCGCTTTGAGGCAATCTAAATCGTCTTGTCTCAATCAGTTTTTTCGCAGTAGGTCGTTGAGCGTTAGCGCCTACTTAGCATAAATTATAAAGTATCAACTAGATACTTGTGTCGTACATAGACGTGGCAGAAGCGGCCGGAGCAGTAGCTGCGCTTCGAAGGCGTTTAGCACTTCAACGTGCCCCGCATGCTAATTCGCAGTAGCATTTTTGCAATGCAGAGAATCGCATTCTACACTCCCACACAATTTCTCATTTCGCTCTCTTTGTCTCTCTAGTTCATTGTTGCGGCTTAATAAAGTTATGAAATTTTTATGCGTACGCCAAGTTTGCAACTAAAATGACATTTGTGTGACATTTGCGCGCACGAATCCGCTTTCGTGACAAGCAACGAGTGCAACTTGTAATTGCAGCTTATACGTTTTTTCTCTAAGTTTGTGACAGTTGCACATTCGATTCGAGTATTGAAAGTAAATGCCGCTTAACAAACCCAAGATACACAAAGTACCTACATACATAATACAAAGTTATGATTCTGCACATCACTTTTTTTGCGCTTCCAATCAATTATAATGCAATCCTTACAACCCATACACAGCTAATTAGCCTCAATGACCTTTCCGACATGCTCAATTCGACAAAAAAAAAAAAACTCACTGGCTCATATTACAATAAAATGAAAACAGTCGTCCCGGCACCCGTTCGGATTCATTCAACTCAACTCAGAGCATCACGTCTTGCCATACACCCTTGCCATACACTCTTGTCTTGTCTTGTCTTGGCTAAAACGCAAACTGACAGCTACAAAATTGAGTTAGTTAACAGTTTTATACGCAGGTATGCAGATTTACCATGTAGGAATGCAAAACGCAGCAAATGAAAAGCAGACAGCACAGGAAAAAATGATAAAAAAAAAATATTGAAACGAATGCGATAAAGCGTCATTCAGACATGCTACGAGGGTCGAATTATAAGTTATCACGAGGCCTACTTAAAATTAAAACGTTATACAATGATAATATACTAAATATAAAGCCTTACTTTTTTCGGAAATGTAAAGCATTGAAGATTCTAAAATGTCCTTTTTAGCCCAATGAGATGATACTTTTCCGACTGGATGTTGTTCCGCATTTCATTTGTTGTTGTTTTTTTATATTCAGATAAGACCCAGCACCGATTTTACCCACTATGAAGCAGATACCCCACAAAAAAACACCGCACATTTTTTAAAGTTTTTGACTGCAAATGTGTTACAGATATTTCTTTTATTTGAACCCATAAAATATCTAACATTGGACCTTATTAGACTACTCCGTACACAAAACTATTTTCTAGTTAGGTGATCTGGTTTGTGCCACTTTTTATGAACCAACTTTGTGTTAACCTTGAGATTAGATACTGCGTATATATTGCAGATATATTAATGTACCTATGTAGTTGACTAAATTCTTTTAAGGTAATGCATATGAATCTGGAATCGGATATACCGTCAAATATAAAAACAAGAGAAAACGTTAACTTGAAGGGAACCAAAGCTTAAATACTTTTCACACTTGCTTATTGCTCAGCAGCGCTAAAATTTACTTCAGTTTTTAAATTTTTCGATGGCAGTGGCTGGGATATATGTTGCGAATAATTTTTATAGGAATGAAATAACTACAAATTTAGAAATAATGGTAATTTATTAAAGAAAAGTACGAATAAGTCGGAACTGAACCCACGTTCTCTGGAACAAACTCTTTGTACAGGGTATAAAAATGTTTTCAAATACTCTATGCAAATAAAGAAAAACTGCTGAGCTAGCATAATTATTTAGTCTATTTAATAAATATTTATACATATTTCCAAATAATTTCAATGCAATACAATTAAATTCTCATTGAAATCGACAACTTATGAAACAACCCTAATATGTTCTTTGTTGTGGTAAAGTTTGAGGGGGAAACGAGACAATCATGATGATGACCACAATGGGCAAGACAACCACAGCGAAATGTCAGACACCAGCAGCAGCAACAAGAACAACAACAACAACAACAATTGAAATTCAGACTCTAAGACAGACATCCAAAGTGACACTCAGCAAGTGTGACAGTTTGAAGCTCTTTCCTTTTAGGATTTCTGCTCACTTTCAGGAGGAAGAAATCGGCTTGAAGAAACGCTTGCTTGGCGCTGATATTTATATGCTTTACGGGTATTAGCAGCAACAACTTAGCAGGGAATGTATTTGAGGTAGTAACTAGAAGAAGAAGAAAAAAGAATAATCTTCTCTCATAGCTGTTGTGCCCTCAGTCTAAATCTTCACGCTTTTTATTTAAGATTATAGATAAAGTGTTGGAGTGGCAGAGTAACAAGTAGCTCAGTTTGCTTAAGGCTCGTGCGCATGCGCAATGTATCTATGTGCAACGCCTGCTTCTTGTAGCGCTCTCAGTTTACACTTTTATTTAGTTAGTAAGCAGCGGTGACATGTGCACAAAAATGACAGAACGCGACGTGTGACAGTGCATGTTGATCGGTGTAGTAGATGTGGCAAGCAGCTTTGTAATATCAGTTGTAATTAGTTGGAGCACGGATCAAGTGCTACAGTAGTAATGTAATTGGAGTTTCATTACACGGTATACAAAAAAAAAAATTGTCAAGGCATAGTTTGCAGTTAATAGTTAAACATTTCACACTTTCTTTAGCGGTTTCTTCGAAAATGTCACAATCGTTGTTGCTATGAGAGTTTCATATGTATGAATGAGAGAGTGTGTGTGTGTGTGTGTGAATGTATCTGTAAGTTTGTGTACGACATTTCGCGTCGTATGCCATATTTTATTTCCATTGCCAAAAGTGTCATGTTACGAAGATTTATGTACGCTGTCAGCTTGCCTTTTGAGCCATGTTGGCTGACTGTTTTCGAGCGGACGTTCGCTCGATGGCTTGTTTCTGCTTTTCTGTTTGTTTGCATCTGACTGCTGAGATCACGCCCAAAAAACAGATTTGTCTTTTATCTTCTTCTTCTTCTTTTTAACTTCACTGTTTGTGACAAATAAAATTATAATATAATAAATAAATGCAGAAAATTAGGCGTCATATATGAATAAATATGTTCTCAATATATATGTTTAGATACATTAACTTAGTTCACTATACCTAACCGATTTCATTCGATTTGATTTATTTCACTTGACCACAACTGATAACCGCAATTCCTTTTAAAAGTGAAGCCACTACCTGTTCAATAGATGTCAATGCAGATAAACCCCGATACGTGCGTTTCTGATGATTTATCCATGCTCAAGTTGTACTTCATTTTAGTTGCACTGCGATATGGGTTCAAACAAGTGTCAATACACTCCTTCGCATCGCATTCACTCTCACCCATTGACAGTTTGATCAGGGAAAGGCGTTCTGTTTGTCCTCTTACTGGTTTAAACATTTGACTTTGCATCGCTTCCCGCATTGACACTGACATATGGTTCTGGTTTTGCTTGTGGTTATATATTTTTCACGCCGAAGATTTATTACCTTCTTGAAACGAGAGAAATGAAAGTGTTTGAACAAAAGGAAATGCCTTCACTTTCTCAAGTGTCAATGAGCAACCATTTTATAAGAAAAAAGTTCTAAAGAAATTTTGGAGGTAAAACAAGTAATTCCAGCGAAATTATCGAAGATATTAATTTAAGATTACGTACCACTTAACTGTGGTAGGTCATTTGAAAATGTATTCAAAGATACCTTCAATTAATTAAAACTACTTCACATAGGGAAAAGTCGGGTAATTTGGCAAATATTTGGCTTAAGCCTGATATAACTTTTAATTGTAATTGTAATTTTTTGATGATCTAGAGATCCCATGCTCTTATTTAGTTTAAACAGTTATCAACACGACATTGAGGAGCTAGCCATCTCCGTCTGTCTGTAAATACGGAAACTAGTCAATTAGTTTTCATCCAATCTTACTTAAAATCTGTATGGGGACTCTTTGGGACAGACATTCGTTCAGAATGCCGCGCTCTCTTTTAGGGGTAGCCACATACAAAACCAAAACCTATGTTTAGATTTTTACTGAAACCTTTTGTAAGATGAAGGTTGTATATGCCTAATATATATATAAATGGGAGTGTCACTTCCACTATTCTGGGAAGCCGTAACGCTCGTTTAAACCGTATATATGGGAAACAGTTTTATTTGTTAGAAAAACTTACTCTTGATTTTCTTTTTTAAATAGTTTAAAGTAGAGTGAATAAAGGAATTGAACAAAATTTGATTAAAAAATAAATATATTGAACTTAGATGCTTTATGCGATTTAAGTATTTGGGGAAAGGACCATTGTACCTCGATTGTTATCACTTTCTTCTCTGGCTTTTAGCTCGGAGACAAGAAAATTAGCTTCCATAAAAATGTCTGGATGAAAAGGACTTCGTCCAGTTAATTGAAACACCGATTCAATGTTATTAAAAGTAGCTTCGGTGTCCATTTTTTTGGTGTTGATCAAAGGGATGTACTTCTATTACATACAGTATTGTAAAGTATCTCAAACTTTATATAACTTTTTGCCCTATCTTTTCAATGGCTATCAGATGAAAAATTTATCTAAAAACAGTGTTGCAGTTATCGCAAAGTAACGTCGCGGCAAATTAAAAATAACTGATTTTTTCATCCGCTCTCGTCGAAAATATAGCTCGTACACAAACTCCCACATATTTTACGTTATTATATAAACGCTTTCTTAATAGATTTCGAAATAAAATTTTTAATTAAAGTTTTTAATTAAATATGTATCTAAAAAGATTATAGTTTAGATCGGACTACATTCGATACTTTTTTATATGTTTTTGTATCCATACTCGTAATTCAATTAGTTTTTTGATACTTAAATGAGTCGACTTAACTTTTTATTTACTATCCGAATTAAATTTCAGGGAGTCAAATTATTTGTTATGTATTTCAATAATTTTAGCATAAAAAGTTCTTTTTAGTTTTTAATTTAAACAGCTTCCAACTTTTAATCCAATTCAGATGCAACACTCAAACACAACCAAGCGGTAACTGTTATACACGATCGAACCGAGTGAATATCGTAAACGATGTTCAGACTTCAAATAAGAAATTATCTCAAGTATCTCAAGTGGCGATACCAACTCAAACACAAAGGTGCTAATAAGAATTTGCCAAAGATGAGGTGAGATAAATTTTCATCAAGAAACTTGTTTTTGAAAGTCGTGAGAGCGAGAGAGAGTAAAAGAGCGTAAGCAAAGCCTGGTGAGTGGAGAGACGTTTTGTTATTGTTGTTGTTGTTGTTGCATACCTGTCAAAATGCAACCATTTAAAAATGGGAAACAAGAAAGAACGAAAGAAAGAAATGAAAAACATGTGACTGTAACGAAGAAGAAGATGTATCTCTGTATCTGTATCTGCAGGCAGACGGCATTCGTAATATTTCATTTACCTAGTAGACATCGCACTGTGCTGACATGAACTGAGTCACCTCAGTCGACGTAGCGTCGGTTCTCACTCATCGATCAGCTGTTTCGCATAATGGCCGCCGCAGCGGAGCAGGTTTTTTGATTCGTTACCGTTCCAACAATTATTAATCAAAATCAAAAGCGCATCTTTTAGACTGAATTTTTTTGTTGGTACAATTTTTTAACAGATATTTACTTTTATAATTTATTGCAAACACTACAGAATCCTCCTAGCACGAAATGGAACATGTACAAAAGCCATTTATTTATCTAATTTTCACAAAAAAAAAAAGAGTGCGTGGCCTACTTCGTAAAGTGTGCAAAGTATCTTAAAGATGCACACGCTTCCTGCACTCTCTACTAAAGAAAGGGGCTGCGTTGCGGCGCGGGTATAATGCGGTCAAGGCGCGAAGCTCATAAATTATATTCTGCGCTTCTTTGCTTAGCTGAACTGAATTTATGTTTGCTTCCTCTACAAAATCGTCGGCTGCGAAGTTGCGTTTCCGTTTTCGATTTTGATTTGGATTGTGCGATTTTTTGTTTTTTTTTTGCAGCACTACATAAAGAAAAAAATTTGAATTCTTTTCCAGTTTCTACAACGAGCGCAGCGACGAACTTTGTTGAAACTATATCTTTTATTTTGCTTTAGTCAACGGCGGAGAACGCGCAGCAATCCGTGTCAGAATTCGATTCGAACGCGAAACAAAATTTACCGCCGGCATTTTGAGCAAAATTGCACATGTGTGTTTGTTGTAGTTGTTGTTGTTGGTTCTGTAGCAAATTGCTTTTTGGCGGTTAATAAATTTTCAAATTAATTGACTAATTGCATACCTACAGCAAAGCACTGTGCAACAAAGGGGCTGACGAGTGTTAATGGAGTAAAGGAAACAAGAAGTTTTGAGCCAAGTGAGTGTGGTTCAAAGTAACGAAATATAATGAGTGCTTAAAAGTGAAGATATTTGTGCAGTTATATTTATATATCGTTTTTTCTATAAACTACTAAAAAACTTTAAAAAAAAAAATATTTTAATTTCACATTAAACTAAGCAAATTTAAATCACACAAGTAAAATTATTCTAGATACTAGCATACCTCTATGATTGTTGTTGTGTTTTAATGAAATAATTGCAATTTCATGTTTGTCCATAATAAAATAGAGTTCATTTAGAGCGATATTTATCATTCGTTTATTTAATGGCTGTAAATGCTTTGTCAACATTAAACTTTTTTTTCTTTTTGTTATATGAAAAGTATCTTTTCGTAGAAAGTCATAAATGAGTATCATTCAGCGAACAATTGTGAAAGCAAATATTGTTTAAGTAAAGCAAGAAAGTGGCTGAATAAAAATAGAACAGAATATATTTGAAAGATAATCGCATTTTTTATAAAAAGCATTCCACGCTTCGCTATTCAGCCTATCAACTTTTGCTTGATTCTTAGTCAATTACACTACATAAAAACAACTCAAATCTTTTGCAGAGCAGTACACACACACATACACACACACACACACACTATGCTACACAACATAACAAAATTACTAATTCATTAATTGAATTTGAATTGTATGTACTACCATTTTGTATCTTTTTTGTGTCTTATATAGAGTTCCTCTCTCTCTTTCTCTCCCTCTCGCTCTCTCTCTCTCTCTCTCTCTATGTTTTCCATGTAACACATCCTGCGCTTATCCTTTATCGAAGGACGACATGTATCCATAGCCAAAAATGTGAGTGCCATGTGCAAATTTTACGAGCTGTTGAGGCCACTTATGCTGCACAAACTACAAAACAGTCCCAGGTTAATAATAATACTGAAATGTGTGTGTAAAATCAAAATGTCCAAGCGAATGGAGAATAAATGTGGCTGGAATATACTCTCTACTGTTGAAGTAATGATGATGACGACGATGATGATGACGCTCATGATGTTTACAACGTGCTTCTATAGTATGTACAATAATTGAGTTTGTTCGAAGCTGTGCGTAGTAACAGCATAAATTAATTAAAACTCAATAAAAATGATGTCGCCATGTGGCAAAGTGTTCAAAAGAAGAAAAAAAGGTAGAAGAATCTTAGTTAAGCAAAGCACATAAAATGTTATACTAAAAATTTCCTACGTTGTTAATAATTTATTAATCATTTTTGCTTGTCGTCAACGTCGTTCACTTCTGGTTCACTTGGTTATCCTGGCTTGGGTTTTATGCTGCGCGAACGTGTTTTGCTTCGTTCGTTGTATTTACACTTTGCAGATTCATTTTCTTGTTCGTTGTTCTCGATTTTTTATAGACCTTTTTCGTGTTTTTTTTTTTTCGTTAGCATTTGTCCGTATTGCAGGTGCCACTCATTCATTCATTCATTCGTACTGGTAGTCGTCCGTCGAGCCGCATAAATGTATCTGTGGGTTGGTCCGTTTGTTCCAGCCAACTTTGACTCTTGCTCTAACGTGTTGTGTTTCTGTTGTATCTATGCATATGAATTATGGAAATTATACAATGACAACACGAAAAACACACAACAAGGAACAGAAACAGGAAAAAAAAAATTAGCACGACAAGGACAACGTCGACAAAGGCAAATATAACAGTTACATAAAATTTTGTTGTTCGATTTTCCAAATTTTTTCTGCTTGCTATGTGCATGAGTGTCCTTGTGCGTCCGTCATCCATAAGGGATCATCGGTTTTTTATGCAGATTATTGAGCGGTTTGCGTTTGTAAATATTTTGTATTTTTTTTTTATGCACAGAAAGAACCCTTTATTAAATTCCTTTAATGCAAATTTGTGTCACTGACCTATTTAATTAATTTAAAAAGTAAATAACTGTAACATAAACGCTATAGAGAATTTTTGTTCCAGTTTCCGAAATTTCTATACCTTACAAATTATATAAAGAGAATTGGAAATACTTGTAGTTGTTTGCAACACAGAGATGAAAACACAGAGAAACCAAATCTAATAAAGTGTATATTATTTTGATCAATCTCGATCTAGCCTTGCCAGTTGAACATGTTATGAGTGTTTCCATATTATGATCATAACTAAACAAGCTGTCATATAAGCCACCACTTATAAATTTTTGTACTCTGTACCCATTTTCTATAATTAGTTTGTGCAAATTTATAAAACAGTCCAAGTTAGGTAGGAGAGCCTTTTAAGTATCTACTTTACATTCTTCATCAGTATTGATAGCGAGGTCGATTAAGCTACAGCCGTCCGCTTTTCTGCCTGTACATTTGTATATCCGTAATAAAATAATGATCTTGGAAACTATAGCATATGAGCTACTTTACTTGCACATTTTAAAGTTCATATTTCCTAACTCCAATTAGAGTATATGCAAAAATATTCTGACACCACTATAAGAGACAGTCCACTTACTTTTTTGCTACTTAGAAACATTAGAATGAATGTCAACGCGGAGGTGGAGATCGCACAAACCATACATTTAATTTAATGTCTTTTACAATTATCATTACGACAAAAACCAATACGAAATATATATTTTTCTCATTAAATCAGCTGAAAATTCGCTTTTATCGAGTTTAATTTCGAAACTCTTTTGGTTTGTTTTTTTGGGAGAGAGACTTAATGTACGTTTTGAATTTCTGAAACTATTGAGAAATCAGCCAACTTAATAAGAGGAAGTCAACTATCGGCTTCGACTAACCTAAACTCTTAAGTAGAAAATGCTAGTGAGTCACTACATTCTGCGTTCTTTTTCGCCCCAAAGGACCCTAATTTATTATCAATTTGGACTAAAGTCGAAAATCTGGTTTGAAAAACAAAAACACTCAGAAAGTATGTTGCAATTTATTTTAGAATAGATGCAAAATACATGCATATTTAAAATAGAAATAAGTCGATTTGAAAAATGTTTCATTGAAGATACTATTAAGGGATAAACAGATCAACTCATTTCGTCAAGCTGAAGCTGATCTAGAGTAAGTTTATAAAATGTTTCATTTACACTAATACAAAATGGTCAACACCAGCAATGGGCAAAAAGTCGGTGGCCTTCACTGTTCTAAACTTTTGATAAAATACCAAATTTAAAACTACTTCAAGTAGGTTAGATTCTTAAATATCTTCAGTATTACTGCAAGTTTTTACTGCAATATTTACTCTTTACTCTGTCAGATGCAACAAGCGGCTGTCGACAGCAACAACAACAACAACAAAAGTAAGAAATGCTTTTTCAAAATGTTGCTGACATTGAATATGACATTTTACCCCAAAGAGATAATTAAATTGAGCTCCTAATAAAATTAAATGGCTTGTTTATATTTCAGTGGTGGGCATACCCGAGAAGAGAGAGAGAGAGGCAGAGGTAAACGTTGCAGTTGCAAAAAATATAATTTTTGGACAACTTTGCTAATTGTAGTGAACCGAATGTGAATGAGTGTTGCATGTTGCTGCTGTTACTGCTGCATATTGCATGTTGCAGTTAATAATTATTTACAACAAAAAAAAAAAAAAAAAAATGAACCATTCCGAGTGAGTTCGCTCAGGACTTGTAGTGCAGGAATCGCAATCGCCATCGTTGTCGTCGTCAACATTGAACAGCATTGACATGGTCCGTTCTGGCGGCTTCCTGCCACTTCCGTTTGTTGCTGCATTCGATTCGTACATTTGTTGCATGCATCGTTGAGCGCGTTGGCGCGCGTGTTGGTGCCACCGTCTTCCGTGTGGCATCTGTAAAGGAGGGATACACGACGGCTTAGCGCCCTCACTTCAATTCAATTTCAATTTGGGCTACTTCACTAGGCAAAAAGGCTAACAATGTTTGCATTTTTCCCACCTTTTTCATATTTTTCTACAAACAACCTCGAATCGTTCCTTATTTTGTTTTTTTTTTTTTTAGTTTTTGTTTTGAATTTTTAGCCAGTGGCAGGCTGGGTAAACAAGCCAAGTCGTCGTCGTCGTCGTCGTCATCGCCACGTCGTTGTAGTAGCTGAACTGCTTTCAAGTAATCGTCGCCTGGCAGTCGTCTAGTCGGCTTGTTTTCCTATGCAACTTTGATAGCTACTTCGGACAGAATGCGCTACTAGTGTAGCGTATGCCAACCGATCCACACACCATACTTACATATGTACATGCTGCCTGCCGAACTTGTTACCACATTTTTTGTTGTTGTGTTGTTGTTGTTGTTTTAAATAGTTGCACCCGCTGCCACTCATTTACGCCGTATGCTCATTGTTGTTGTTGTTGTTGTTAAAAGGTAATAAATTCATATTCAAATTGTTAATTGAATATTATTTGTTAAATTTGCAAGCATTAAATGTAAATGTCAGACGAGAGTGTCGGCTAAGTGCAACAAGGGGCGTTTATTTAGCGCAGTAACTTTTCATGCTCCCCTCTTAAACCCGCTTCATCGTCACTTTCTTTCAGTATTCGCTTCATATTCCCAGGCATTTGTTTAGTTTTGTATGAATTTGAAGCTTACTTTTTAACGAGTTGCTAAAATGCCACCTTCAATGTCGCACAGTGGAACAAATTCGAAAATAGCATAGATTAATTAAGTTGCTTCTCATATTGTATTGCGACTCTATGCAATGGAATATTTTTTTTCTGCAATAAAAATTCAAGAACTCTGTGGATTACATTTTCAATATTGGTATTCCCATTGGCGGATCCATGGGGGGAGGGGATCGTCCCCCCCCCCCCCACCAGCTTTTTGTTCAGTACGATTAAGTCAGAGAATGTATCTGTAAAGTTTGGTCGCGATTATTGGTCAAGCTATCTGCGCGCAATTATTCCACATACTCAGATTTGAATATTTCTTGACTTGCCTAAAAAATTGTTTTGTTATTGTATATTTTTTAGCCTACTTTGTAATATAGGATGTGGAAAGCAAATTTTAACGCAAACGAAACATTTACGAACAGTGCAATCGGGTTTCTTTCATTTTCTTATTAGCTCCATTAGCACGACTGATGATGAGAAGATTATTGGCTTGGCTTCGATATATAGCTCATAATCTCCTCTTTATCGATAGCAACACACATAAAACCATGTATATCTTTTTATTAGCCGTTGTAACGCACGCCGGATACCCGCAATTTTAGATATTCGTTTTATTTGAGACACAATTATTATGATTGTTAAATTGGTGTGGTTCAGCCCTTGTATTGAGATTAAGCATTAACTGCGATAAAGAAATATTTTTTCTAGTCATGTCACTGTTTGTACAAAAAATACGGTGCATGTTGAGTAAATGAGTGTACGAGAAAAGTAGGTGCAACCACTTAGAAGAAATGTATGAAGGATCATGAAATTCTATAAACTTCGGAAATAAGTTTTTTTTCCTATTTGATAGTTTAGAAAAGGAAAAGAATATATAACATTTTATTGGACAACTTTAGATTGACATTGAAACACAAATGAAATTTCTTTACCATTTTCATAACGATCCAGGCCAAAACGATTTTAAGCCAAATCAGAAAACTAAAATATTTTGTACAATTTTATTTGTAGGCTCATGGAAATAACTCACGTTTTAAATAGTACTCTTCAAAAACACTCTGGTAAAACCTCTGATTGGCATTACTCATACTCCTATAGTTGCTGTTGATTTGAATACAAATTTTTGGAGCATTATTATCAGGGATCCTATTCATCCACTGCCTTTCATTGAAACTACTTGTCCCACTGTGCAGCAAATTGTTCAGCACCTCCAGTGAATTCTGAGAAATTCCAAACACTTCATATTTAATAATTTCTCACATAATAAGACACACCAGCTAAATCAGTAATATGAAATCTGAGTGCAACTTAGCCCAAGACCACCTTTGCGAAGTATTGTAGTTACATGCGATATTTAATGCTATGAAGTACAGAGCGATAATCTCACATTTGATTCAATAAACACGCTCAAATTGCTTTGCGATGCAGCGCTACCTTATCAAATAGACTTACTGCTAATAATTCGCTCAGCTGCATCTTTATCAATCATAGCGCTGCAAAAATATATACGAGTTAGTACATATTTAATGTGTAGTTGTAATTTTTCGCCTCGATTCGACGTGCAGTCAAGTATATAATTTAAATGCGTACAAAAAATGTGAGTAATTGGATTTTAAGAAGTAGCTACCCGACTGCCAGACGAGACGTTGGCATTTTTATTTTCTTTGATTGATAACCAGAAACGTCTGCGCTGCTTTGAGCGGCTGCGGTGAAATAAACGCCTTTAATCGCTGTGGGCCCAGCTCAACTTAACTCTGCTCTGGTTGGGTTGGTTGGTATGGGATGATATGAGATATGTTGGATCGTCGCGACTAGTAAGCAGAGTCAAAAAAACAAAACAAAAAAAAAGCGACAACAAAAATCACAGCACTGCCTCAACGAGGTGGCCGCACATTGAATTGCTATGTTTAATATTAATTGCGAGCAGCAGAAGCTGTGGCAGTGGCAGTTGAAGTCACAGCATCTTCTGCATCGTGCAACTTGAGGCAACTAGAGGAGCTACTACTTTGTCGGTTGTTGTCGATTGTGGCCGGAGGTTTGCGTGTAGTAACACATGCTCCCCCGCTTAAATTACATTTTAAATAGCGCCTAATCAGCGCCGAGTATCTACGACAGACGGCAGCCAGCTAGTTGAGCTGCGCAGCGCTGTGCGAGACGTCGAATCAATCATTTCCACACTCCACTACAAGATATTACCATTGCTAGAGAAAATGCAGTAGCCAAGTTGAGCTGCGCAGCGCTGCAACGCGTTGCCTTCATCTATGTGCTTTAAGCATGCGCAGACGCGCGCGACTTGCCTTCCAACCTGGCCCAAAATGACTGACTGTTATTCTTTCTCGCTTTACAAAGTGTGTCTGTCCGTCTGTCTATCTCTCTGTTGGCAGGCCGACGCTAAGACAGGCAGACAGACAGCAGTTTGTCCGTCTGTCAGACGCTTTACGCGCGCTTTGTTGTTGCTAAAATCGATTTCATGTTACGCTGCAGCTTATCTTTTGCACTTGCAACACGTCCCGGTCTCGTCCGCACATTCTGACGAAATGCATGAAAAATGCGCGGAAGTTGTGGCACGAGATGTGCAGACAAAATCGAGTCAAAAGCTACACTGAACCGCGAACATAAACTGCTACGCAAATCTTCGAAAGCATCGAGTTGCCCTGTTGGACTCCTAGCAGCCAGCGAAGATTTTTGATGATCAACTCTGCTGCAGCAGTGATTTGTCTGAAAATTTGTTTTAATTTTGCTTTGTTTTCTTTGGTTATGATAATTTTTGGTTTTTTTGTTTGTTAGTCTTACATTAATTCACTGTGCTCCACTACACCATCACCAAAATATTGCTAAATATATTAGGAGTCAGCCTCTCTACTACTACGAACACCATTACCACTAAGTACGTATATCTATGTGGTAGTTGTTGTGCTTCAAACAAAAATTTATAAAAGAAAAAGTGGAAATTTTCTTACCCATGTCTGTTGATATGCCGCCGTATTGTGTTAAATCAGATCTTATCTTACCTGAAAATACAAAGAGAGTGCATGAGCAAAATGAATAGAACCGACAAACAGAAAAGTTAAGAAGTTTAAGTAGCACGTATGAACTAAATTGAAACTATTTAAAGTTGAGCACGAGGAAGAGCAATTGACCGCAATTTTTTTTTTTACTCCGAGTATAATAGCCGTAAATAAATATTAAAATATTAATTTTGTCGCGAAGTTCGCTACAACCAAAAAAGAGTGTCGGAAACCCGATCAAGTATGTGAATATGGGATTTTATCCAATCCTATAGAGACTATCTAAACCGGTTTTCGTTCAGAATCTCCAAGTCTGAAGCCATTCCTTTTTTAGAAGTAGTTCTCACCGGTTTTAATACTTTAATATAGAAAACAATTTACAGTTTCTTATATGGTGAACTAGCCGCTTAAAACACGGAGTGTGCAATATGGGATAGCTTTCAGAAACCTAATTAAAACTAGTTAACCGACATAGGAATGGTCAATTGGATCAAAATTGATTTTATATTATATTATACACAACAGAACTTTTGAGTCACCCATGCGTCTTATTGATTTAAGAAGGCCATACTGAAACGAATTATGGATTAGTTTGCAAAATTTTCATATATGCGTCATTAAGCATTAAAAACTGGTAAGGGGGGTTTCAAAAAAGTACAGTTGTACAGTACATACAGTACAATTAGATTAGTATATTATGAACTGTATTTGTAGAACGTGGAAATTGGCTACCTTTTAAAAAAAAGTGTTTTTCTCTTGTTTTTGTTCTATCATAGTGTAAGTTGTTAGTTTCAAGACATATGCCATATTGGTAGCTCTGTCTCGAAATAAATCTGTTTCATAATATTCTAAGCAAAACAAAGGCGGGTCTAGACTAGATGAGATCAGACGAGACAACACTTGTGCTTCAGTTTCGCTCCTGTTTATTATGGCTAGACAATAATTCTTTGGACCCCATTTTCGTTGCAGTTTTATTATTATTTTTTTCAAAGATTGTCTTAAAACATTCGACGGTGGCTCATTTTTCATATTTAGTATTTTCTTGTTGTTGTTGTTGTAATTGTGGTCGGTATTTATTGTTAGTGTTGTTGTTGTTATTGTTGCTTTATGTTTACGCCGTGAAAGTGCAAAATGTAAACAATCAAAATGTTCACGAAGCGCCAAAGGAAAAAAGGTAAAGTATAAAAATATGATTTAATGGCAGCGATAAAACACGTGTGTATTTAAATATGCACAGCGCCTGGCGCCTGAGTAAACTTAATTTCCACGCACACAATGTAGATACACACACACACACATACACTCAAACATGGAAAGCTTTTCTATTCTTTTTTTGTTAAAAGGAGACTATAAAAAAAATTTAAAACACAATTTTATATCGTTAAAACGAAACACTTTTACACTCTACACGACCCGTTTATGTCTGAGCCATATAGGTGAATAAAAAAATAATTTTAAAACCATTTGTAATTAGTACAGTTTGAAAACTAGTAGGTACTATATTGGAAAAAATTTCTGTCCATAAGAAACAACCATATCCAATTTCAAGTTGACATTGATTACAACTTCTTTTATTTTTCATACAAAAACCTAAAAGTGGTCGTTGTGTTTATAAGAGGACTATTTCTTCGATATATTGTATATATGAAGCATACGTTCCTAAGAATCCACCATATCAAATTTAAGTTGATATTCACTGCAATAAATAAGTTTTTCATAAAAAAACCCAAAACCACCGCCTATGCATGTATCTGTTTAGGACAAGCTACAATCTAAGCCACAGATCTCAAAAAATGGTGAAAAAAAAATTCGCAGCAACCTACAGACAGACGGACAGGTCTAGAGCGACTCGTCTCGTCGAGCTGATCAAGAATATGTATACTGTATGGGGTCTACGATGTCTCGTTTAATTTCTGATAAACTGATAGTACCACTTCACACTATATGTGAACGGTATAAAAATCAAAGAACTTAAGTTTTGGAATATTGTTACAGTAGTCAAAAATCTTCCAATTTTGTAAGACATTCAAACAATGTTCCCACCAGTTATACAAACATACTGGCCAACTTATAAAATCCGCTCTCGCTATTTTTGCAGGGTATTAAATGGGAACAGAAAAAATAGTGAAAAAAATTTGGAAAAATCACACTTTACGAAACGGAACGGAACAGTGAAATTGAAGGCGGATGGAAAGCAGGCATGCAAGCCGTGCAGCAGGTAAAACACACACTAAAATTTGACAAACGCTTTTTAGCACCAACAAAAATCTAAAGCAACCTAGAGAAAAACTAAAATTATGAAAATTGTTGAAATGGTTAAAAAATGAAATACCACTTGAAAAAAGAAACAGAGAAATCCACTTTAGACAAACTCCGACAAATATCTGTACAAGTGGAGTAGAACATATAGAACATACTGAATATGGATAGGGATGAGGTGTTTAGGTTTGTATGCTTGGGGTGCCGCACTGCATGCAAACAGTTGGCAATGCGTGTGTTGCACATGGATTGCAGACGGCTGAAGAGGTGCAATTGTGCTCGAGTTCTTGTAAAAATTAAACATAGACACTGCAAATAGTACAGATTTTCGTGTGGTTCAAGGCGTACTAAATGCTAAAATAAAATCAATCCAACTGAAATAAGCAGCAAGTGCCCAACTAGAAGTGAAGCAAAAAAAAAAGTTATTATGCTTTTATGAGGGGTGCTACTATTTGAACACGGCAACTAGATATATTTATAATCTTTTCCGAACTCAAACATTTGTTGCATAAAATTCACATTAAAATTATTTTAATGGCTATTTAAAGACGCGTTACGCTCTGGAGACGGATTAGCGTGCTTGAGAAATAAATAATTTCAAAGATTTAGAATAAAACACGCTGGCGTCTGCGGTTTCCACTCAGCTTGCCCCCTTTATTCTTTATATTTAGATACGTAGTACGTTTATTCGGTCGTTCTATTGTTTGTTTGCATTCTGTGCCGCATAGACGACTGTCTTTGGTTTTTATTGCTCATCAAAGGCGCTGATATAAATCTTAATTGCCGACCCAAATAAATAGACTCGATATACACATGCAATAAACATATGCGTCGCAGTTGTCTGGCTACTAGGCAAAGACTATCGCACCGAATGCAGGCCGAAACCGGGGGTGGAGACGGTCAGCCGGCAATGAAGCGAGTTGAAGGCCAATGCAAACAAGTTGTTGAGATTTTTTTAAGCAGCAGCGAAATCGAAAATGTGTTTAAAATATCGTAACTTTAAATATTTATATATTTAGTATCTATGTATGTGCAACACATTTTGTTGGCTTCTTCTTTCCATTCTCCATTGACACCCATCATAATCACTTTCATTGCCACTAGGCCGCATTCCACTCAATCGAGCGCCTAAAAAGAAAACTCGTTAACAAAAACACTTTCAAACTGTGGACAAGTTTTGACCAACTACTGATAAGAACAACAAAAACAACAATATGTAAAATGCATCAGCGGTCACAGCAGCGGCCTCAGCAACAGCAACAAAAGTTGCATCGAAAGAAGTCATTAAGGAAACATTAAATTGACATTAATGTGCTGTTCGACACTGTGGCAACCATGATTCGAGTTGTTGGCTTGGCTACACTGGCGCTTTGCATAAAGTTTATTGGCCCACAACAGCAATAAGAATATGAAAACAGGAAAAATATTAATTTCTGTGGAACCGAAGCTATAATACCCTTTACAGGAGGGCAGTTTGATAAGTTGGTGACATTTTATAATTTTCCGCGAAGTAACTTTAAATGCAACGCTGCTCCTGTCAACTACCATATGTTAATAGACTACTGTAAAAGTGTTGAGCCATTGCGTCATTTGGTTTTTGTTTGACAGCCATTGAGCACAGACATGAAAGGCAGACAGGCGGACAGAAATCGGAAGGTTGCAATGCCGATCCGACCAAAGAAAACCGTTGTTTCATAAACTACTTGGTCGCTAATGTGCTGCAATAGATTCATATTTTATCCACTTAATGGAACGACGGAAATTTATCGAATTTATCACACGATTACGTTTGAGGTAAGTTTCTGCACCAACCTGCTTTCTGTCCGTCTGTCTGTCTGTCTGTCTGCCTTTCATGCCTGTTTTCAATCGCTGTTAAACACAAACGTAATGATGGAGATTGGGTACTTCAGGGACTACTCTCAAATCAGTAAATTTCAAAATCCAGGGACTACCCTCAAATCAATATTATTCGAAATTCAAAAAGTCACTGATTTAGCAAATTCCTCTCGTATCTCAGCATGGTCTCTGTTGGGAATATGTACTATAGACTTTCGATCGGAGGCATTGTTGTACATTTTCAGTTTTTTGTTCAAAGACCCCTATCTAAACTATACATAGGTTTTAATTTGGACTGTATAATACAGGGGTTCAAAGTAAGTTAATAATTGATATTTTTGGGGGAGGATGTGGGTAGATAAAGAAATATACCAGTATGTATAAAATGGACAATTCGTATTATTTGAAATTAAAAAAGGTTTTCATGTTCGAAAATGGACGTGGATTTGTAGATTCGAATTGTAGATAATGCAATGATCTTTATTTAAGTAAGATATGCTTTAACAATTAGCATGCCACGCCCACTATAAAGTACAAGTGGGCGTGGCATATCTTACTTATACATATCGAGTTTCGGATGGAATTCTAAAAAAAACCGAGAGAATAAAGAGCATTGCAACATACATACATGGCCATTATTATCCCGGTGACACGACTAAGAATATATTTATATTCTTCATTGTAACTAGGATGCCTCTATTAAAGCATTGCATACCTTATTAAGAACTGTTAATACTTTCCATACTATGTGCGAAGGGTATAAAAAACAATATATGATTCAATCGTCGCTTTGCATACAATGAACAACAACAAAAATAATAAGTCAAGAAATAAAATTTGTGAGAAGAAATTTTTTCATTGATTTATAAAAAAACGAAAATTTCGCTTTCGTTACTGAAAAAAGAAATATTGACCTGACTGGCCTTGCTGCCAATATAAATATTTTTTTACCCAGTTATGCTTTTGGCCATTAATTAAAGAAATCAATACACTGTATGTTAAAAAATTAAACTACAGATATTTATACCTTGTCAAAAAATATTTGTAACAGAGTAGATTGGGTTTATTGAACTGTCAAAATGTATGTAATATTCGAGATCAGTACGACAATTAAAGCTTTTGCATTTTACGAAGGAAAACCTTCTAAACCGTCTAACATCTGTCAAAAACATACTAAAAATGCATGAATGCTCGGCACCTCGACTATAGTATCCTTTCAAAATTTGTTTATGTTTTTTAAACACAGTGTCAAAAGGTACATTTAAAAAGATTGTGATGCATTGAAGGTGATATCGAAGACACTATTAAAAATATACGAGTATATAGTCTTGATCAAATCGAAAAAACGAGTTAATTTTGCTATATCTGTCTGTCTGTTAACCTAGGCGTTGTTGCATATTTGTCATGCCATGTACCCGTAGGGTATATTAAAATTCTACAAGTTTATGGAATAGTCAAAGGTAGGAGCGTCAATTTGCATAAATGGTATATATGTTTTTGATCGGCATCAAAATTCGAGACGATACGAACCAAATTGCAGGTCCGTATAAACTTATATATCTCGAAAGGTAATAAAAAAATAGATGTTTACACTCTCCTATGATAGTACCAATAAAGCCCAAATATAAATTTATGGACTGTGTACAATGTATCTCGCAGAAGTTCTTGCTTTTATTGTACATATACTAGCGTACCCGGTGTGCGCTGCTTGTATTTTTTTTCTTATTTATGGGCGTGGCAGTGCCCACTTTTCCAGTGAATCTTTTTTTACTTTAATTAGTTTCAAAGATACAATGACTTTACTTTGGGGATGACACGGCCCTTATTTTGCCGTGCTTCTTATTTTTCATGATGCCCTTTACATATATTCCAAATCGTATCCAACTCCATTAAGTAGATGCTGAGATATGACGAATTTGGTTCTTCTTTTACATGAGGGCGGGAGAACCGAAAATTTTTTCCAAACAATATATTGTCAAAATTCTACTCCTGACCGATAGGTGTGCATTTAAATGATATATAGCCAAAAATTTTCTCCTGATATACTCACAGTAAAAATTCTTAGATATCCAGCTGTAACCCGGCACCCAGACTTATTTTTATTGTAGTCAAATATAGTATTTATATTGACATGTCACGTTCAATTTTTAGGGTACACCCCGTACAAAATTCACAAACTTTTACCTTTTTGTATGAAAAACTTTTTTACTAATGCCAACCACTTTTTGGGGTAGTGCCTATATAAACCCAGCGACCACTTTTGTGCTGTTGTACGAAAAACTTATTTATTTAAGCCAATATCAGCTTAAACTGCGCTTCACACACGATGCGATACCCGCATACTAATGGGCGTGTTCCGGCCACTTTTTGGGATAGCCTCGATACAAACTCGTCACCATTTGAAATTTCGTGTGAGTAGTATCAATTTCACTACGATCGGACGCCCACAAGGATCAATCAGACAAACATAGATTTCAACATATACATTTATAATATATATACATATATAAATATTTTTATTTTATATATTCTATGTAGTAATATAATCGTTAGCCGGCGTGGTGCAGAATTCTAATGTGCTGCACTTATGTGCATTGTATCACAAAGCCCGGTTAGGGAAGTTAAGTTTATATTTGTAAGGGTGTTTTTTGAGTCCATGAGTGTTGAATGTTTGTATCGTTTTTTTAAATATACAATAACATATATTGAGATATAGACATATAGATGTGCAGAGTTTTTGAGAGATGGTAAAATGCAAAGACAATAAGGTAAAGCGATATATGTAGGTGTCATGTTTGAAAATTTTTATGCAGTATGTACAATATCGTAAAGTTTATAGTGACGACAATACATTATTAATCTTATTGACATATATGGATTTGATCCATTAATGATATAAGAGCATGACTCTATTAACATTAATCCCACATAGATTTTCGTTCAAATTATTAACTATGCAAATCAAAATTATTTAAATCTAGTCTGGTTGTTACATACGATAATTTAAAGCAGATGGTCTTTGTAGAATATTTTTGGAATCATGATTTAAGCTTTATCAGACATACTGTAAAGTATCGTAAAATGTCTCAATACCCTTTGCATTATGAGTTAGTAAACTCATTTCACCCGCCAATTAACATCTTGTACCATTTAAATCAGTAATGTTGGATTTAAATTTAACAAATTTTTTTATACACCAACGCTTTATTAAATCATATACGAGTGTACACTGGCAAACGCACGGATACAAATACACAAATACTGGTTCAACTGCCCTACGCAACTAAAATTTTACTTGTTTCTCAGATCTCATTCATGTTCCCCCACCGTTCTACTTTTAAAATACAGCAGCTCATCTTCGATCGCGCGAACATAAATCGTTTGTTTGATTTTTCTTTTATTTTAATTTTATTTTGTATAGCTTTCTTGATTTTTATCTAAATTGCGGCTCATTATTATTATTTCGAACGTTTTAGCTGAGTTTTGTTGGACTTTCAGCCAGTATCTGCATACATAGTCGTATATGAATTTTCGCCGACAATTTTCTTTGGCACAGTTTGGCAGCAAATTCAATTTGTAGTCTTTTTGATATTAGTCGAAATTATTTTTACTCTGCAGCGTCTCAGAATAGTGCAATCTAAGTAGGTAAATAGAAGCAAAAGTTTTCGTTGAGATCGCCAAACGTGAAACAAAACAAAAAATTAAACATGTGCGGCGACGGGAGAATCGATCGATTTCTCGACACCGGCAACCATTTGGGGCCACCACCAATGAATTATTAATAATAAATAAATCATTATTAAAATCAAAATATAATACGCAAATATGCATATTATCGGCATACAGATATATTTACATGCTGATATTTGTAGTGTGTATCTTTGTGTATTTCTTTTCATGTTTACGCCACTTTTTCCCATATTTGAGTACAAGTATGAGTGTATCTGTGTGTATACAAGTGGTTATAATGAATGATTTGTTGTTTTATAATAAACACGACGGCGTCTTCTTCTGCCTTGGCGTCGTCGCTGTTGGCTTTGGATTTGGCGTTGGCAGCGGCGGCAGTCAAGACATCGACCGCCGCCGTCGTTGTAGAGTAGAAGAACGGAACAAAACCGCCAAACTGAACCGAAACTACTGCCCTGAAACATATCTTGGCGCTCGTTTTTCTCTTCATTTTTGAATTTTTGGACAAAAACGTAGAAAGCAACATTCGAGCGGAATGGCGAAGACGACACAACACTCTTGTACTTTTATATTTTTTATTAGGTATCAAAAACACCTCAAAACATGATTTTGCAACCGCGTTTGTGTTTGTGCATATACATACAATATATACAATATATTTATCACTGTATATATTTGTGTATGTTCTCATCCTTCTGAGGACTTATGCAACATGGTGAGAAGAAGAACGTTGTACAACGTACAAGTTTTGGGTTTCAATTTAAGTTCGCGCTCTAAGGAAACCCTGCGCTTAGTCTGGCCGGATCGGGTCGGCATGGATCCGCTGGAAGGTGCTTATTAAATTCCTTATTTAAAAATACATTAAACGAACGTATGCAATTTCGTTTTCGGGGGCATACAAACTGGCACGAAATGAATGAACGAACGAACAAACCAACCCAAAATACCTAATAACATTTATTTTCGCTTGCAGTCTGCAATGCATTTATTACGATAGTTTTTTGTTTTATTATTTCGTAGCTAATTAATTTTTAGCACTGAGCAGCAAAAACAACAAAGAGTTGCAAATTTATGGTTTGCACAGGAACTACTGAAATTGTTTTTGTTAATGATTGGATGCACTTTCACGCTCTCGCTAAACAAATATTGCGCTTAGAAGTATTTTTATACCCTGTATCCACAGGTTGAAAGGGAATATTAAGTTTGTGTAAATGTACATATGTAGCAGCTAGAATAAGACGTGACAGATCCTATAAAGTATATATATTCTTGATCAGCACCAAAAGTCGAGTCGGTATATGACCCTATCCGTCTATCTGCCTGAACAACTACATCTGGGAGAATACAAGAAATAGACACTTCAGTTTTGGATATTTAGACTCTTCTTTTCCATTTCAGATATTTTACATTCAGTGAACATGCCAACCTCACTTTAAGGGGTAAATCCAAACAAACGTACCCATTTTTAATATTTTGTTAGTATTAAAAAAATATGCCACAAATGTCAAGATCTGAGCACTATAAAGGGTAGACCCCATTTTTTAGTTTTCGTATAAACATTTTTTTTGTTTTGTTTTTTTTTTAAGCTAGAAACTTTAAATGGGGTACCCTTCGTCAATTCCATTAAAATATCCCGCATATGTCCAGATTGGAGAATAAAAAAAAATATAGTACCATAGAAATCTATGGCTCTAATAAGGAACATTAGACAATGTACAGGGTATATTTCTTGTCTGCATATCGAATAGAAAATAATAAGTAAATTGTATGTCGTGCCTGTTGAAAGTGCGTGCAAATCAAAAGAATTTTTACAATTCTGCCTTACATTTTTTGGGATTTTCATTAATAATTAAAATTGCGCGTTGAAAAGTTTTCCTGTTTCGTGTTTCCCTCAGCGAATATAATCGATGTAAGTATTTATATGCAATGTACTCCCGCGAGTCCGTCTGTGTTGACTTCTGTGGCATTTGTTGCTCGCTTTATAGTAATTACATGTTGCATGACAGCAGTGAAGCTAAAGAAATGTGTGTGTGGCGTGTAAATAGAGTGGAAAGGGCGTGATGTGCTTGCATCAGATTGTCACAATGAACTGATTCTGTGTAACGACATCTGAACTCTGACTTTGGTCTGCATAGGTGGCAAAAAATATAAAAGTTTCAGAGGTCAAGGAGCACAAATTTCATAATAATAAACTAGATATATCCCCGACATTGCAACTGAATTGCACATACATACATGAACTATTTAGTACATTTCTTTCGTACACACCTAATCTTGTACACTTATTTTAGCATGTGACTCACTTTGCACCGCAAACAATAATCTCTAACGAATTCGTAATTTTTATACACAACAAAAAAAATTTTTTATGCAGGGTATATTGCGTTTGTTGAAGTTTACAAATGTATGTACTATAGCGTAGGAAACATCGTACATCCCATAAACTATATGTATATATAGTAGAAATTGGAGACATTATAAAGGATAATGTCTCCAACAATATATTCGGGTTGACCTGGACGACAAAAGTCGATTTAGTCGTATCCATTCCACCGTATGTCCGAGTGACTGTTATCCACAAACTATAAGATTTAAAGTCACCAAGCTCGCGGTATATGCTATCTACATGCAGCATTAGAACGATTTTATCTTTCGTTTTACTATAGAGACATATGGTCTACAACTTCCACATAATATTGATAATACGAGTGCATTCTGAAAAGTCCTTACAAAAACGAAGAAGTGGGCCATGAAATTTTTAAGGAAGTGTGTTTTTAACAAGTAATATCTATCATTAGACTACTGTCAATTTGCATCATTAAGTTTTTGTTTGGTTAATGTCAAAGCCAGACAGAGATGCTGAAAGCAAATGGTGCCGGAAACTGACCACAAATGCAATATATTGTTTAACCGCAATCCGCTGTGACACCCACCTGCTTTTTTCCATCTGTCTGTTTGTCATGCCACTTTCAAGTTCTGTCGAACACGAATTTAATGATGCAAATTGCTCAAAATGTGATACTTGTCAGAAACAAACTTTAAAATCGGTACTTAAACCAGATATACTACACAAACGTTAAGAAATGTATGATTATTAGAAAGACTTTCAGACTGGATATAGGGTATCTCGTAGTTATTTACACTCGACTGCTCCAATTTTTTTCCGTTTGATTCTTAACTTGTTAGTGATCTGTGTAATGTAGAGTTTTAAAAGTATAGAAATTTCGTTTATACCAATATTAGAACTGTTTTAAATGACCTTGGTTTATCCACAATTTTTCACAATAAACGATCTAAAGCTGAAATTCGAACGCAGGGTGCTTGTAATATTCATGTAATAAGTACGTGCGAACCACAATTGACTCGAAAACATTTTAATAATTTCTGATATTTTCCAAAATACATTTCACTGTCTCTTCTTACTCGCATTGTCCGTCTAAATGTTGCCGCTACAGGTTGCAGTTTACACTCAATGCAGCAGTCTATCTATCTACTCTGTATACTGTGGCAGTGTATATCCTTTGTCCTTACGCAACAATTAGTGACGCAATATACGCACAGGCACTTTTGGTTTATGGTCTTGCTGTGCTCTATTCTATTCTATTCTATTCTATATGCCGCATATACGAATATCTGTATCTGTCCCACTTGCATTCCATTTGTGCTTGTTCGTTGAAATACGTTCGTTTGCCGCACTCTTGTGGAAACAATTATGAATTATGATGGACGTGTCAATTGCAGAAATTGCAGTTTTCAAGGTCATTTCGCATAAAAAGAAAAAAAAAATGTGTACGAATGTATCTAGAGCTGGCTAAGCGAAAGAAATGACCTCTTCCTCGAATGCTGTTGAGTGCTGCGTGGGCATGAAATTTTTTAAATTCTTTTTAGGATGCGACACCTTAAATGTTCAAGAAACGACAGCGAGAAATAAAACAAACCAAAGACACAAACGAAATTAGTCAAACACAATTCCAATTTCGAGACAAGAACTTCGACGCAAATCGCCGCAAATATCAAAATCTGCGCTCAATAAACATTCATATGGGCATATAAAACAAATTTACGAATTTATGTTGAAATTTATCGATAATGACTTAAAAGCCTTCAGGACAATGATTTAATGCTCAGCCATAGCTCTGCGTTTTGCCATTTGGAGTCGAAGGCAGTTCAAGTTGAGATCGAAGCCCACCACAACAACAAAACCAACAGAAAAGCAACAACAAATCCAAACAACATGCGAGCGAACAAAGTGAAGTAGGTTTTCAAATCTTAAAGCATGTTTAGATAAAATTGAATACAATTTTTAACCGCTTTTTTTATTTTGTTTGAATTTTTCTCTTTGTTCGCCTGCATGCGAATGATCGATGATCGCTCGTGGTGTGTATAGATTTATTTATTTATTCAACATTAGTGCGCGATTTTCGATTTGAGATTAGATGCAAATTGTTAATAAATTGATTTTCACTGTGTTTTGTGTTAATTTTATTACAGTTTAACTTTATTTAAATGTGATTAACAAATCAAAAATGCATTTCGCGCGCCGCAGCAAGTGGAAAGATTAGCAGATAGACATGAATGCATTCAAATGTATTTATTTTATGCATAAAACATTATGAATTTCTTACAATTACAAAGAAAATTCGTACATATAAAAAGCAATCAGATACAAATGCAACGAAAGTTACAAGGAAAAAGCAGAGAAGATTGAAGCTACTGCGTTGAAATTGAAATTAAAAGAAAAACTGAGGCTGCAACAGCTGCAACAAAAATAAAATATGAGCAATACGTGGGTAGCTCCAATAAGTCAGTCAGGGTACAAATGCGTTTTGCCAGTACAAATACTAATTGTAGTGAATTGAATGTCGTCAATTTCGGATTGTATAATGCTCAATAAAATTTAAACAAATGGATTTCTGTTGAACTATATGTGAGTTATATGTGAACGTGAATTGAAACACCTCATATGCTTTGATAAATTAAATACATTAATCTACTCTAAGACAAGATGAGAGACATCTAAAGGCTCTGTAATTATGAAGAAGTGCTGTAAACTTCCCTTCTAATAATGTAATTCTGATAAATTGGAAGACCATTAAAGGACCCCTTGCAACTCATACAGTGTACAAAATATTAATTATCTTAGCTATATAAATCTATGTAACCATAGTCCTATATTCATTTAGTTGTTTTCTGAGAACTACTCGCTAATATACTACGTTCTATATCTCCTCTTCCCCCGCTTTAAAATTTGTTTCATTTCATCTAAATTTTTTAAATACTTGTCATCATTTTAAATGTATAATTGACTTGACTGCAGGATTTTATGTAGTGGAAATATTATATAAATACTATTGATCTACTGGACGAGTTGATTAAAACTATGTATTTGATATCGATCAAAAATTCGTTATGGAATTTTGTGCAACATTTAAATAACTAAAAGCAAGAAGAAACATTAACTTAGATGGAACCAATAGCCTTCACACGAAACTCCAAATACGATAGTAGGGCAGCTTTTAAAGCCAAAGATTATCAAATGTATCTGTAAAACGAAAAAAAATTCTAAAAGTGGATGGTGGGTTTGCATGGGGATAACTGTAAATGTAGGCGGAACCCAACCATTAATATATGCCTATATTAAGAGTTCGTGTGTATCGTTACAGTAGTACAAACTCGCGAAAATAGTTTTATCTATTTTGGTTTACAATACTGTGAGAAAAAATGCTATTTAGAACCATTAAAGATAATCTTACAATTACTATATATATTATTTTCATTGTTCTTTGCAATTTCTGCACCGATACACAACATCCTGAACACCATAATTAATTTTAAAACATTCATACAAAAAAATAAAACTAAATGTGGGATTGGTACATTTATAGGGATACCTTATATGCTAAAGACCAAAAACCTTTGTTTTTTTTTTTTTTTGTAAGAAAAAGTTTGTTTTTAAATTATTTCTTTAAATAAAAAATCAAACCTTTTTTTTCTCTAAAAATATTTCAAATTTTCTATAATAAAATAATAAAAATATTTTTTTCGAAGCTCGATCGTATTTATAAATAGAATCTGAATATCCACGCTTGGTGTCTCCAGCTCTTATTATCTCTGAGATCTGTTGTTTCATATGTACAACTGGACGGACAGACGGACATGGCTACATTGACTTAGCTTTCGATGCTGATCAAGAATATATATTCTTAGTTTATGTATAAAAAATGCGCAACAATACCCAGAAGACTCGTCTCGCCAAGCATTCTACGTGGAGCCATCGTTGGGTTCATCAATGCGGTTAAAACTTTCAGACAAACTGAAAAAATAATTTCAACACTATTTGTGAATTTTATAAAAAATACGTTCACTAGAAAGCATTGCCCCTGTTGAAACACATGTATAGATAAAAATTAACCATTCTGAAAGACAATCATTAACTTTCCTACAGTAATCGATTTTTTTTATTTTAAATATGAGCCCTGCTAAGCCGCTTATACTGATCGCCCAAAACCTCAGTTTCATGGAGAATTTTTTTAAATGGACTTTGAATTCAGCGGAAAAACTGTAAAAATTAGCATATTTCAATGTTTCAATAGTAAACAAGAGAAATCGTTAACTTCGGATGAACCGAAGTTTAAATATTCTTCATTCTTGTCCGCTTTAATCGATGTTATTTTCATAAGTACGTAGTCTATGGTTATAAAAAGCCTCAATACCAACTTTCAAACCAATGCAGACGGACGAACATGGCTAGATCGACTCGTCTTGACGTGCTGATCGCGAGTACATAAAATTTATACGGTTTCCGATGTTTCCCTTAACACGTTGCAAATATTATGACTAAATTATAATACCATTCACACTCTGTGGCAAGAGTATAAAAAGTAACTATTTTTCGATCAGTGTTATTCTAAAAATATATATTAAAATTTTCTCTGGAGGAAATTGTGGCAATAGCAATTGTTTATTTGCTAAAAAAAACACAATAACTTTTAGAGCTACCCACGAATAATGCGCAGCGTCTTGTTCGTAGATGTAGCAAACAAATTAAGAAAAATATAATGAATATTTATAAGATATATTTCGTGTATATAAAATAATTTTTGATTTTTTTTTCAGTTGCTTTTTTTTCAGACTGCCGTCGCACGAATCAATTGATGTTGCAATTTTTCTGGCATGTATTTTAATTATTTGCTACTTGCATTTATTATGTTTATTAATTTTTAAACAATGTACCAGCTTTTAAGATATTACTAAGAAAAACAAATTTACGTCATTTTTGTTTACTGAATTTATATCATGCAGCATAAATAAAATGTCGCCGGCTTGTCGCATTTCAGATCCAGCGAAATAAATGTATCAAATATGAATTTACCTTTGGTGTTCATTATTGGGAAATTTTGTTTAAATAGAAATCGGTGGACACTTTTTAATACATTTGTTTTTTATGATTTTCTTTTTACTATATGAGCGGCTCCGGTTTAGACTTTCGGTAAGATTTTGCGAAAGTGAATTCATTAAACTGTCCATTATTCACGTTTCTATAATTCTGCGAATTGAATTCACTACAATTAAGAAATGCGAATTTTACATAATCAATCGCAAGTGTATTTGAATAGTGAAATTTTTCCAAACGTGAACATTAGACCATTTTGAAGAATTCACTCCGCAAAATCTAACCGAAAGTGAAAACCGGGAATCCTACACACACACATCCATTCTTTCTTTGTCTGTCTTTCTCTTATTTTCTCTCTCTCTCTATCTCTCTCTCTCTCTACATCTGTCTTCTCTTACCATCCCTTAGCGATGTTAATTTGGAATATTTTCAACCCTTATTAAATATCACCTAAAGAATTCCATTTAAATTAGTTTCTTCAAGACATGTATTCAACAAGAACATGTATTCAGGTAGAGAAAAAGATAAATATAATTCATCAAAATAATCAAATCTCATAAGAATACTTCTTCCGTGTTTTCTAATCAGACGTTCGATTGGATTTTTGTATAACAGTTTGAGGTACGAGGTTGCCACACTAATATATTTTTTCTTAAGATGTTCAACGACACAAAACACCCTGTATCTGCTTGACGTGCAATTAATCAACGGCATTTCACCTTGCGCAGTTGGCAGCGCATAAATTCCATTACGATCATCTTCACTATCGAAATCGATTGATTGAGCCACACGTACTTCAACTCGGACCACTGTGGAACGCAACGAAGTGCCGGACGCATGGCGTTGCTTAATCAAAGTTGTGGCTGGGTGGATGTCTGTGAAGCTTCAAGCAGTTTCCTGACTGAATGAACAGACAATAAGGCTGGAAGATAGGAAGACAGGCATAAAGGCGGACAGACGGACAAGTCCGACCCGACGGCGTACTTCGTTCATGCGAAGCCAATAATTTTTGACAAAGTTAGCAAAATATGCCTCAAAACAAAAACCTGCTCACGAGTTGCCCCAGCGATTGAGCTCGAGATCGTTCTCAGCGCTGAATTTAGTTCAACTTTAATTGTTTCTTAAGGAGCTCTTTACTGAGAAGAGAAGCTCAGCTGTATCGCTCGTTTGTACATTGAGGCGCTAATTATATATAGCCTTGTAAGATATGATTGATTTTTAAACAGCGGAAATTGATGGTGGGAAAGCGAGTGCATAATTAGCAATTTTATTAGGTTTTAATTCCTATATATGTAAGTATGTAAGTACTATGTATTAAAACGAATTTATTGTTGCCACAAATTCAATTAAGCCTTTCCGATATTATTTTTTCAGCAGCAATTCATCAATTTTGCTTTAGCTAAAGATTCTTGCCGCTGGCTTTTTACCGCACAAAAGATGTTTCAATGCGATGCGTTCCAAAAAGAACAAATTCATTTTTAATTTTAGCTCATTTTTTCGGGTTCTTTTTCATAAATGTAACGAATTTAACACGTAAGCGCTGTGATCGGTATAAGAAATAAATAATTTATGTGTGCACTGTGACCACCTACATGAAAGTTCGCATAAATTCAATTTCTGTTCGACAAGAGAGCGACATTCAGAGCATTTAAGGGACGTCCGTTCCGGAAGAGCAGAGAGGAGGAGATACAGAAAGAGCGAAACAGAGAAAGGAAGAGAGAGCGAACAAAGGCTGTTGACAGAAACATTCTTTTGGCAATTTTTATTAATTTTTATACCCTGTACACATAAAGTAAATGGGTATATTTAGTTATTGTAAATCTAGGTAACAGTCGAAAGTAGCGCCGTCATTCATTTCGGTTTAAGCATATTTTGTTCGTATGAGTGAAGCTTTTCAACGAATTATAATTCAAAAACAAATTTTCACTTGATAATTTAAAATAATGTTTAAATGTTTAAACTAGGAATCTTAACTAGTACCAGACAAAGTTTGAATTAAATTTTTCTTCACTTACCCAAGATAAATTTAGTTTTGTAACAAAAATATTGAATATCGATAATAATGTCAAAATAGATTGACAGTAGCTATATGTACATATATATGTTTCCCATAAGTGTTTTTAGATGTATGTTCCATTATAGTAACGTAGGGACGGTCAATTCAGAATGGTACACAACCATTTATTTGCCAGAAGTTAACGGAAACTTGATGAAAATAACCGATCAACCGCCACCACGGCAATGTGAGCTCTCACACATTGGTTCACACAACGAAGTTTTTGAAGATTCAAAACATCGAATTGATGGGCCATCCGTCTTATAGCTTTAACTTGGTTCCCAATGACTTCTTTTTATTTCCGCACATCAAAAAATTATGAGGTCAAGGTTAACCCTTTAAGCAGCTTGTTCCGGAGATATCATCTTCTTTCTGAGTAGCAAAGTCCTTCGAAAATGATTCGCCAGCAAAAGTGGAGAATATTTTGAAAAACATTCAAGAAATTTTTTTCATTATTAGGCGCTCTCGTTTTAATAAGCATTTTGTTTGCTAAATATAATAGACTCATTTAACACATTAAAATTAAGTTTTAAACAACAAATGATCGAACTTCAAAAACTTGAAAACCAAAGTTAGTTGTCTAAACAAGATACAACCGAGTATCAACAATTTTCTTTTTAGTTGTGAAGTTTGCAGTCACCAAAGTAATTATTTTATTACGTACAGATCCCTTGAAGCTACACTCTAAAATCAGAATTTATCACTCAACTAAAAACTAAGATATATTAATACTCCACAAACTTAGTGTCAAATAGTCTGTAATACATTAAACGGCCGACTTAGAGCAGTCACGGTTTTTCGATTGATTCACTCCGTGCACTTGATTACTTTCTTTTGCTCCTAGCTTCGCTCCAAGAAAAATAAATATTTTTATTTTTAATTTGTATACCCTGCAAATTAATTGTTGAATTAGCAAAATTTAATTCAAGTGGTGAAAAGGTTTCGTATACACAAAAGGATATTAAATATGCATATTCATGATAAAAAATTGATATATCAACTCATTTTAGAAAAATAGATCGGCAAAAGTTCTATTTTTGCTGATTCGAGAGTTGATGATTATTAATCTAGAGCCTTAGAAAGAACCGATCTCAGAGATTATAAGAGATAGAGAGTACAAGTTTGGATATTTAGACTCTCGTTTTCCCTCTTCAGATATGTACTTCAGATAACCAGTATTAAATGAACTTGCCAACCCTATTTTAAAACATGAAACCTGGACCCCATTTTTAAGATTTAGTATGAAATTTTGTTATGTTTTGTTGTTAATTACGCTAGAATCGCCAAATTTGGTGTATCTTATGTAAATTTTGTATAACTGTACATAATCCTAATACCGCAAGGGTCCAGATCGGGCCACTATAAGGGGTGATCCCATACAAATTTGCCTTTGAAGTTTTTGTATGAAATTGTTTGATTTTTATTCTTATGTTATGTCAATCCTTATAAAATATACCATATAGGCCAAGATCGGACCACTTTAGGGATAGCCCCATGCAAACCTGTCTCCCATTTTTTGAATTTTTATATACTCATTTTTTTATTTTTATTTATCTAATTTTTCACCAATTCTAATAAAATCGACCGACCATTAAAGAATATAATCTGTGGTTCACATAAGGGAAGTTTCTCGAAGTCAGCGACTTCGACTGCAGCATTCTTTCTTGTTATTCTTTGTCTGCTCTACAAAACGATTAATTCATATATGTATATGTTTTAATTCATCCTGAACATTTAGTATTGAAGATACTTTAGTTTGGAGTTGGTAATTTTACTTCGTTTGTCTGCAAAATAGTATTAAAATTGAAAACGTTAACCTTTAACTTGTAAAGTGAATTGATTGGAAATAGTTGCAAATATTTTGGAAAATTAATGCAAAAATCTATTTTAACAGAATTTTGAATCCCTAACTCCAAATCGAGTGTAGTATTATATTGTATATCTGAAAAATCCTTTTAAATTTTTTAATATTTAGCTTCAATAATAAAAGTTTTGTATACTCGTACAAAGAATATGGGTCATTACACCTCTATATCTGGCAACTTTTGGAGAGTTTTATATGGAATAAAAGTACAGTAGACTAGAAAACTTTAAGCCTCTAGATTTTGATAAAAAAAATGTTATTATAGAAAACTCTTTTGTGGTCGGTAAGCTAACATAAATATATAGGATCTACGGTTTATAAAGCATGCGACACCCGTCGTTCAATATATGATCTGCGTTGATTGAAATGGTGACAAAATACCAAACCTCCTATGTATAATTAAATTGAATCGCAGAGACTCATCGAGTTGATTGGGCTCAACTCATTCTTTAATTGAAGTTTTTTTTATAATTTTGTCACTATATTTGATACGCCTTAATTTTCACTACACAGACTCAATGAAGTATATATAATTTCTATTTCGCAACTTTTTGATAGCTAATTACATGTCACGGATTCATTATAAAGACCAATTTGCAAAATGAACTAGTTTCGATAAAATTTCGAATAGAGCAGTATTAAACTTTTCCATTTTTTTTTTTGTTCTTTTTATACAATAATCATAAAAATCGATTTGAACCATAAATGAATCAATAAAGCAGATTGCTAAAATATAAAAAATAAATCAATGAAAAAGAATTTGTAGAACATAGGTTTTTTTTTTAATGCAGATACTAAAACCAAAAAAAAAAAAAAAAATCACAAATGAAATTAGCGTGTTTGCGGTAACTAGAAGTTATTTATAAACATATGACAAATAAATGCGTAGGCGCTAAACTAAAACAATTTTAAAAACAGCCATTTGTTTTCTTTATAATTTGGGAATGAATAGATCCCATTTTCATGGTTTTCTACGAATAAAAAAGGAAGAAACACAAAATTTGCTGTGGACGCATCTTACGTTAATCCCGAAAGAGTATCGAACATGGGTCCACAACGAATGTTAAATGACCCTAGACCCCATTCAAATGTATGGTTGAAATAGAAATCCTTCTTTTAATTACATCAATTCAAATATTGTCATTAAAAAATTAAATGTTATGGAAGGAAGTTTGAAAAAAAAAATTACGGGTTTGCCATAATTTCATTAAAAACAAAAGTTAAGAAAGTTTTTAACTATTTATTTTATAAGTAATAACAAAAAATTATTGTAAAAATTTCTCAGTTTCTTCGAAAAAAAATTGTTCTCGATGCATGAAATACAAAACTGGACAAACTTAAACGAATTAAACATTTCCCTATTAAAAATGTAAAATACCCCATTTTTGTTTAAAAAATTAATATTTTTAAAATAAATTTCAATCTGAATATGTTTTTATAACTGCGGTAAAACGGTTGCGAATTAACGCGAGTTTTCTCTAGTGGTAGAACTTTTCTCTCCAACGGACGGGTGGAAGTACGATCGGACAAACGGACATGGCTAGATCGAATCGTTTTTTCGTGCTGATCATGAATATATGCTTTATGGGGTCTCCGGTGCTTCTAACGCTATGTGACATTCAGTTTGTTAGTTCAACAATCCTATGTACCCTACTTACAAATAGTTTTGTGTAGTTTGTAATTTACTATGGTGTCTGGAAAAAATAAAAAAAAAAACTCTATTCATTAAAATCAGAGTTAAAGAAGTTAAAGACTATCACCACTCAGTGTCATCATTATTTATATACTTATAAATAAACCTTTTCATTTCCCATTTAAAAGATTTTGTATTTGTCGGTAGATATTAAATACTAATGCACAAGAAAAAGTTTTGCATATATTATATCACGTAAGTTGTCTGAAATAACGGTATATTTCTGCTTTTCGATATGTGATAGTATTACTTAAACCAATGTACAGAGTGAACGGCAAACTTGATCAAGATAAGTGATACTATATCTTTAGAGAAATGTTATAAAACTAATTTTGAGCTGATTTCAAATGGCTGGGGTTAAGTTAAGGAAAATTAATTATTTTATTTTTCGAAATTTTTAACGATTTTCATGCTTCTTATTAGTTGAGTAATTTTTTACCACAACAAATAACTCTCTTGGAGTATTGCCAATAACTCTAATATTCCATTCTTAATCGATAGTGTATTCAGTTACAAAATTTGTAAGCCTTAAGAGACCAAGATCGGATAAGAAATACAAAGGTTAATTTAATATAAATTCTATATATAATTTAATATTGTAATTTAACATAATTTACTGTTAATAAATTGTGTTTTTCATTCATTTGAACTGTGTAAAGGAAATTCGAGGTCTATCGAAAACACAGTTCAAATTTATTTATTATCAATCTCGGGAATTTGACATATGCTTTTTTTCTTTCACCTGTAAAATCCTGCTCTCCTGTAATTACTATAAAGTTAATTTCTTTTTAGCATCCAGCAAATCTGTTCAATTTAATGTTATCAAATTATAATAAGTTAAAATATTGTTTTTTGCTTCTTTCTTTTATAACATATTCGGTCTTGGTCTGCTAGAGCTTCCAATTTGTATAATTTAATAAATTATTCATTGAAAATGTAAAACTTAAATATTAATATTATTTGTTGTTGGAAAAAATTACGTAAATGACAAAAATTCCTGAAAATCGTTAAAAAAAAATTTTTTTTTTTAACTTTCCTTAAATGTACCGCTATCATTTTCCATTTGATCGAAACTTGTTGGGTACCGTTGGGAATGCTCAATTTAATCACCTTTCTAACGATATAGGTCGAGGTTGCAGTTCACGCTTGTTTAAGACAAATCATACATCGAAAAATAAAAATATACCGTTATGCTATAACATTTACATGATATAAAATGTAAAAAACAAAATAAATGTTAATAGATTTGTACTTAATACCTACCGAAATTACTACTCAGTTTTGTGTTAATATTTTATTAAATGAATCAACAGAAAAGTTCCCTCTTTAGATTTACAACTGATTATTGACAGAATTAATTTGCAAAGCACTAGCTAAAAAGGGAAAAACGATGACTACATCATCTAAAAATGTATCTCACAAACATTTCGCGCGCAAATGTTTTGCAACAGTTTGCTACATTCTTGCCACAAAACAAAAGCTCTTGACGGCTTCTATTGATGGTAGGGTATGCTGCAAATGGACACTGAGGCACCCACTGCGCGCCAAGTACTCCATTCAGCTGAGCTCGACATGTTTCAGAATCAGTTGAGCGCAAGGCGGGAGACGAGTGCAGAGTCCTGCCAGTGCAGTGCAGTGCACATAATTACATAATGACGCTGTTAACTGTAATAAGCGCGGCTTCTGACGCTTCTCAAAACGAAAAAGAACAAAAATGAAGTAACACCTTCGCTGCTACTGCTCCTGGTTGCCACTCGCTGAGCGAGGACTCTGCATGTACGATATATATCTATGTGTGTGTGTGTGTTTGCGTCCTGTGCACGAAAGGATTTTGTTTTGCGCGTTTTTTTGCTTTTCTCTTGCAGCTCCTTTTCGTGTTGTAATTTATGTTTTTATTGCTGACTTTTTGTTTTAATTTTCCTTTCTCTAGTTTATTTTTTCGTAGTAGTTTGGAACGTTCTTGTTGCACAAATTGCAGTACACTTTGTATTAACACTTTTCCCGCCGTTACAACAACAATAACAATAACAAATATGATACTTAATAAGAACGGCAAGTACAACAATTACCAACTCAGTTGTTGCCGCTATTACCGCCGCTGTGCATCATTAAAAGCAAAGGTGACAAAAATTAGTAAACAAAGTGCTCAGAATTATGAGCAGCGAAAACACTCCGAAAGGTGTGAAAAACGATGCAAAAAGAAAATCCTCACAAGGTTCGAATTTCATGCTTAAGTGAGGCTATTCTTTGCAATAGATGAGTTAATTATATAGGGTCAATATACATACAAGCCATTCAGCAACTACATAAATTTCCACACTAAATCGTTCACAATGCAACGAACTACACGCTGAATTTTATATATCGACTTCTTAGGCAAGCTTGGGCAAAAGTTTTCGGACAAGACTACTTGTCAATCTGCATGCTCGCCAAGGACGTGTCTCGATGCCTAAGTTTAATTGGGAATAGGGACGCACGGAAATATGTTGCCACCGTCACAAGCGACTCGAGTGATGTTTGGAATAAAGTATCATCGACCATGGAGAAGGTAATTGATTTAATGTGCGATATAACATAGGACAACACTACTCACCTGCGATAGCCATCCACGGGTAGAAGGTGTGATTGCTGGCCTGGTGTAAACTGCTCGCAGCTGCTGTCTGTGCAGCGGTGGCGCCCGAAATTGTGCAATTCGTATTCCAAGCGGAGCCTGCGCCCGCGCCAACGCCACCACCAGCGCCACCACCAACAACGCCGCCACTCTGTACACCGGCGCTGCCGTTACCACCGGCACTGCCACCACGATGGCTAACGGGACTGCCGCCCGATGTGTCCAAATAGCCACCGACGCGTGAATCTGGTGTGCAGGCAGAGGGTCGAACTGGCATACCGCCGCCGGGTGTGTTATTCTGTCCATTGGCGCCGTTTGAGCCATTTGAGCCTGAACCAGCACCACCAGCGCCTCCTCCACCGCCTGTGCCACCACCGCCACCGCCATTGGCGCTTGTGTTCCATATGTCCTTATAGCCATTGACCGTGTCTGCTTTGATATTGAGACAATCGGTCTGTTTGTAGGCGCCATCCCCGTAGATCTTATTGCAGGCTGCTGTTATGCTGGCATCGTACGGCGAATCTTGTGTGGAGCGCTGTAACGCATGGTGATTGGCATACGGCGACATGCCCAGCGAGAGCGGAAAGCCTCTGTAAGCTGCTGCGGCGGCTGTTGCACTCTGATCGTGATGACCACCAGTGCCCATGGCCATGCCCGTCGCCTGGTGCGGATGGCCGTAGAAGCCCGAAGCCTGTTCGAAGTATGAATTCATACTGCTTGCGGTGAGAATTTTGGCGGTTTTTGCACAGAGACCAAGCGAACGAAGAAATTTAGTTATGGTTTTCTTTTTTTTTTTTTGTTTGTTATTTTGTTTAACTTTAAACAAATTCTAGGGACACTGCCTAATTTATTATTAATTTGCTTCTTCTGTATATTTTATTTATTTAACAATGCCCATTAAAAAAGTATTTTACAAATTAATTGCTATATTATGCACAATTTAATTATTACAATTAAAGTTATTATTTATTATTATTAAAAAATTTTAATTTATTATTTTCATTTTCAATTAAATCTTTAAACAAACAAATATATATAATATATATTTTAATTGTTAATTGTATGTTAAATTTGTGTCTAATGCTTTTCGTTTTTCAATTGCTGTGAAGAATGTTTTATTTATTTTCAATCTTTCTTCAAAATTTTTCCAAAATATTTCCAAATTCTTATTGCACTTGCCACTTGTATATAAGAAATATATTCAATTTATATTTTTATTTTTATTTTATTTGTCGCAAAGTCGTATAAAATTTTCGATTTCGTATACTTCGTTTCGTTTTGTGTTTTAAAATATTTATTCACTATTATAATTATTTTTTATTTTTTATTTTTTACACTGGCACAACAAATTTTTAATAAAATTTTAATTCAATTATTTTTAATTATTTATATTTTTATTTTTATGTTTATTTTTGTTTGTGTTTCTGTTTATAAAATTATTTCAAAATTTAAATTTTTATTTTGCGGTTGTCTGCTTTATAAGTCGATTTATTTTACTTCCATACAATATAATTAAATTAAATTTTTTACGCGCTTAATTTGATTAGCTTCATTTTTTTTTTGAAACTATTAAACGCTCATAATCATAATCGTAATAATTATCGCCATTTCAATAATGATAATGACAGTGAATAGTAATAGTAATAATAGTAATGATAATAATAATAATAATGATTGGTGTTTATATTGCGTTTATTCGTCACTGGGATTCACTGGGATTCACTTGATTGGAGTCGTGTTGCACGAATTGGATTTGAATTTGAACTTGAAGTTGGATTCTGATTCTGATTCTTATTCTGTTTTGGATACCACTTGTCTTGAACCGCTGCGACACACGGAGCCATCGACGGCCACTGAGCGAATAACGAGCGTTGACGTTAACGTTAACGCTACCAATAACAATAATGGGTGATTTGATTTGATAGCAGAGCAGAGCAGAGACGACAACAACAACAATAAAACAAAGACAATGCAAAGAATGAGCGCGCGCGCCTGTTATCCAAACCGTGGCCCTCGCACGAATGCGCCACCAAATCGCTGTAGGTTGTATTTTGACTCGACTCGACTGCGCTGCTTTCGCTCAGTTCTGCTCAGGCTCAGCGGCTAACTTAACTGGATGGAATGAATGAAACTGAGCGCAATATTTAGGCTCCCCATAAATAAAAAAAACAAAAAATACTATTGGCGGCAGAGAGTGAACTGTCGAGAAAATAAGAAGAAGAAGTGGCCAAAACAGAGAATAAAATGCAAGCAATTGAGAACGATTTGAGCGCAAACTGAGCAATAACAGCAACTGAAATAAACTGCGAGAGAAACGTTGAGAGTTCGTGCAATTCATTTTTGTGATAACAGCAAAAGCACTCAAAAATGAGTGAGTTTTACACAATGAATTTATTTCAATGTTGTTCATCATAACGAAACACTCAGTAACAAAACTGACTCAGAGTTCACCCGCATTCACACTCGCATCTGAGTTGAGTCTGTGGGGTGGGTTTGAGCTGCCGCAAAACAGAATTCATCATTCGTTTTGTATGCGCGGAAAATTCTATTTGAGCTCTAAATAAATGAGTGAGTGACTGTTTATTTGAGTGCGTGCGTGCGTGTGTGTGTGTGTGCGAGTGAGCGCATATATATGTGTATGTATGTTTGTTTGTAGTCGCTTGTGAAAATTCATTATGGAGGAGGGCTGAATTTTCTTATAGGCCGGGTCGACCCATTCAGTTCTCGTTTGCCTATTTCTCCCCTCGCTCTCAACACAACGTTTCAACTTTTCACTCAATTTTGCAAGGCGAACGCTTTGTTTTGTAGTAGAGAAGAAATATGCGAATGCGCTAGCCGCAGATACATTTGTATCTATTGCACTCGAGCGTTGCACACAGTGCAGTGTGCGGAAACTAAATTTTGTTCGAATTGCGAATTCATATTTTGTTTTGTTTGCTTAGATTTTGCTTATTTTAAATTTAAACAATAATGTAGAATTATATTTAGTGCACCAATTATTTAAAATCTTGTATGGAAAGTAGAGGAATGTTAAATGGGAAATCAAACCGAAACATTATATGTATCGGCAACGGTTTCGATTATTGTAGAATCGGATACATCATTTCGGTTAACAATTTTGAAAATTTCAAAATATCGATTACGATTTGGTACACCGAAATAAGTTTCGAAGCGTTAATTTTTTAAACTTTTCATTGAATTTGTGAAAAAATGGTTTTTATACAGAACGTTTTATAATTTAGTCACAATGTTTACAAAGAAAGTATCGGAGATCTCATAATGCATATATGTTTCTGATCAGTTCGGCATGGTGAGTCCTTCTAGCCATGTATCTATGTGTACGTTCATATACTCTATATTCCCTCAATATTTGTTTAACTAGAAGCAACATACTGGGGAAAATGGCTGCGATATGACCGTTGAAAGATTTCGAATACTCGGAAATTTACACATTGAGTAGGAAAAAAAAATAAATTGTGGTTGTGTCTCCACCCCCTTCCCTAAGGCAGGGTCGGAACGGACCGCCACCTCAACCAAACCCTTGCTAAGCCATTGAAGTTAGCATTTTCTCTAGTTACGAGTATTTATATACCCTGTATCCGTACGGTAAGATGATATTTTAGGTTTTGGGCAAATTTATGTAACAGCCAACCCCATGTACTCATATTTCCTATATTCTTGATCTACACGTCCGCATGTCTCTCTGTCCATCTGACGTTCTGTTTGGACATTGATATATGAGTCTAAAAGCAAGAGAGCAAATTTGGATATTTAGACTCTCCTTTGATGTTTAACGCAAAATATCTACATTGTTAGCAAATTTCACCTGACGAAAAAGAAAAAGCAAATAAAAGTAAAATTTAAGAAACTTAACTGGCTTTTAAATATACATTCCAATTTATCGAAGAGCAATAAAACTCTAATTTACAATTCAATAATCAAGGCAATTTGGACTTACGGCATACAAATCTGGAGAACAGCAAGTAATAATTTTTACATCATGGTGATCCAAAAACAACAGTCGAAAATCCTTCGCTCAGTTTTAGATGCTGAGTAGTGAACACGAAACGAAGATATGTACAGAGAAGAATTAATAAATGCAGAAAGCACCAAGACAATTTATTACACCATGCGAATGATGCGAATATCAACACGATTTCAATTCGAAAGCTTACCATCCAACGAAGGTTAAAAAGCGTACTACCAGTAGATTTCTATTAAACCTTATACTGTATTGTAATAAAAGACAGTTGACGTCTTTTTTTGAACATAGCATAGCATAGTTTAAAATCCTTTCATGGTAGATTTGTCGATTTACCTTTACGCCCTGTTCAATGAGCGTCTTGAGTTCAATGAGTTACCGCGGCGCAAAACCATCACTGATGTAGGCGCTTGCTTTGACAGATCAATTCGCTGATCTAATTTGACTTTTCATTTGCACATTAACCACACACGATCGTTTTGTTTGTTTACATATTGCTGAACAGTAATAATTTTTACATGAGGAGAGACCACATTTTAACGTGCAAGTATTTCAACAGTTGTTAAATCTTGCACTTTTTTTGTATTTTGTAGTGCTTCAATCGTAGTTTATTTTTTAATATGTGCCTCATGCTACGAGCAGACACATTGAGTTTTTTCGCCAATTGAAATGCGATTTGTCGTGGATTACGTTGAATTCTAGCCTTCACCTTTCTAACCATTTCTGCCGATGTTGCTATTTTTGGGTGACCGATATAATGGTCCGATACGCAAATGACGTAGCTCTTTAACAATGGCTGGTTGCGATTTTCCAGCCAAATACAAAGAATAACACTCTTCCGTTTGAATTCGATTTCGATAACTTTTTTTTTAACTGCGACGTAAAACGATATGCTTCCGTAGTCTTGTAAACAACATAACAGACTGGCGCTTGACAAAACAAGAGCGCGCTGTCATTAGCCCTTTGATTGCTACATCAGCGGGAAGTTGGTAACACTTCGAGAACCAATTCATATTCATCTCCTGACCATTAATAAAACACTGACCAACTTAATTGCAATTCAATTAAAGCGATCTTTGTTCGGCATTTGCCTTTTCACCAAATTGTGCCGCGGGCAAATAGAGACTGTTTTAAATAAAGTATATCGTAATAGAAAAATTATATCGCAATAGAAAAATGGCATTTACTATACATGTCATACAAAATAAATTTTCTCAAAAAGTCGTGCCACATTAACAATTTCAAGTTATTTTCACATCTAACTGCTCGGTTTTTGACATGTGCGTCTGCATGTATCTCTATCTATCTCTTTGCCTGTCTCCCTGTCTGTCTCTTTTCTATCTTTATGTCTGTGTTCCTGTCTCTCTGTTTGTCTGTCTGGGTCGATGTAAGCAAGTCCCTCAATTTTTGAAATATCGATCTAATAATGAGGATGCTCACTTGGTTCCACACATTCACCGTATGTACGAAATTTGATTAAATTTATAATAAAAATAAAATTATACAATTGATTTGCGTACATATCAGGAGAATCTAAAACTCCAAATTTGACAGCTTTGCATTTTATAGTCTCCGAAATATCGTTGTTCAAACATTTATACGGACAGACGGACTGGATCGACTCAGCTTTCGATGATGATCAAGAATATATATATATATATATATATATATATATATATATATATATATATATATATATATATATATATATATATATATATATATATATATATATATATATACACTTTATGGGGTCTGACACGCCTCCTTCTATCTGTTACATATATTTGCACAAACTTAGTCCACTGCAAGGTGTAAATAGGAAACATATTATTCACTAGTAAGAGGCTCTAGCTCACAAAAGCTTTCTTTACCATTAAATTGAAGCAACATATCTATAAACAAGAAAAAAAGTTAATTTCGGTTGAACCGAAGCTCTGATACCATTTGAATCTTAAAAAAATGTATACGAAAATAATACATAATAAATCTTCCAAATTTTGGCGTTAAATCGGCAAGCTCGATATTGACATCGTGACTGGTGCAGCGTTCATGGCGACGTTCCTGGCACATGAAAAACTCCTATTTGAGCACATTGCATTTCTATTCCGTCAAGGCGTGCGCAGAAATTAGCTCAAATTAGGCTCGTCAGCAGTTATGAAATTGGTTACGAGCCCGCTTCATTTAGAACTTACCATTGAAATTGCATTTAATTTCGTTCTTACACGCATGTCAAATATAGTAGATGCGGTGTCGGAAAGCAAATATGCCACACCAACTCTTAACTAAGAGAGATTGATATTCACCATTCTAATGGTTACCTTCTAATAATTTGCTTACCCCCGAACCAAAGTTCAGAGATAACTCTATGAATAAGTGAATGACGGACGTCTCTACGTTGTTTGCAATAATTGCTTTTGTCCATTTTCAAGTCAATGGCAAACTCAATCAATAACAATAAAACGGCCCCATCCCCCTTAAAATGTAATACTTGGAATGATTTTACGAAAATTCTGAATACTGAACATTTTTTATTTTGGAAGCATATTTTTTGGCTGCACCGAATATTTATTTAATAGTTGCCCACTTTTGTTGCCCAAAGGCCGTGGCTAGACCGATCCCGTACTGCACTTCTTGCATCGCACTTCAAATTCTTAGATGCATCCGACATCGGTCTTTTATAGGCTTTCATGATTTTCACGTTGTCCCATAAAACCATTCCTTCTCTCTTTGGTTATACCGACTGCGATTCAGGCGTTCGCGGTCATTATTGACCTCGATGTTCAACGCTTACGTCGCTTTATGATGTGATCCTGTGCTTGCTTTCGTGTGTTCGGCTTGAAGGCGATCAGCTCTTTCGTGTTTTCGTCAAGTGGCATCAGATCCTTTTGTATATCCTTAACGATCTCGCGCACCTTCTTGAACTGTTTTCTCCTGTAACTGCCCATTTCCTTCTTTCGCACCAATGGTTTCTCAAACTCCGGCGGATCCATTAAGTCCCCTGTTCTGCGGCTATCATCGCTAAGTCTTCTCTCGATGAGATTCTGACTAGTGCCACTAAACGGCCACATGCTCTTCGTATTTGTTGAGCGTTTACCACCGTACAAGTGCCAAACCGATCGAGTGCATATACGACTCGCGAGACGACACTTGTTCGGCAACATTGTCGGGTCTTCGTATGGCCAAAAAGAAGGAAACTAAAATAAAAATTAGGTGCAGCTTTTATTTTATATGTTTATCAAAAAATTTTGAAGCTTGTTGCTGAATATCTCGAAATTACTGACAGAATGACACTAAAAGAAAGTTTCACTTCTGCCATACTAAAATAATATAAATTTTTGTTGAATACTCATGGTACAAAGTGAGACATTTTAATATTTAAACGGAGTATATATTACATAGTCAAGGTGTTTAAGAGATATGGACTCATAAAACGCACAGAAGAATATCAAAAAATTACCACGTATTAACTAGAGAAGATTGATGCACATGCTGACCAAGATTAAACTAGCTGCATGGAATGCAAACGTGATTAAAAGACAAGATCGTCAGCGCAAAATATTTCTAACTGGGAAAGCGCTCTGTCATATCACACAGAGTTCACAAATAATAGCTACACTAAACTACATTTTCTTTTTCTTTTATTTTATTTACAATCTGGGGATAATAAGCAAATTTTATAAGCGAGGATAATTACAGAGGATTTTTACATGTTGGCATATGAACTACCACTCTTTAGGTAGCCTAAAGGGAAGGTCGAGTGGATGATGTCTTTTCAAACGACGACGGTGCTGGCTATTGTCGATCAGGTTTACGGCCAAACGGTTGCGGTGTCGAGCAAGTCTGTCAAGGTGCTTCTGGCTGAATCTTTTCACTTCGTCAGTGACACTTGGAGTGCCAAGGTCCTTATGGATTAAGGAATATATTATGAGTACATTATTATATTTTATAATACGAACCACTTAAATAAAGAAACTCATGGAGGAACACCAGCCGATGTAAATAATAATATTTAATGAACTGAAGCGGCTTTATTAAATATTATTCGGCAGAAAATGTTGAATTCATTTACCGAATGGACTAATATCTAAACCAAAAGGATAAATGGCACCAAAGTAACGACTTGAATTGTCCCATTAAAGCCAAGACACAACATTAACTTCCAAAGCCTAAATAATTTCCATACTTACTCAAAAATCGATGGTCGGTTTTTAAAAATTATTTTAATACTAAAATTCTAATTGGACAGCACTCAGGAGTCATAACCACATAAAGACATATCCAACAGGAAATGTAGCACTTCCAGTGACTTCCACTACACAAATTATCTTAAAAAAACTAAACTTGTAAGCCCACAAACTTTTTATTGATCTATAATGTGTATGAATTGTTCAAGTCTTGGAACTCAATTTTCATCCACTTCTACAAATTGGATTGATCTTAAGTCGGATATGCATTTGTGGTTTCGATGACAATACAGTAGCTATTGATACTTATACCTGAGCTACGGAGCCAATATTTTAATCACAATGTGCAATAGGGTATTTTATGTTCAGTAGTAAGAGACGAAGTAACTTCTTTCTATCTATATATACATAATTATATAATTGTTCCACAAGGGAGTGTTTTGGGTCCGGTGGTCTACACCAGATATACAGCTGATATGCCCGCCTCAAATGAAGTTTGTGTGGCAACATATGTCGATGATGCAGCCATTATTGCAACTAGCAGTTCCCCAACAGAAGTTTCTCAACAACTACAGGCTGAGCAACCACATTTTCGTTGAGGAGAGGAAACTACCCACCTGTTAGGTTGAATGGTTCAGAAATTCCCCAAAATAACTTGGAATTCATTCCGATCGCCGCTTTATTTGGAAACTGCATATCAAGACGAAAATAAAGCGGATAAATATAAAGACGAAAAAATTGTACTAGCTCCTGATAAGAAAATATCAACTCATCCTATAATACAAGATATGGCTGTACAAAATTATAAAGAAATCTGTTTGGACTTACGCAATACAACTTTGGAGTACGGCAAGTACCTCAACCATCGAAATTATTTAGCGTTAGCAAAGTAAAACTCTTACAACCATTTTCAATGATCCTTGGTTTGTGACATATGCGAAGATGCATAAAAATCTTAAGATACCTTTCATAAAATTTTAAAGCCTGTTTATAAGATTGTAATAATGCTGTATATCATAAAAATGGCTTTTTAGTTGCACTATACTTATAATGCACAATGTCACATTACATAATCAGCACAAATTATGTAATTTTTAACAGGAATCATGGTATACTTACTGACTTATGTAGCACTACAACCGTATATCGATCATGACCGCACGTAGGAAGGTGCACCAGTCTATGGTCCAGTTAAGTGTTAAGCACAGCTAAAGATTACAAATTTAATATGCTAATATGCTAAACCCATTTCATTTTTCAAGTTATTTGGTTTGTTAACCAATATTATTATAGTGTTTTCTTTTTGTACTCATCGCAGCAATCTGGACCTGGGTCAGAAATGATATGGAACAGGTTTAAGCATTAATCAAAATTGTAATAGATAAATTCATATAATTCGCTTAGACACACACACAAAACCATAGAGTACACATATCCCAAGCCATTCATGAAAGTTTCGTAAATATTTGTCAAAGTTTCCACATTCATACAAAATACTCATAGATTAAACAAACGAATAAACAAGCAAACGAACAAACGAACAAAGTTGCTTGCCACAAGTGTTTGCAAAATAAACTTGTTATATATTTGAAATTTGCTGGGCAGATTACTTGACAACCCCTAGCCCATCACTGTAGAAGTCGCGCTTGCATTCACTTTCAAAGACCAGTAAAGAAGTCTGAAAAATCCGCAAGTGTAAAAAAAGGCAACGAATATGAACAGCGAGGACGAAATACACAAAAACTTCCAACATCTTGGATATTTTTCACATAGATACAAATACAAACATAGATACTTATAGACAGGACAGACATGCACAAACGCACAGGTTGAATTCAGCTTTGGCGGCAAGCATCATCAGCATCAGTGCTTCAGCCTCAGACTCAATCGCAGTGTCATTCGCAACCCTGACGGCCCCTGTAATGGAGGGGAGGGAGAATAAGTAAGTGACTACCAACAACAAACAAGCAGTAACAACAAAAACAACAAGCACAATCCAAACCAAAAGATGAAAAAATAAAGTTGCACTGGAGATGCGTCCTCCGGGGCGTTTCGACGATACGGCGGCGCTTCTCGGCTCGCTCTGGCGACAGACAGAGAAAATAGCATCATAACCATTTAAAGCCATTCGAAAGCGCATAAAAGGATCACAACAATCGCCGAAATGAGCCATAATGAGCTCGTAAAAATTTTGCTACCTAATATACTCGCGAATCTTACGAGTGTATTCAAACTTTGCTGCTTCGGATGGTTTGGTATTTGTTTTTTTGTTTTTTGTTTTTTTTTGTTTTTGTTTTTCATGCTGCCTTAACTTAGCTGTTGAGTTGGTTCTGTCTTCAGAGTTAAGTTGTCTTTTTGGCGCGTTGCGGACAAACTCAAAGCTATCAGAGCGAACGACTTGTGATTGAGATAGAACAACTTGTCAGTATGGTTTTCATTCTTTATACTAACTACAATGGGTAACGCTAGTTTGGAGTCAAATTTATAACTTCTACTTTAGATATACAAAGGGTGTTCCATAGTTAACTAAGTACTTGAACGATACAAATTGGTTAACCATTTTTTGGTAGCGAATTATTTGAATCACAAATTCTTAAATGCCCAGAAAAAACGCCGCAGAACATAAAAAAAAAAATATTTAATCTTGATCAGCTTGATATTGATCTATCGATGCATGTACCGCTATGAATTATGGGTTACTCCCACAATTTTAAAAATATTTCCTAAAAATCGATATGGAGGATCTCTGGGACTGGTGAATATTCCAGCTCAATTAAACTGTACTGAAAGTATGAAAATCAGTGCTAAACGTACTACGAGTATGAATGCTTAATTCACATTTAAGTACATTTTTTTATAATTTTTACAAGAAAAACGATTTTATTACTTTAAATTGTACAGTATAGAAGTTTCATATGAACAAACATTTTCTATTTGGGTGTGACAAGCTCCCTACATATAACCAATAAATTGAATAACATTATTGGGAAATTCTTATAGATTTTTATTGGAATGTGTCAGTCACGCCCACTGAAACTGACCGGCCGCATTTGCTTTTTAAAGCGGTATCAATTTGTAGCCCTGTATTTTTAATGATTATGTATTTTGAACACATTTTTTGAAATGGAGTAGTGGAGCCACGCTACCTCATTTATCAAGTATTCCGGTATATGAGAAAGTTCTTCCTGTTTCCACTTTGCCTGTTTCGCATAAGATTGTTTTTGTAAAATCTTAAAATAACGACTACTTAAATAGTTTTTATTTATTCACATTTTAAATAAGTTTCTACAACGATACACAGTATCCATTTTTATGCGCTTAGATTCAGGTCGTTGAACTGATAAGAATGTACATATACTCTTTATGTGCTTCCGATGAATCCTTTAAAGGACACACACTATTTAAGAGAAGTATAAGAAAACAACAAAGCAGGCTGCATTCAAATGTGAGCAACTACGAATTACTCAAATCTAATGGCATTATTTAGTACCAACGAATTGTAAGAGAGTTATATTTAATAGTGATCTGGATAATATGAGATATTATATTAAAATTAACGTAATATGTATCACATCCTAGTTTAAGTAACATCTTTTATACAGAAATGGGAATTAGGTTTATATGGGAACTACCCATTTTAATTGAGTTTCCAAGAACACATATTTCGTACAGACGGTCAAACGGTCTTTGAATGTCTATCGACTCGTTTATTCATGTACGCTGCACACATTAAATGTTTTTTGAACAAAAATAATAAAGATGTGGGTCTACCGGAATAACGTTTTTTGTACCAATCAAACATAGTATGAAATGGTATTATTAGTTTGTCAAATAGTTTGTAACCCATTGAATGAGACATCGTATATATATTCTTGATCAGCCATGTCCGTGTAAAATTGTTTCTTTTAGATTTCTGGCTGAAAGTCGGTATTTAAGCTTCTTTTGATTCCGGAGTTTATAAAATATCCATATTGATAAGCCTACCTTTTCTGGTAACCCACATAAAAACCACCGCTATATCCGCAAGTTCGTATGACCATCTATATGAAAGCCCAGATGTATCAGATATAGAGCCACAAAATTTATTTTTTTCCTATTCAGATATGGTATATAAAATTAACGTGCCAACGTTAATTTTATATACCACTCCCTCTATTGAGTTTTTATAAGAAATATTTTGTGTTTTTGTTGTTAATGATTTTTGAAACACCAAATTTTGTTTTGTATTATGTCAAATTTTGTAAAATATCATTGGAGTATATAGATCCAATTCGTACTGGTATAGAGTAAGTCGCTTGTAAAAATCTATGTTTTAAATAAAGATCCTTTATAATTAACTACAGTGTAACTCGAAGTCGAGCACACTCGACTGCAACTTTCTTTCTTAATTTATTAGCTATATTAAATCGTTACAAATTTATTTCATAAGGTAAAATGTTCCAAATATATAACATAAATATAGAAACAAAATTGAATTCGCGCATGCACTTACGACACTTGTTGTCTCCTTTACCGACACAAACACACCCAAAAGTGTAATTACATTTTTTGCACTTACACACAAGGACTGCAGTGCATCCTGTGCGTCAATTAACAATTATCATTATCAAAAGATTGCATCACGTTTGGCCATTGCGAACGCAAAGTGGGCCAAGCCAAACATCCGGTATAAGGACACTTTTGAACATCGTGCAAAGAAATCTCAGAGCCAATCGCCAAAAGTGCCATTACAGCCATCGAATAAACTCAACTGACATCTTCAACTGATGTCATATATGAAATATAAATAATGTATTTAATAATTTCTGACCTGACCCATTGTGCATTTTCCTTCTCCACCCGCGCCGAAATTGCTACGCTTCCCTTCAACTCCGAGCGGATTGGTTCATTTCGCTCGGCTTAACCAATTACATTGCAATTTTAACTTGCATGTGAAATTTTATGGCCAAATTGCTGCTGTGAGATGAACGAGAGCCATGCATATGCAACACTTTGATAAGGAAGTCCTGAATGCAGCCGACCGAATCATAAACAGATAATATGGTAGAGAGGCAGCGGTGTCGTCGGGGTGAAAAGGTCCCATTATACGAATCGAATCGAAATGAAAATGAAACAGAAACAAAAGCAAAAACAAAATGCAAAATGCAAAATGCAAAATACAATCCAACGAATTTAAGTTCTTTATTAACACTTAATAAATCACGGGCGGGACGGATGGTCACCATGGAATTGATATGTCCGAATTGAATGGTGGTAGCGGCGGCCACAGCAATAGCTGGGAAGTTGTGGTCATAAACCAAGAGCCAACGCCAGCAGTGGCCAACCTGATCGACCCCGCTCTACCACCACTCACCGCCGGTCAGTCATCGTGCAGAGTGCGACAGTGTCGAGCATAAATCCTCATCATAATTCAAAACATTGATCATCATCGGCGTCATCGTCATCGAAGTAGACGTTGCATTCACATTCGACGACGAGCAAAAAATGACAAATTGTTTGGCGCTCGATTTGCGCAGGAACTGCGATACTGCCACCGCCTTCGTCCTTCCCCTTTACAGTCATCATGCTGGTCTATCCATGTACCATGTTGTATGAAGTGTGGCGCCTAGACGAACTTGGCGTTGCACAATTCAGAACAGTGACTACCTCCCTGCCCGACCCGGCCTGGTCCGGCCCGTCCATCTGTTTAACAAAACTATCAGCAAATATGGCGAGTCGAGTGAAAAAGTGAGCCAGCATAACGAAACAATAAAATACTCGTTAAAAGCAAAAATTTCCTGTTTTATTTTTAAATGAAAGTTTATTAATGTTATTTTTGACAAGATAAGGTAAAAGTCATAAAATTTTATTATGTAGTCATGCATTAAACAATGCATTATGAATTAAATACGGAATTATAAATATTTTTTGGATTTAAGCTTGCCAGAAACATATGTGAGCGCTTTCATTTATGGATGCAGCTTTAGTTCTTTTTTATGCGATGGTTTTGGTTTAAGTCAATTGCAACGATTTAATGCATTTCATTGGAGTCAATGCATTCCATTGAATATAATTGAATTTAAAATGAAACAACAAAGTCCTATTAAAAACATGAACATACTCGTATGCATTGAATAAGCAAACAGAACTGTGGAGTCTTGAAAAACCATCAATCTATTGGTCAAAGAGCCGATCACTAAACTTTTTAAACATTTTCAAGATTATTAAAATTGTGAAGTTGTAAAGTTTGCCAAGTTTAATGTGGCAACTAGTTAGATACTAATTTTCTATATTTTCTGTCTTGTGTTCGAACTATTTTTACAAGTGAAGTGTATAACAGTAAGAGAGTTTAATGTAAAAAAGGTCGATGACGAAATAGCCAGTGCTATAACTATTAAATGCTTGCAACACGGCAAGTAAATTGTTGAATTAAACACATAGGCACACTGCAGATAATAACACTAATTTACAAATTTCACCTTTTTCTCTCACACTTTTTTACATTAATTCAGGTGCGCTGGATACTGAAACCATACCAATTTTTTTTCATTTGGGCCATTCACCAAGATAACGACATATTTAATTTTTCAATGTTTGGTTTTACTTAAACCAGCATCCATAGTCAACTGGAAATCAGATCGAAAAAGGTGATTAAATTACCCCTCGATATCCAAGTTGTTTCGATCAGATAAAAAATTGCTACGTATGGAAAATCACATTTCATGAAGTTTTAAAAATGTTATACATTTTCCTCATTTGGGTACCTTTTCCAGCAACAAAAACTTTCCAATATCCCAATTTTCATATTTTTAATTGATTTCAATTAATTACAAAAGGTTTAGAAGTAGATACGGCTGTGGAATCATTTACAAACATTATACATGAAGCAGGTCTGTTGTGTACTGCACCAGCGAAAAGTTCTATAGCGAATACTGTGTTTATATCAGCTGAGCTTAGGAACCTTATAAATAATAAGCGAAAGCTTCGGAAAAATTGGCAAACCAGTAGATGTCCAGCAGATAAAACTAGGTACAATACAGCATCATTCCAACTTAAAAAACGCTTGCACGAAGTAAGAAATGAAGCAACTGCAGAGTTTTTCAAAAGTCTGGATCCTATCACGAACGACTTTGGAGAGCTACCAAATATTTAAAACGACCTGCAAAACGCAATGTTGCTATACGTAATCATAATGGAGAATGGTGCAAAGCCGCCAAAGCTAAGGTTGAGGCATTTGCACAACATTTGCACTCAACATTTCAACCAAATTCAAATCTTGCGCCTGAAGATACTGAAATAATAGAGTTTCTGGATGTACCTTGTCAAATGTGCATGCCAATTCGTAGAATTACTGTGTCTGAAATCAAAGAAGAATTCGCAAAACTGAATCAAGAAAGGTCACCAGGCTATGATAAAATAGACGGAAGAGTTACGAAAATGCTCTCTCAAAAGTGTATTCAATTTTTAGCACTAATTTACAATGCGATTTTGAGGCTGGATCATTTTCCTACATAATGGAAATGTGCGGAGGTGATAATGATTCCAAAATGATTCTCTCGTCCTACCGTCCTATTAGCTTGCTGGTGACATTCTCCAAAGTATTCGAAAGAATACTTATGAGTAGATCGCTACCAATTTTGGATGAATACAATATAATACCGGAACATCAGTTTGGGTTTAGGAGAGGTCATGGGACTCGAGCAATGTCATCGTATAGTGGATATAATTACAAGTGGATTCGAGAAGAAACTGTATTCTGCGGCAGTATTTCTTGATATACAACAAGCATTTGACCGATTGTGGCATCCAGGCATGTTATATAAAATGATAAAACTGCTTCCTGCTCCATATTTCCTCTTATTGAAATCGTATCTAAGCAATCGACACTTTTATGTTCAAATGGAAGGAAAAACATCGAAACTATATAGTATCCATGCTGGTGTTCCACAGGGCAGTGTCTGGGACCTGTCCTTTACACAATATTCACTGCCGATCTTCCTGTTGTCAGTGATGTTCAAGTAGCCACTTATGCTGATGATACAGCTATAATTGCATCTAAAGACACTGCGGCAGAAGTATCTCAAGATATTCAAAATGAAATAGTTGAAATAGAGCGATGGCTTAAGAAATGGAAAATAAAGGTTAATACTGAGAAGTCGAAACATGTCACATTTGCTCTGAGAAGAGGAGATTGTCCGTCAGTATTTTTAAATAATTCACAAATTCCTCATAGTGACTCCGCAAATTATCTTGGACTCGATATAAATCGGAGAGTAACTTGGAAAAGTCATATTAAAGGCAAGACAAAGAAACTCAACATAAAAACAAAAAAAAAATGTATTGGCTGCTTGGGAGAAAATCGCAGCATAGTTTGGAGAACAAAGTTCGGCTTTACAAGGCTATTTTAAAGCCTGTGTGGACATGTGCTATCCAATTATGGGGAACTGCAAGCCAATCAAATATTGAAATTCTTCAACGATATCAGTCCAAAACGCTTAGACTTTTTGTTGACGCCCCCTGGTTTGTGGCTAATGACTAAAATTCACAAAGATTTAAATATTCCATACATTAAAGATGAAATACGTAGAATAAGCACAAGGTATGTTGAGAGACTACATGATCATTTAAATGTTTTGGCAATAGGCCTACTAGATAATAGCCATACAACTCGAAGACTTAAAAGAAATCATGTGTTAGATTTACCTTTTAGAGATTAAATTTTGTATATATTGTAAATAAACTCGTAATTATAGAATTTTGAATATAATAGCTGTTCTCACTGGAGTACAGCTATTTCTGTTATATTATGAACTTCAACTAATTTATTGTCTTATTGATAGATTGTAAATTAATAATAATAATAATAAAAAAAAAAATTTACAATAATTTAAAACGTTATAGAAGAGAGAAGGAAAAACAAAATTTAAATGTGATTAAGTGCATGTGACAGTGGCGCATTCAGGAAGTCCAATTTTTGACCACTTTGTCAAACAATAGGGGCCGTATCTCGGCAATGGTTCGCACAATGTTGTCTTCTATGTCGTCCAAAATTGATGGTTTGTTCGCAAAAGCCAATGACATTACTAAACCCAAGAGAAAGTAATCCAATGCCGTCAAATTGACTAGTCCATTTCGAGAAATAACGAGGTTGCCAAATGTTTCCTTCAGTAAGTCGATTGTTTGACGCGATGTATATCATGTGGCGCCGACCTGTTGGAAAAATATTCAATTGGGGCACAAAATAATCGGTAATCATGGCTCTATAGCGCTTGCCATTGATATTATCGTTCAAGCCGGCCTAATTTTTAAAATAGTAAGGACTAATGATGCCGCCGGCCTCTACAGCGCGCCATGCAGTGTTATTTTTTGCAGATGTAGCGGTTCCTTAAGAATCTCTCGTCTATTTTCTCCACTCTAAATGCGGAAATTTTGCTTTTGACATGCCCATTGAGTCAAAAATGAACCTCATCACATCATCGCACACGATACGACGTCTATGGAGACACGACGTAGTATCATTTACGTGCGTAGTATCATACGTTGTGCGAAACCATCCTACAAATGAATTTCGCGCACGGTAACATTCCCGAACTGAACCATGATAGTTCTAGCGTTAGTCTAATCATGATAAAATGAAAGCTGAGCAAAAATGACAATAGCGGAAAATGGAACCTAAAAAACAAAAATCTCTGTATACGAATGTGGAAACTAGTTCCAACAATATTTTACCTGGTGAAAATGTCAAATATGATGTTTTCGCGCAAATGAGTCGATGTGATCTGTTAGTTATGTTTTAAACATACTAAAGGAGACATTGGACTCCACTTATCTGTCTAAAGCTCCGTATACATGCAGATAACTAAAAAGGAATCAGCAGAAAGTGAAAATCTATTAGCTCTAGTGGCAGATTATTATCATAGTGGAGAGATTTTTTACATGGTTGCATTCTGAAATTTGTGAAATAGCTACTAGTATATAGTATTATTGATATATTTGTAGAAAATGGTAGTTTGCTTGGAACCCTGGGGTAAAGCCAGCGTCCTTATCCTGGTCGTTAGCCCCACACTCAAACAATTCCATTTTTTGTGCTGCTTGATAATAAGTTTACCACGATGCGGCAGTTTATACATTATTCTTTTACATTACATTACAATATTCATTTAGCCCAATTTTCAATATTTCCACAGCTTTGTTCAAAGAAAAATGTTTACAGGAAAACCAATCCAGCCATTCAGTAGAACCGGTTTGCAAGCTACTTCAACGTAGGTAGTTTTTTCGGAATTGCTTGTTATGTTTGCCAGTTCCCTTCAAGTTTTCTGTACGTAGTACGGGGCAAAACAGACTCTTTCATAAAGTCAGCCAAAAACAAGTGAGAACTATAGTCGAGGTGCTCACACCACGCCTGTACACGACGTATTTCTTTAGTAGTGCGTTTTGATTTGCCTCCAGATTTTATTTTCTGCAAACTATACTCAAGTAGTCTATATATTATTTGAACCAAGCCATGGCATACTTTCAAATTATAACAAATATTTAAAAAAAATTCGAACTGAATATGTGCGTTTATCACTGCGATAAAACTGTTGCGAGATATGAAATATCAGAGAGCTTCACCGTAAATTTAATTTTTCTAAGTTTTTTCTAGTCTGAGTACTTCTCTCTCCAACAGACATACGAACGGACCAACATGGCTAGATCAAATCGCCTGTTGTGCTGGCTGCAAATATACGAGTATGTATTTTGTGGGGTCTGCGATGATTCTTTCGCTATGTCACATACATTTTGACAGTTCAACCTAATATACCCTGTTAAAAATATTTATTGTACAGGGTGTAACAATATCAGAGCACTTGAATTTTGAGTACTTTAAAATAATTTTACATATTTATAGCTGAAATATCTGGTCAAAGCACTAATAATATTTCAAATTGTTTGTTTGACTTCTCTCAAGACAATTGCATTTGCATACAGAGCCTCAAGTCAAGAGATGCGTATCGAAAGTCAACAGTAGCACAGTGCAAATTTTAAATCACTTAAAACTATGCACTAAAGTATTCTTTCTGTTTTCGCAAAGCAAATGTACGAGTGTGGTGCATAAATTAAGAGAAATTCAAGAACAGAAAAAATAAAAGTGGAAAATAGAACTCGTTTGATTAATCGTATTTTCAACGAGTTGTTAAAAACTACCTCCACTCACTCACTCACTCACATTACTTGCTTACAAACGGAACGCAACTCAACTAAATTGAACTCAACTCACATAGGCGCGATTCGATATGCAGTAGCAAAGTAATTACGACTAATTTAATTACCACTCCCACTGTTTAATTAGCCATAATAGCTCACAATGAGCGCGGGCGCTGATTGCGAGGCAATCAAAGCGATGATTTGATGTTTGCTCTATTCAAATCGATTCGATTTGAATCGCTGGCATTTGTATTGGTTCGGTATGGTTCATAGACTGGTGCGCATGTGATCGGTGTCGGATACTCGGCACTTACGCAGCTAATAAAGCAGCAATTTGGCAGCTGGAAGCGCCAGCGCCGCCGGCACCAACCCAGATGACGAAATTCTCCCCAGACCCCCATTCGCCACACTGGGTACTTGATATACGTTGGCAGACGTCGCTATACAAACAAACATCAAAGACTTCCAGAGCGCCGAAAAAACTTGAGATCAAACGCTTGAAAACCAACCGATTGTTTTTATTTTTTATACAATGAACTAAAGAGCCAACCCAACATGTGTATTTGGATCTATGAAAAAGCAGCCAACTGAACAATTTTCCAAAATATTCGACTGTTTGCTTGTTTATTTGTGATTTAGAATTTTTTTTTTTCGGGTTGCTAACATTGTTCGCACTTCGATTTAAGATACTTTCGCCGCGCTTTCATATAATCGGCACCTGTTAGTTCCCGATTCCGTTCCGTTTTAGAAGCGTAAAAATAGACTGAAGGGATCGTTTTAACAACGTGGCGCAGATATATTACACCCAATTATTTTGATTTTCAAAGTCAATACATGCTTGCTTCGTATGTTTTTCGACCTGGGCATTTTCGATTGGATGCCTTTCACTTTGAAGATCCGCTTGAGTTGTTGACATCTTAATTGGCCGACAAGTCAAGTAATGGGATTCATCATTATGTTGGAATGTTGTGTTCAATTGCTTCTAATGATTTATAGACATGTTTGAAGAAAAAATTTTAAATTAAATAGAGTACCTACATACGAGTATTTACAAAAGTTACTTTACTTGATGCAATGGCATTTGATACACAATATATATATTTTATATACGAGTATTTATTATAGAGAAAAAATCAGCAACATAATGAATAAATAAATTAATTTTAGCAAAACTTTGCCATTATTTCACTATCAATAATTTTCATTAATCGTGTCTTAACTTTAAAATTGAATAAAAAGAGTTGTGTAGGAGATATGACGGAAACCTTTATTGTGTGTGTGCAGATCTATCCAGGTCTATGTTACCCAATTGAGTCCAAAAAAAAAAAATGTCCGATACCGTTCGCCATTGACAGGCACCGTCTGACCATTCCTTTTGGAAGATGTATGGCCCAATTACGCTGCCTGACCAAAATTGACGAAAACTGTAAGTTTCTTCGGATGCAACGGAGACTCTTGACACTGCTTCGATCACTCTCTTCCCAAATGCGGCAGTTTTCAATTAGAAATGTGCTTCATCACTGAAGATGACTTTTTCGTCAAAATTTGCATCCGTTTTCAACTGGTCCAGAGCCAAATCAGAGAACGTTCCGTTCTTGTGTTAATTAGATCGTATATGGATGCAAAATTAGGGCCGCGGAATGGCCAACTCCTTGTGCACGATGAGGAATTTAGTGGTTTGAGCCTCTCAGCAACAGCAGCAATATTCTCGCTTCAGTTATTAGCTTATCGTATTGTATCATTTTCGTTGGTTCTTAACACGTATTCATACACTCATGTCATGTCAAATGTGTTCAAGTGAGTCAAAACTGAGTACCAACATTTCAACATAACAAACAAATGAATCAAATGCACATTAGGCTTATTCACTTATTGTACTTAAACTGCTTTTATTGAAGCAAGTTTTTAACAACCAGCAGTTAGTTGTTTACCAAGTCCATATCTACACTAATATTATAAAGAGGTGAAGTTTGTGAGTTTGTGATGTTGTAGAGGGTAATCTCTGGATCTACTTAACCGATTTTGAAAATTCTTTTACCAATAGAAAGCAACGTTACTTGTGAGTGTCATATGCTGTATATTAACCCGAAAAATGAAAAGACTTTTTCGTGGTAGTCGGATTTGCAAAGTAAGTTGGAGGAAAAACGGTCGAACGAAAATGTTTCTTACGAATGCTGCCTTAGCGATGAGAGATACATGATTGAGTTCTAGAGAAAAGTTGTAGAGCTTGATAATGCCAACAAAAAAGTTAGCGACAGCATATGTCTAAACTTTTATATTTAAGTCACAAAAAGTAGTTTTGTTATACTAAAAAAATAATATTAAAATTAATACACGAGTTAATGGGGTCGTGGAGGACATGATCGGTAGGGGAAGGGGGGCAAAGAAGTGGTATGGATCGTAGTGGTAGGGGAATAGGTGGTTGGGAAAGTGGTAGGAGGGTAGGGGAAGGAGAGGTAGGGGAAAGGGCAGCAACACGCCGGGTTACTTTTAAAAAGGAAAAGGTGGTAAGGGAATGGGGGAAGGGAAAGGGGAGTGTTGGTATAGGGGTAGAAGAGGGGCAGGGGAATTAGAATCAGAAAGTGAAACAAACTAAATGAATTATAAGTATCTGACAATCTTGCGCAAGAAATCATGTTTATTATTCTGTTTAACATTTTATTTTTTCTTTTGGTGTTTTTAAGGTGAAGGGCATTTCGAAGCCTTGAATTCACTACGAATACTCCAATCTTACTTGTTTTCAAATCAGTTTTAAAATAATTTTCGAATCCCATCTCGGAAATATGTCTCGTCTTTAGAGGCGATATAAGTTGGGAGCCAATTTCCATTTCCGAGAAATAAATGAATCGATGACATGCCAAATCGTACTGTAACCATTGGAACAACCAGTAATCAGAAGGAGCAATGTCCTGAGAATACGGCGGAGCGTTTCCAAATATTTTTTCACGACTTTTGCGGAATGGGGACGGTCGTTGTAATGCAGAACAATAACTTTGCTTATATTCCGGCCGTTTTTCTTGTAATGCACGGCTCAAACGAATCAATTGTAGCCTATACCGATCGCCCTTAATGTCATCGCCAGGTTGTAGCAGCTCATAGTACACAACACCCTTTTTGTCCCACCAGTTACACAACATAACCTTCTAATCAGATAATGAAAAATCGGCTTTCAACGTCTATCGGTTTCAGTTCGTAAGGCACTCAATTGCCTTCATTGCCTTCATGCCATGTTACGCTACAAACGAGGTACCTGTTTTTCTGTACTTCATACGAATAAGGGAAGAAGAATCAGCGCAGCGAGGAATTTTTCATACTGAACTCAAAATAAAAATTCAATTGGCAGAAATAGTCGGATTTCTACTAGTTTATATAGAATCCCGATACTTCGAGTACTCCTTATCTGAGTTGTAAATAAATTAATGTTTAATTCACAAGGAACGCTCGATTATTTAATCATTTTGAAAACAAAAAATTAATTCAATTGAAACTTGAATCAAATGAAAACGAAATATTAAAATTTTTAGTAATTCTTTTTGAAAATAAAATAAAATTCAACTTCTTTATTTTATTTTTTTTTTCAAAAGAAATTATTCAAAAATGGTTAATTCGATGTCTGTTATTCCTATTTACATCTCTACTCCTCATATAGTAAAATTGTGTGTGTTCAAACGTAAAATTTTCATAAGTTTGAACCGTACGGTTCGATACTCGTACAAGCTTAGTTTATTTTGTAAGCGAGGTAACACATCAATTCTGGGCGTTTCAAGTGAAGTCCAATGTTCATTTAATTGGGATATTTATTAATTTTTATATTCAACTGATATTCCATATTTTTCATAAGAGGACTTAAAAGAAAACTTATTTAGAGAAAGACACTTGGTTACAAAAAATTTTAAATGCAAGTTGTTCTCTTAGATAAAATCACTTAAGATTTTGTCTGACAATTTGCTGTAAAAATTAAAATCCACATCAACCCACATTAACTTAAAAATCGAAATTTGCTCAAGTAGTAAACTTTTTAAAGAGTTGTTTTGTTATCTAACTATCTCGTTAGTTCTCCAAATGCTAACTACTCAAAAATTAAATAGAGTGTTTGAAGAAATCAATAAAAACCTGGAGTGGGGTTAACTGCAAATATACATTTATAAAGGCCCACATACCTTCATACTCACACTGATGCACATATAAATTTACCAATTAAGCAAAACACGTTTTCTAACGATTATTTTATGCAATCCAAACGAAGAAACGAAACCAATTAAGACTATCAACGACTATGAATGACAAATAAATCGTGAGGAGCGCATTTTCAAGTCCGGACGATGTATGGGCTGGATGGATGGATGGATGGATGGATGAATGGCAGCATAGGACAAAACACAGTGTCACACAACTATGTTGCACGAATGACAACATTTGACGAATTGATGAATAACTTGACGTGCCACCGATTGTCATTAAACGTGCAACAATTGGGCGTACATTTGTTAAAAAGCCTTCCTATAAAAATAGAGTGGAGTCGGCAGGGGCAGCGCCGCGGAATGCATTTTACAGTTTGTGCCACCAACGGAGTTGCAATGCAATTCGATTGCTCCTGGATGGAAACTCTTTAAAATAATTGCCACAGCCCGAGTATATTCAGCCACTGTATACGAGTAGAAGGCAGTCACAGTTTAGAATCGCAGCACACCCCGGAGCTAAACTGCAATTGCTGCAAGGCGGGCGGCAACAGTTCGTTTCCCATTTGCCGTTTGCATTCCGCTTGCTCAAATAGTCACAATTGCAGTTGAATTTGCAGTCTTTTGGTCTCCGACGAATCGTCAACAGTCTAGTTGGCCAAAGTCGTTTAAAATATTTCCGAGATTGCATTCGAAAGATATTTATGCATGAGGGAGTCGGGATTTTGCTCATTTCAGCGCATTTGCACACAAAGTGGCAATTTTAGTTTCACTCCACTCGATTTGGCTAGGCCCGAGGTCGCGGTGTCCCAAATCATTTTCAACGTCTTTTATGGCCGTTCGTCTTAGGCTTTGACAGCTTTTCTTCAGTTGCTGTTGCGGTTGCGGTTGCTGTTGCAGTTGGTTTATTTGTTTTGTATTGTATAATTGATTTAAAGTGGTTTTCTGCGGTATTGTGCGAGCGCAAATACTGTGTGCCAATTAAAAATGCATCTGAACGCCCCCAGCCCCAGCCAGCGTCATAAGCGATGGATTTATGCTGTCAGACGACCACACGGCGCTCAAGTGGGCTGGGCCCCGTTCGTCTGGTTCGCTGGGTTTACCTCCGGCACCTCCAACTACGGCAACGAGAAGCTCGTAAACAAGTCGTCGATGGCGTCGAAGATTTTATTTCGCTATTTTGCCGCTGATTTGCCCGTAATTATGCGTTGAGTTGTGCAATTGCTAAGCGCTCGATTGTAGGTTGGAGTGAATTCGTAGTCCCATTGTAATCGAGACGTGCGCCAGTTGGGCGTGAGCTCCCAGCTTAAGTCACTATACATATGTATATTGTTACATACTCGTATGTCGATTGTGTGTGGGCGTAAGGTTAATTTTTTAATGTGCACAAAAGTCAAAAATATTAATTTAATACTATCGAGAATCTAATCTGCTAAATGTCTTAATTAGAAAGTTGTGAACTGACTACACTAATATTTTCACGAATTTAACCCCTAACTTACACTGTGAAAAAATTTAATATTGACCAACTAAAATTATATTTCTATCTCTATTTTTTATCCTTTAGAAACACTGCATCTCGGTACTGAATACAATATCCTGGACTACGGCAAGCTAAGCAACTAATTCGACCTAGATACCCTAAAACCAACGGACATCTCAATAGATATCATCAACTGAGATACCATCTAAATAAATTAGGTCTCTCCTCAGAAAAAGAGTGCACACCTTGTCTAGAGGACAATGAAACTGGTTCACATCTGATATGTGATGGTTCGGCCTTGGCCAGGCTCAAAATTGAATAGATGAACAGCCCCTTCACTGAATCTGAGAAGGCAGAAACGCATCGTCTAAGGTTATTCTCCGTTTCATAAAAGAGACAGAGAAGATTAAAGTTGAATTAATCTAGCCATATCCGGGCCAGCGCATGTCTATCAGTCTATTCGTCTGTATATATAATAGGTACTGCGCATTTTTTGGCTCAGTTGTTTAAATATAAAACTCAAACCCAGTACATGTAATCCTTTTTTTCACCTTTAGATTTTTGTATGAAGAATTATTTGGTCCCTACGCCCTAGTTTGGGTTTTTATATACAAAACATTTTCGTTACAGTTTAGTTACAATTTAGGGGCAAATCAAAGCATACTACCAAGTTATAACAAATTCATTTTTGAACACTGCAGTAGAACGGTTACAAGTTATAAAATTTCAAGTTACACTTGTAGCAGTGCGGTACTTAGAGAGTCTATACCATGAGTTTATTTTCTTTAAGTTTTCTCTAGTCTAGTCGAATCACAAGAATTTTGTATGGGGTATAAAACCATTTTTTTTTTTTTGTGAAACCTGAAAATCTTATTCTATAGAATGTATAATTCAGGATTGCTAAAACAAAATCGTTTTTCATACAAAAACCTAAAAGTGGTCAATGTATTGTGCCTTCCCATAAAAGTTGGCAGTACACGTCCGTTAATATATATCTGAAAAGTCTGTCCGTAAGAAACCACCAAATTAAATGTCAAGTTTAAATTGACCTAAATAAAAACGTTCTTCTTACAAAATCCAAAAGATGGGTGGTGGGTTTGTATGAGGATATCTTTGAAGGTGAGCGTGGAATATTGGTATGGCTGCCGTGTTCTTAGGTCAAAAATATTATGCCGGATTTCAGCAAGACATATTAAAAATAGATACAAAATAAATGCGGAACAACATACAGACAAACGGACAGACAGGCAGATGTGCAGACATTTGTAGATCGACTCGTCTTGTCGAGATAATCAAGAATATATTCACTTTATGGGGTCTACAATGTCTCCTTTAATGCATTTAATTATTTTTTTTTTTTTAAACAAGAAAAATAGAAGAAAAAAATTTTATGCAAATTTTTAATTTGTTTTTTTTTTTGTTCAATTTATAAATAAAAAGCTGTTGAAAAAACGTGATTTAAATGCTGTATTGGGGGCATTGTGGGTGTGGCTTTCAACATTTTTGTATAAGGCGAATCTAAAAATCTTAGTTTGGAGTTTCTATTTTTTATGGTTTCCGAGATCTCGTTGTTAAAACATAAAAGAACATATGGACGAACACAGCTATATCGAATCAACTGTTGATGCTAATGAAGAATATATACTTTAAGGGGTGTGCCATTCCTCACTCTGTCTGTTACATACATTTGCACAAACTTGGTATACACTTGGCCAGGGTAGAGTGTAAACAGACGTTGGGGATCCGCGGTCGCGTTGTATGTAAGTCCTAATCATGGCTATAAATTATTTATAAATTTTTATAAATTAAAAAGTTATGCCATATCCTATCAGTTACACTCATCCTGTTTACCTCGATTTATGTGTAAATTTTTTTTTTCTTTGTCTTCATATCCCTGCTAAATGTCTGATATCACTTGTACTATTATGAATGTTTCAAACATGCAGTTCAAGGGCATTGCTGTGCCATATACGCATATCAAATATGATGAAGTATCTCAAAGTCGTGGTCCATATTAATTATCACAGCAACAGGTTGAACAAAACTTTAGGGCCCATATCAGACTGGCGGTATCAACACCTGTCAGAGAACGCACAAGCATCTTCTTTCATAATATAATTTACTATTTTTTGTGTTTAATCAGGTTCATTTAATTTACAATACCTTGCCTTTATTTATTTATACGAGGATTGTATGATAACTACACCCAAAATTAACAAGAGAATAATTAAATCCATTTTTAAGGTGCTTAGCTCGAAAAATAAGACACAGAAACAGAAAGACCGACAGACGGACATGGCTAGTTCGATTTACCTCGTCGAGGTAATCCAAAATATATATACTTATAGTATTTACTTTATGTGGTCTCCGATGCTATCTTAAATACGTTACAAACTCCGTGACAAAATTATAATATATACTATTCACATTACGTATGAATAGTAGAAAACATTTCTTTTTGGACAATTCATCAGGGAACGTGAATAAATAAATAATTTTATTAAATACTTCGATTGCTTGAATGTTAATTAACTAGAATTGATGTATTGCGCTCCACCATATTACGTTGTGAAAATCTGGTTCCTTAATGGATCTATTATGTCGTTTGTGCTTGGACAATTTGTATCGACTTTGGTTTCTTTTAATCACTACGATCCTAAAGGTTTTTGTGAGTGTGCTACGTAATATGTAATTTCTTTCTCTGTATTTAACTTAGACGGAAAAGTGATTCAATGCTTACATCAATATATATACAATTGGAATTAGTAAATCTTGCTACTGTTAGCGTTTCTTGCTGCCACTTGGAAGTTGAAACTACTTTACTTACTTTACGGAAATAACAAGCAACCATATAAATATATAGTCGTAAAGCTGAACAAACGACAAATGGAACAGGTTAAAACGGCCAAAAGTCATTCACTGGGTTTGTGTGCAAAGCAGTCATAAAAATTACAACAAATAATCAACAAACGCCATCGTTGAAGTCGTCCTCATCATCGTCGTCGTCATTATCATCAGCATTTTGATTCGTTTACACCCACTTTGCACGTTTTTGCAAACACTTCTGCCTGCCGCCCGCTGACATGCCGAAAGGATTTCATTTCAGCGCCCATGATGACGTTGGTAATGACGCACTCTGACCCCTGCAATCCATGCCTACATGCATACAATGCCAACTAGCAAGCAAGCCAACAACAAGTAGACAGCAAGGAAAAGTGCTCAATTAACCCAATCGGCAAACAGTTTCCCACCTCCGATTTCTTCGCGTCCCGACCACCAAACATAAGGACGACTCGCGCTTTATGCATCCGTGATGATGCGACGTGCGGCCTGTGGTAGATTCCGTCCGTCCATTTCTCCGTCCAGTTGTCCTCGTCTGGCATTAAAACGCAAAGCGAAAGGTGAGGTGAACGATAGAGAAATCATCAAGCGGTGGACGAACGGTCGGCAATAAATGGTGCGGAGCCGCATGCAAATGCGCTGCCGATTGTTTGATGAATTGCGGCTTCAAAAGTCAAGGGTTCATTTGACCGGATTAGGTAAGTGAAACAAATGGCTCTATTTCTCCCGGTGATTTTCTTTTCTTGGCCCATTGTTTTTGCCATTTTGATAATTGTAAGGCGTTAGTTGTTTTTGTTGTTGCTGTTGCTGATGTTTGTTTGCCGTCATCAGCCAATGTCATCATTATGTGCTATTGTGGCATTGAAGGTGTATAATTTTGCGGTAAGCTGATCTTCAATATAATGGCACAATGCAAACTAGTCATTTAACTTAAGTACATATTTATACACTTGTAAGTGTATTGAAAGTAAGAAAAAAATCATTAGTTTTGGGCTTAGAAAAACCAAAATAATTCACAGTTTCATAATTGAAGTTTGGATTATCCTTTCGGAGATTTATAAAAAGAATTTATTTACATTTTATTTCGGGACTTTTTAATATCATATAATATAATAAATAAACTTTATATAGGGGCAGTAATAGTGACAGTGACAGTGTAATTTTTATTGTACGTACATTAAGCTGACTGACTAATTTATAAACACACAGATATCATACAGATGAACCTGGTTTAAACGTGCTTTTCATGTGCATATAAGGGGACTAACTAAAGTGTGCTTAGTTCCATAAAAAAAAAAACGAAAGTATTATTTGTTTTTTTTTTTAATCTTCATTTTATTTTATACCACTGAATACTGCTTACCAGTTCTGTCTTGAAATTTTCTTTGAAAATATTGGACAAATCGAACTCATTCCAAATTTGTGAAAGATATCACTGCACAGCCATGGCAATTAATCCCAGTTCCTTTTCAATCATTTATTGTATCAATCGTAGATCCTCGTCAACTTTAACTTTTACCAGGACCATATTTCACTAGTCGGTCGAAGACTTCGGCCGAACTTCTCGATGCTCGTCTACTACAGAAAAATATGCAGTCTGTTAACTCTTGGAAACAGCTTTGAGAGATGGTGCATTTGTTTCATATGCAGTCTGGCATTCATTGAAAATGCGTACTGGCTTGAGATGCATAGCGAAATTCTTGCTGCGTTGATGGTGGCACTTCCTCCGTCCCTGCATCAGTAATAATACGTTTTCTTGTCTCCACATCGATCGATCTTCCTGAAATAAAAAAAAAATGATTGTAAATGTCGTCAGACAATTAAGAAATGTCACCATTTTTGGATTTTTTGAAACCAAGTAAAATACCAGCAGTTCACCGAGGTTTTGTTAGTCCTCCAGTACTTTATGGTATCTGCCCTCCCGTCTCTAATGTGTTTCAAATTTCGTGGCAACATTTTAATTCTATTCACACTGCACATGAAGCGTTTAATTTAATTTAAGCAAAAATAGTGTACATTGAATCACTTTTCTTTCGAGTGAAGAAGAGTATAAATACTTCGATGCCACCAAAGCTAATCATTGTCGTTGTCATAGCTTTCAAATTCGTATTATCAGTTTGTACAAAAGTTTTTAATACATCAACGGAGGCATTCTACACCTTATATTATAAAGTAAATCTCCAAAATAATTTTTTTAGGATTCTTTCTGTTTGTATAATAGTGTTTTGTTAAAAGACTGCAAACTAGACAAGTTCTTGAGTGTTAAATGTTTGTAACGTTTTTTAATATTAAAAACCAAAAAAATTAATTGGTGGTACCTTATATTAACAAAATAATCAAATAACAAACCATTTCAATCGATACATTAGAAGTATGCCTTTTCAATATAAACGGCCCTACGCGATGAGCCTCTGACAGAAATTATGAAAAATGTGAGCAGTTTAACATAATTTCTAAAAAAAATATTCCACAGTTCACAATAAATAATAATAAAAAAAAACTAATCTGTTAAATTTTTTAAATTGTCACAACCAACTGCAACCGAATAAACAAGAGAAAATGTTAACATCGGTAGAAGCAGAGTTCCAATACACTTCACGCATCTTCATTTAATTGGTAAAGAAAGAAGTTCAGGCGATTGCTGTTAAGAATGTAATGTGCGAAATAAAGTTAGCCGTGCTAGTTCTTGAAAACGGGTGAGCTTCCACTATGCTCGTTTATGATGGTATAAGAAAGACACTGGATAAAAAATAGTCATATATCTAATATGTATATATATATATATATATGTAACTATACATATTTGTTTTGGTCTCATCATCGATTTAAGTTTCATCAGATACATTTCAAGTAAGAAAATTTCGCAGTTTTTCCGCTGTTTTAATGCATTATTCTGTGCGTTCTTCTTGAATGCCCAAAACGGCAATAAACCAACTAAATCGAAGCTACCTGTTGCTGTCTTTCACTGTTGTCTTAGCATGTGCCGAAATTGAAATGAAACCATTTAAATTGTCGTAAAATGAATTTTATTAGTATTGCCCACTTTGAGTGCTCGTAAAAAAAATTCAAGCAAACGAGCAGAGGAACATAAACCACTCGCAACAATTAAATGTCAAACAAAATGCTCCCTTTACAACTAAATAAACAAATTGCGGTTAATACCAAACTTTATAGTCTTTTTACGACTTGGCGCCACTTGAAGTGCCGAGTAGATAGACGGACGCGGCACCGAGCCTCATAATCAGTAATCCCATTCAATTTACTCATTCGTTTCATATACATTCACTCATTTATTGTTACTATTTACTCACTCAGTTCAAACAATTGTTGAAAGATCCAGAGGCAAACGTATCCTGTAGGATTTGAGTGCATATTGTGTGCGTTGTAGTTCATTTTGATCGTTAAAAAGCCATTCTGTGAGTTACTTTACACCGACAGACCAGACTCATTCATTTGCTTGTTTGTGCTCTTGAGTGGTTTCCTTTCACTTCGGTCGTTGCTTTGGGTTCAAAGATTTTACGACTTTTTTACGATCTGTTGGTGTGACATGATGATGACAATCAATAGAAAAGATATAAAAACTTAAATTCCGTGACGTATGCCATAATTATTTTGATTTTTATTCCCATCTCGTGGTTGGTGCTGCTGTTGCCATTGCTGCTATTGGTATGAATGCATGTAGTATCTGCGTATCTGAGTGTGTAAACGCGCATCTATTAGATACTTCATAGTCATTACTTTTATGAGCTGCCTTTCACTGTACACTCTGCAACGTTGTTAGTTTGATGTTCAGTGTTTGAGGAAATGGTGGTAAAATTTTATTAGACTGCCAAATATGTTCATCACTTTTTTTCGTTCTATTTCATTCATTTTTCCTGTTTCGATGCTGCATATGGATTTTTTATGGCATTTTAACGATTTGTTGTGACTGCTAGCTGGTGAATATGGCCCATTTTCAGTTTGATTTACAATTTACATACTCTAATTCTTCCATATCTTTCAGCTTTTGAAATTTTAGTACATCACATAGTGATCTATAGCGAGTAATTTATTATTATGCACTCGGATATGTGGTAAACAAAAACTTCAATATTTTCTTATTAAAAAATCGTCTAAATATGAACAAGCAGAGGAGTTTTGAATATACACGCTACCTTCTCTTCGCCTCACCGTTTCAATTGAAAACTCAAGTAAATGTATTTTTAAATAGATTTTTAAACAGAATTTTACGCCCGTCTCAAGTATTATTTCATAAGTATGAAGTGTGAGCCATACGAAATGTTTCAATTGTCGCAACTGCTTCGACATGTCATCGATCGCTCTGAAAATATGTGACTCGCTCGTCCCCCCCCATACTATATAATTCAATTGTAGTGTATCTTGCTTTTCAAGATGGTTGCCGCATTCTCTTCTGCTTCTTTCAAATACAGACAGGGGTAGAAGGCATGTCTTAGGTTCATATCTTCATGCTGTCACCTAAATAGAAACATGTGTCGCTGCACTTATTCAAATGTTCCGAGTTAAGTACGCCTTAAACTCTTGTGCAATAGTCTCAAGTCGCCTTTTGCCTTTACGAGTAGCTTATGCGGTTACATTAAATCATCTGGTTGTAGTAAATCATGTCGGATATCATTTGAGAAAGGCAAGTTAAATGAACGAATAAGATAAATGTAAATGAGTCGATTTTTAGTTAATGAATTCGATTAAAATTTTATACTGCGCAGAAATTATCTATTTACGATGTCTACATTTAACAAGAATCTGATAACTCATTATACTCTTCACACAGAATGAGAATAGTATTATAATTTAGCAGTAAAGAATGAATCGGAGACTCCATATATTATATATATATATATTCGTGATCAGCATGACAACATGAGATGAGTCGAACTAGCCATGTCCGTCTGTCAGTTTGTCTGTGCGTTACTGTAAGCCCTACTAGCTCAATCTTTGAACTATTAGTTCGAAAGTTCAAACATTATCGCTATTTATCCATTAAAAGGTATAGCTCCTATACAAAAAGTATTTATTTTGTTTAATCGAACATTTAAAGCAATTACAATATTATTAAAATAATAATTTTGTTTTTTTTTTTGTAATTGGTAAACTACATACAATAGTTGAATCCAATTGATAATAGCAAATATTGTTTAAATTAAACACTTATATCAGTATATACATGAGGCATCGATAATTTTAATTTCGACCCATCCATTCAAGAGTATTTAAACTGAAGTGAAACACCCGCATTGCCGAGCAAAAGTGTGTCAAGAGTATTAAAGCTTCGGTTTTTTCTTGTTTTTTTTTTTGTTTTTCATTGTGTTAAATAAATAAAATTGTGTTTCCAAAAGTTTTCTTTAGTGCGCTGATTTTTCAATTAAATGAAAAATGTTATTAAGGCTACTACTACGGAAAAAAGTAAAATTGATGTATTCCAGAAGTCCTTACAAAAGCAGCAATTATCCTTTCGTGCTTCCCTTGCAAAATATACTGTTAACACTTTTGTTTGACAAACAAAGGGCACATAGAACGAGCTAAGCGCCAAAAATCATCGCTGACATTTCGAAATAAATCATAAATTTCATATTACAGAATTGCAAATTCGAATAGGGACAATTACATACCAACTATTGACAATGGAAAAGAGAAAGTTTTACCTATTGTCATTTAGGCTAAATAGGTTTTGGACAGCGCTTGCAATTGCTTCGGTGGTTTTGCTATCAGATCTCTGAGGGCGCGATCCTGGCTTGACTGCAGCCTAAACTAGCATATCAGCCGCTCTGCCAACAATATCCTTGCTAATTGCTGTTGTTCCAGCCAGAGGAGAGAGAGAGAGAGAGAGAGAGAGAGAGAGAGAGAGAGAGAGAGTGAGAGGAAGCAACCGATATCGAGTAAAAAAATAGAAACAATTTTACAGAAATTTAACATTCCACCGTGTAACGAGCCACAGACTAAAAGAGCCGCAGACAGCAAAAGAGAAATGGGCTGCTTTTTGCCTTGAGTCAGACTAGTGAAATATATTTTTATGATTTATTACCGCACGCAATAATTGAACGAGACAATGCGCCAGATCGTACACACTCATGTGATTTGTCTCTCTGACTGTGCGACTGTGTGTGTAGTTATATGTTAGTCCTTTATGATATGCACGTCGTCCTGCATCGTTTTCGTCTGCATCGAATTGTTCAGATAGTGCTGAGATAACGAGCCTCACAGAAAGTCAAAACAAATCTCCTTAGGTCAAACTTGAAGATCTTCGTACATGGTTTATCCTTGAGATTTTTTAACACCGTGTGTTCGATCGAGGACATGGTGAAAGACATTCATTGTTGTATCGACTTTTTTAAATGGCTCGACATGATTTTTTATTTTTTATGACACATTTTTATGATTTATGAATTATTTTGGTTTTTTGTGAAATTTTTCACGGCGACCGTTTTTACTCTGAAGGTCCTGTAATTGTATGTGACCTTCGAAGCTGTGCTAATATTCTAGTTCCTGGTTAAGTAATGTGTAACTATCAGACGTCCACAGTCGCTTTGCATTTTTTGTGTTGCCATTCAAATTGTTCTCATTTACTTATAATGTGTTTTTCTTTGTTGTATGACGCTAAATGATGCAATTATATTTGACAAATATGACTTCATAAACAAAGCAGGAAACTTAAATTTCAGTGGATCCGAAACTGGAACGTTCGAATTGTTAATAGTTTAATATTTCTCGATCATTTATTAAATGAATCATATAGTAACTTATACGGGTACGAGTATACATATAAGTATATAGAGTATGCAAGTTCATTGATTCGAATATTTATGTACGGGAACTAACAAAAGTTCGGTTAGTTGCTGACATTTTACTTGTTTTAAAAAAATGGAATTTTATTTTTTTTTTTTTCTTCAGCAAGGTCGATCAGCATGGAGACATGAAATTCGTTATGCAATTCTTTACGACGTTCGTTACAAATTGTTAATGAATGCCAAGTTGTATATAAAACCAATGGACCATCTCTTAAAACTGTTTCTAAGATCATTGCAACTGGACAGCATAAAAATTGGTCGCCAAAAAATGCGCCACAACATACAGACGGACAGACGGACAGACTGACATGGCTAGAACGATTCATCTCGTCGAGCTGATCAATAATATATATACTTTATGGGGTCTACGATGGCTCCTTTAATGCGTTAAAAACTTTCAGACAAATTCAGACAAACTGATAATACCATTTCACACTAGTATGTGTGAATGGTATAAAAAAAAGTATTTACCAAAAAAAAAAAAATTAAGAGAAAAGAAAAGAAGCTTTTTCTGGCTAAGCCGCCTTGAAAAGCGTGCATATACGGGCAAAATGGTCGAATTGTGGGCGTGGAATCTACAAAATTAAATATATAACATCTGCGTATGGTTAAGGAGAATCTAAATGACCAAGTTTGAAGTCTCTAGCTTGTAGAGTTCTTGAGATCGGTTGTCTCATACATCCAGCCGGTTGAACGGATGGACTTACGGACTTAACTAAATCGAGTTTCCGATGCTGATCAAGAATATATATAATTTATGGAGTCTTCGAATCCTACTCCTGCCTGTTACATACATTCTTACAAACTTATTACACCCTCGTCTCTTTGGGTACAAAAATTGTAGTTCTACCACATTTTTTTAACTCAAAAGCCTACTTTAGGGAAAATGTTCGAAAGTGAAAATATTCGATAGTTCTGAAAACTATCGATAGTGGCTAGACCCGACCCGAACAAAATTCTCACCAATTAAAGAAATATTCTCAATCCAAAGAAAAAGCTGCATGAATTATTATGCCTCAGCATTATATCATATTAAGTATATTCTCTTTACACTTTTGCTCTAATCAGTAAAACCATGTCGACCAATAAGTCCACATATCACAAATGATGCTTAGAGTGGCTATCCATTCAATGCTTCGGAATACTACAATACTTAAAATTGGACGCTGTTATTAAATTTTAGCCATGACTATATTCTCAACCTGACGAGAGAACTGGTAAAGTTCATAAAATTGCTAAAATTATTTACTCTACTAAAATGAGCTGCGCAAACACAATCCGGACATTGATGTGCACAAAAATCTTCAGTGTTAACATTGCGAAAACAATTGAGATCATAACAATAAAATCAAATTCAAAATTTGTGACAGAGCAAACGATGGAAGTACGGCAACCAGTTGCGTCAGAGAAAGCAAAAACCAGAGCCAAATCGAATGCTCAAAACCAAAATCAGCTAAAATTCAACTCAACTGAACTAACTAAACTAAACGAAACGAAATTGAACTGAACTGAACTGAGACAGAGCAACAGAGCAACAGAGAAATTTTCAACAACGAGCGCTGCTCGTAAAGGTAATGGCAATGCTTAAGAAAATCGCTCGAAAAGTCAAACAAAAGCCAAGGAATGCCAACGAAAACTATAAACTTAACCCGGAGCTCCCTTCGAGCAAAATGAAGCGAGGCAGACAAGGAACTCAATTCCGTCGACCGGCGACCGAACTCAATCGAAAACATCAAAGGAGCTCGACCAAGTTGAAAGCTGAAAGCCAAGCAACTGAAACTTATTAACAAGTGCAACGCGTCTCGTGGCACAAACAGCAACAGCAGCAGCAGCAGGGACAATGGACAAGGGACAAGGGGCGATGGGGTTCAATGTGGCTGCGCTGCACTGAAGAAAAATATCAGTTAAGGCATTGAGAACTAAAATGGGCACTTTCGGTCGCAATAACCACGACATTTACGATTATTTTACGGCCACTAAAAATCAAAAGTGTAATTTACTCAACTGTGTATCGCATCAGGAACGGAGCGCAATGTAGAGTTAAAGCGATGAAACAAGCACGGGAGGGGAGCGCTCAAAGGGATTGGCATGTGCAACGGCTACAGCAATGTTGATGATGATGATGAAGCGAGAGAAATGCAGAAGTGAGAGGCAATGAAGGAATAATATGAAGAAGTTCCTTTGCCGCATCTCCCATCTCCGTGACACCCCACACTGTAAGGCTGATAGCCGCCCATTTTGTTGGGTTGTGCATTGCATTTTGGCCAGAAGCAAACGAAAAACAAGAAACGAAAGCACGAAAATCGCAAACTGCTCGCGACTTGAGCTCTCTAAGATGTTTTGCACTTGTTTTCTACTTGTGAGCACTTTTAGCTGGGTTGTTTCTTCTTCTTCTTCTTCTTTCATTTTTGGCATCAGCATCTTGTTCTTCTTTCATCTTCAGAGTTGCATCCAAAACAACAGTCTCAGTCGGCCGTCTGGTAGCACAAGTTGGAAGATGATTTTCATGTTTTCCCCCTGAAACCTTCTTTACCTTGCTCCACCATCAGATGCAACGCTTTTGACTTTGGTTTGACAACTTCGATGGCGTTGGAGATGGCGTTTGGATTGCTTATTCTGCCAGCGCTCTTTCGAGCTATGCTCCAAGCTCCAATTTCGTTGTCAATTTACATGAACATCGAGTTGCTTCTTGCCGCGTGTCATGCTGATGTTTTGATTGCTCCGATTTTCATTAAAATCGTTTTGTTACATCATCCAGAGTTGGTTTTTACGAGCACAAACATTGCATAAAATGCACCGATCATGAAACTAAAACCGGAATTGCACAAGCGAATCAGATTCGCCATCATTGCATGCAATTCAAATGTTTATCTTGTTCGAAATATAATTCATTAGAGAGCTTAGATTTTCTTTATAGTGCACTAGATTGTTACTATGAAACCTCTTTTTTGGTGAACACCTTTAATAAGCAAAACAAAAATTATAGTTTCATGGCTTTTATATTTTACTTCTCGTTAAAAGTTGCACTTATTTCACTTTGGGGCAATTATACAAAGATGACTGAGCTTCTTGCGCTTGCTTGCTTGCTATCAAAATATATCAAAAATTAGAGCGCAGCATACTCGTAAAAATGATTTTGGTGATAATCAGATTCCTTTAAGTAAAATTTAGCAAAATAATTACTTCAATTTCAACTAGCACTTAAATACTCCTTAATATCAATTATTATTTGCTCTATTTTTACATACAATCTCGTCAGATATTCAGCGGTGCCACAGGAATGGCTTTCGCTTGAAGTCCACTTCGATTCTAATCGAAATCGGAAATCGCATGTAGTTGAGGTTGTGATTTGACTAAACACAATTCTAAAATATATTTTTTTTTGTATATAAAAATCGCTGCCTAGGGTGTACAATTTCTGATTAATCTACAACAAAACAACTAATTGATTTAATATGTTTTAATTAATAAATTAGCATTTTACTCAACCAACTAGCAAATCGCTAGCTGAATTTGCCATTCACAGCCGACAACCAAGCGTTTTGTATTTCACTGGTGCCATTTGCTTGCGTGCTGCTATTTGTGTTAAAACAAAGCTGCAAATAATTAATTTTAATCGCAATTATTGCCACCTTAAGAAATCGCGCATTTAGTGTGCATTTTGCCATACAATTTGGGCAAATAGTGGCTTTCTGATTGCAATTCACCACGATTCGTTTGTTGTCGCTCATGACACTCAGCTGCTAGAGTTGTCGTAGAACTTTTTAGTTTCGCGAGTAATAAATTAAAATTGTTTTGCTTGAAAACTACAAAAATAAAGTCACATAAATGCAATTAATTTGCATTTAACTAAATACCACAGTAAAATATTAATGTGGCTATTAAATACGATTAATAATAATGCAGAACAAATATTAGACTAATTTATTCCTGCGTGATGTCTACCCTATGTTGCCAAGTTCGAAAAGGATTGTAAAAAGGCTATAAAAATCAAAGCACTCGATTTTGCAAATCAGTATGAGAGTAATTGGGGTATTCACGATAATCGGAAGATATTCATACCAGACAAACATACCTACAGACGATCATGGCTAGATCGACGCGATATGTCGAGAATACATGAAGAATATACTTGATGTATACATCAAGAATACAAATTATTGAAACTACACGACATATGTACATATGTATCAAAAGTATAATAAGTACACAAACAGAACAAGCTCAAAAATGTTACTCCTTCTAATGAACAGCGCTTGTTGCCAAATGTGTATGATGATACGAATACGCAGCGGAGGACTTTCCGAAGGCATCTGAAAATAACAACGAAGTCCAAACGGGAATGTTTCGACGGCATGGTCACCTTTTCAGTCTCTTTTAGTGTTAATAAATAAAAAATTATTATTGTAAAATTGGTTTTCTTTTATTCTTAAATTATTTGGTGTTCCAAAAAATTTTGAACTTTTGAAGTGATGTATTGTAGGATTGGTTGAGTAAAAGACTTCAAAATTTGAAGTTCATGGATAAAAAAGTGGACTAGTAGGTAGGACTAAGCACTAGCCCAATTGCTCAGAATATTTTGTACTGATTTGTCACTTCTGTTCTAATTGCTGAAAACCAATTGAGCAACTGTTCCCATATGATAAAAGGTATATTGCAGTTGTGTAAATGTATATAACAGCCAGAAGGAGTTGTGACAGATTCTATAAAGTATATATATTCTGATACTCTGCATCAAGAATCGAGTCGATATGGACATACATATTCATCGGAACGTTCGTAAGAATGCCGAGATCTCGTAAAGCCTTGGAATTTAGATATTCAGAGCATATTCAAAGGGGTTCCCCCAAACAAACTTTTCCTTTTTTTTTTTCGAATTTTTGTAAACATTTTCATAACCTGAACCCAAAGGGTCAAGGATACTATATAAATGTGCAATTATAAGGAACCGACAGAAGGAGACCCAATTAAGTATCGATTTTGGGTCGGTGTAGCTATATCCAAGTTAAATGAACCATTGACGGATCCTGGAGGTGGAAACTGGGGAACGTCAACCCCCGCCCAACAGCATTTTTGTTTAGAACAAAAGGTTTTTTTGTTTCGCTTAATTTCATAAAATAATAGGCAAAAAACCTAGCTTACAAAATTAGTAATATAAATTGGTAAAATAATTGGTATATAAGGCTTTAGTTTTTTTTTTTTTTTTTTGTAGGTAATTTAAAGAAACACGTGAAATGTCGCAACATACAATTTCGATCGTCTAGATTTCGATCCGAATAAAATGATCGGAATCGTTTTCTTTCAGTTTGACATTTTCCCACTTTATTTCACTTGAAGTGATAGTTTCCACTCGATTTCAAAAAGTTATATATTCGTGATCCTATAGAGTTTTCCTACCGATTCTTACAATGATTCAATGAAAGTAAAAAAGTAAAAACATCATTAAATGGCTTTGTGATACAATTAATCCACTATTCATACTATGTGATAAAAGCATAATCAACCATTAATCTCAACTTCCAGAAATGAATCTTTAGCATATTTTTATCAAACAGACCATTACACAATGGAAACAATCAATGCAATGGGACCGTCAATATCAAAGCGACTGTGAAGAGCCGTGCAACGCCTGGATTAGTTTGCTATAAAACGAGTACAAAATCCAAGGACTCTCATAGCAAGGAAGCATACACAGTAGAGATAATTTGTCGACACACTACATACTACTTGAACTGTAGAACAATTTAACATTCTAAAATTAAATATTAAATTTTACTTTATTTTGAAAATTTCTGCCCCCAAGTTATAACAGAGTATCTTGTCAATAACCCATGAACTGTCAAAACAAATATAATACTATAACGATGTATGTATGTAAAGAGTATTAAAAGCGATGACATATTTTTTTAAACTTAAATTAAATGAAATGTGAGATTTAAACCGATTACAACTTGTGTAAAATAATTCGTTCAAGCGAACTTATTTTATTTTTCAAGTTCTTATAACAATAAATTATCTATGAAATCTGTAGCCAGTCTTAGAATCTTTATATGTATGGGGCTATATTATTTAGTGGCCATATCTGGACTTATTTATATGGGTTAATTTATGAACTTTGACGTAAAATCCATTCCCACCAAATTTGGCTCAGCTTAAACAGGGTGTAAAATTTGTTCATACAAAAACCCGTTATAGTGCTTGGCACGTTCATTTCATATAAATATATATACTGTATATAAATCTATACCTAGGAGGATCTCCATACTCAAATTTGGTAGGTTTTATAGTCTCCACGATATCGGCGTTTAAATAGTTAGTAAAACGGACAGACGGTCGACATTTGATGTACATGAATATATACTCGTATATATGTACATATATACATATATGCATTCGCCTGCTGCCTGTTAAATGCATTTGCACAAATATGCGAGTGTGTGTGTGTGTGTGTGTGTGTGTGTTTATGTCATTGGTGCATCCCAAACTTTCAATGACTCCCAAACCTAGCACGTCGCACACGCCGCTAGATGGCACTAACGACAAAGGGCTGGCGCCCTCTCTTGGAAAAATATTGCGGCTCTCCCGGTTGAAGGATGTGCTAATAGTGGAATTTTGCTATTAACCCTCCGTTGCCTATCAACATGCACATATGGTGAACAAAGGGTTAATATAGTTTTCTCCAATTTTATTAAAAACTTTATATTCAATTATTTTTGTTGCTCTTATTTATTTTATTTATGTTCCATTTAATTTATATACAAATATTTATTCTTTAATCTTTAATGTTATTTTTTTTTTCACTGTCATTTTGTGACAATTTAGCTTTTAAAAAAAAAATGTATCGTAGTTTATTTTTGTATGCCGTGCCGTGCCGTGTCCGTTGGTGATGTCTGCGCCGCTGTAGAGTTCAACTGGAAATGGTGGTTGAGATACAAATTTACAAAAATCCAACGAGCGATACGAATGAGAATGAGCGGATTCAGTGCGAACGAGTCGCAGTCAACGATAGCACAAGCAATAGCAACAAAAACAGCAACAACAACAACAACAACAAAGCAGCCATTCAACATTTCATCAAAAGGCATGGCAAACCAAACGTCGACAGCGAAATGTATCTGAAGTATAAAAAGATTCATTTATTTACCTCACTTCACTCTATTCAGTGCGACTCCACACCACTCAACTCTATTTCGTTCACTCGTATTCATCAAATAACAAAACTTGGCGTTTTCTTGTTTTTTTTTTTTTCTATAGATAGTTTGGGCTTGGCCTGAGCGTATTTGAGCAGTTTTCAGTCGACTTGAGTTACAATTTGGATATATTTTCTTTATATTTTTTCAATTTCGTAAATACATCGTTGGCAGATACTTTTAGATTGGTTTTTTCTTCTCCATTTTATATTATTAGGCTTCTTCTTAGTTTTAGATATAAATAAGAGTTGTTGATTTTGCATAGCTTCAGGAAAATATTCAATTAAGTATGTTTACAAAGACTTAGTTTTTTTTTTCAAGTAAACAGCTTTGTTTGTGGTAAACGAAACAACACAATGAGCAACTTTAAAAATTTTAGATTCGTCTCTTCATTTTGACTTTATTTATTATATTAGTTAGAAAACGCCTTTTATTATAATCAAACGTGTTCATCTGATTGATTATAATATCTTTTTTCTATAGCCGAGAATGAACAATAAATGCTCAAATACAGAAAAATAATAAGCACTTTTACAATCTGTACCCATTGTTTAAATGTATGTTAAAGCTACAGAAGGCAGTGTATAAAGTAAGCGTGCCAACTCTACTATAAATTGTAGCCTCCATATAAACCGGTCAAATTGTTAATTAAGCCAAATTTGATGTAGCGTAAGTTAATCTTAATAAAATAACCGAAATATATGCAAATGTACAATGTAGGACGAAGTCCAGCGTTCTTTCTTATTTTATGTGAAGTGTTACTGTACTTTTGCATATGTGGTCAGATCCGTTCAGGGCTTTAATCTTGATTTCCATACTTGTGAGATAGTTTTATACCCAGTACCCATGGAATAAGTTTATGCAAATGTATTTAACAGGCAGAAGGAGGCGTTGCAGATTCCAAAACGTACATAGGTACGAGTATATACTTAGTCAGCATCGGAAAACGAGTCAATATAGACATGTCCGTCCGAACATGTGTTTGAATGAATAGAGCTCTGAGACTATAGGAGACAAAGATATCAAATTTGAATATTTAGACTCTCCTCAGATAAACAGATAAACACTTTAAGGGGGTAGCTCCCATACAAACCTGGCCCCATTTTTAAAATTTTGTATGAAAGTTTTGGGTTTTGTAGATTATTACGCTAGAAACGCCAAATTTTGTGTACATTATGTAATATGAACAATTTTTGTTTATATATTTAATTGATTCAAATTTTTCATCTAATAAAATATCCCGCATATGTCCAGATTAGAGCATTAAAGAATATTGCCCCATACAAATCTATGGTTCATATAAGGAGCCTTAAACAAGATACAGGTTCTATCGAAGTCGAACAGACTGCATCGTTCTTTCTTGTAATTGTAATAATTTTACGACTGAACTATATGTTGTCTATGTGGCTAAAGAAAATTCTATATAGCTTATTAAGCAACATGAAATTCTTTGTGAATATAACACAACCAGTTTAATTAAACATGGACCCTTCTTATTTACCACCTTTACAAAGCTGTCCAACAACTCTCTCAATATAAAATACGGCCACGATCTTTAAACTTAAAAAGCTAGATACAGCAACAGAACGAGGGGTCTCCTAAATAAATTCACGACAACAGCGAAATTCAATAATAAGACAAAACTTTTGATGCCAAACGCTATCTTCGTTAGAACTGAAGCTTTACCTATTCCTAAAATTTCATTATTAGTCTTTCAATGGTATAGTGATGCGATGTAAACTAATTTTGATCTTTTTTCTGTAGACAGCGTTCAGTTCAAGTGCACAAATAAGTAATATCTCAAAAACATGATTTTTTAACACAGAATCCAAATTGGGTTATTATGCCGTAGCTAACCCTTATACTAGTGCATGTGGTGAAGTCTTTTCTACACACAAAAGCCAAAACCAGTTTCAAGCAAAAACCAAAAAGGGAGCAGTGCGATTATCTTTAGTTTAGTACATATACGGGTGCTATGTACATATATGACCAGCTTAAATTCCAACACTACATACCATGTTCCATATCGATTTCGCAAAAAGTGTGTGTTTAGTTTACATCGACACAGACATGCAAGCAAACAGATAGTCAAAGTGCTGATAAAACGTTAAAGATCCGTGACAAAATTATAATACAATTCACAGAACGTGTGGAGAGTATAACTAATATAATCAAATAAATAGTTAAAAACTCTATTCAAATGTGTTTGTCACTACGACAATATTTACCTAAACGAAAGCCGTAAAATTATTATTTTTATTGCAGTTGATTTTCATATTTAAAAATAAGAAAAAAATATATTCTAAAGAATCCATTCTATGCATACGCTTAACGAATTCCGGTTTCTCAGACAACTTAATTAAAATACTACAACGAATGCTTATTTCGCCTCCTATAAACTGTGTCAATCACAATCTCGAGGGAATACATTTAGTTTATATTTACTGTAGCGTATAGAAACCAGTCGCTATAGATATTTCAGCTTTTGTCGATTTGATTTCCATTCCTATTGAAAAACATACACGAAAACAAACCATTAAGAAAAAGAAAAACGTTTTATTTGAATTTAATGCAGAGTGTTTCTAATTTTACGACAAATGCCGCGCGTCCATTATGAATTTTGCACAACGAAATTTCTATTTATAAAAATGTGAAACGGTTCGCAGATAGATGAAGATGAGGTTGAGGTTGAAGTTGAGCATGGCGGATGATGATGAAGTTGTCAGTTGAATGGACCGTGGATTAATTTAATGTTACGCTGCATGAAGTGCGCAATTCTAGTTGTATATGAATTGTGAATACCACCAACCAAGTACATACATACTCACTCGTACATACGATACAAAGCGAGGAATACTCGTATGGATGTCAGGCCAGACATAATGGAAACATAAGTCATAGAAATACTTACATAGAGGAGGTATACTCGTACATACAAAAGAAAGGCAGAGCGATTTATGGAGTTAGATTTTTCATATTTATTTAACAAATTTTTATTTTCACACCACAAAATGACGACGGCATGTGGATACGGGAGACAATGCAGACATCAGCGTCAGTTCTTTGCCTTTGAGATGCCAGCTTGCCTTACGGATTTTTTGGAATGCACCCCAGGAGCGTCTTAGCTAAAGCCAGGAATAATCATGCTGATGATGATTATAGTGAAGGGCCTGCAATGGGATAAAAAGAGAAAGAACGTTTAGATGATAAATTATTGCAATAGGCAAAAGGGAAGAAAAGCCGAGCAGGCCGTGCAGCACAGCAACCCCTGCATCGAGATATACTTGTAAAAATAGGACAAGTTCATACACAGATACACACGCACACACACACACACACACACACACATATTCACACACAAAAGCAGTAAAAAAGAAGCAGAGCTAATAAAAATGAGTTACGAGTTCTGCCATTTTAAATTAAAATAGAAGCAGCAGCTTCATTCCATTGCTTTGCACCGAAGGCAACCAGCAAAAGGTCAAAGGCCGTTTCCACCCCTGAATAGAGTGCAATTGGGAATATTTCTGTATCTACGCATCTTTCGATGTATTCGTTTGCCTGTGTGCGGCAAAATGGTTTTGTTGACAGAAGTAAATCTTTTGAATTATCGCATTAAAATGCCACATATTCTTAGATAAATTTGTTAAAGTCGCCGTCGCTGTTGCTTGATCACAGCTAAAGATACTACATACTGCTAGCAGCAGCAGATACTAGACACGCCATTTCATCCGTTGACATTGCAGCAGTGGCGAACGCTGATACGATGAAGCCATGTCGTAAATAATCGCCGACATACCTAGGCATTATAAAGGATTTACAACAAGACATCCGCACCTTTGGTCCTTTCGGTTGCTGTCACTTTTGTTCCCATTGACTGCTATTTGTATAAATATTTTTTTTCCTACATTTTTCTTCTAACGCTTTGTTTGCCTATTTTTTTGCGCATTTCTGCGTCATTTGATTCTTCGAAAATTTTCAAACCATCACCATTATCATCATCGTCACCCCATTATTGAAATTTCCCTAGCTACCACAAACAAAAATGTTTGATTGTTGCCTGCCTGCTCTAGTGCTCAATTGAGATAAAAAAAAGAAAATTTCGCATAACTAAAACGATTTCATCTTTGTGCACTTCGTTTTTGTTCAGACGAATACTCACAGAATTCATGGAGTATTTACAAAATAAAAAAAAAAAAACAAAACAAAACAAAATAAAAAGCAATTCTGAATGATTTGAATTTATATATAATTTTATATATAAGTTGGCTTATAAAGAAATGGAGATAGTTATTGAGACCGGAAAGATGTTCTTTATGTGACTAATAAGAGACTTGATTCATCTCACGGGAGAAAGTCAAACAAATTTAGAAAAGGCTTCATAACTTCACTCTTCTTCGATTTCAGACAATTAACTTCAAAGAATCTTCTTCAATATGGTCGAAGTGTGCATCTCTACTATGCATTCAAAAGTAATGTTTGGGTAGCAAGAGTCATAATCAAAACAACAATTTTATATTGGCTTGGTTCTGAGCAACAATAGAGAGCTGATTCCAACAAGAACTATTCAAACGAATTGTGCGTTCTTCTTAATCTCATATGTATCTCTCATATGTATCTCATGGATTATCTAATTGGTTAATACTACCTTATATGCTACTTAATTTGTCAGTTTAAAATTAAACAAGAAAACACATTTCGTGGGAACTGCAATTTTAATTCCATTTAGTCCAAGATTTCAAGATTTAAATTTCGTACTTCAAATTGATTTCAAATTGATTTTGCTTGTAATATAAAAGTTCTTCATACAAAATCCCAAAAGTGGTGGATTTGACTAGGAGCTACCCCTAAAAGTGGGTTGGTCACACTATAAGAAGCCACCGTGTACATTTTTAAGATATTATTGAGTGTAACAAAAAAGTTTTTTAAGCAAAAAATCAAAAGTGGGCGGGTGGTTTGTATGGGACTACCAGGTAAACTGGGCGTGTCAATATGGGTACTCTATTTGACTGGATTAGATGAATATCTTAAAAATTTATACCAACAAAATATGCAACAGCTACCAGACAAACAGACGAACAAGGCTAGATCGGTAAGTTTTTTAATGTGGCAACACTCAGTAAGTTTAGCGTTTATCAAAAAGCCGATTGCATATTAAGGTACAGAAATTTTATGGCAATCATGATGAAAAATTATTTATTGCATATGGACGCCATGGAAACGAACTGCATTATGGAAGTCAAATTTTGCACCACTTTTTCAATCATTTGCTGCCGTATCTCCCGAAATATGCGACATTGGCTTCCAAAACTACAATCGATGCTGGATTGTCCGCACAGACCAACGATTTCAACGTTTTTTCAGATGTGTGGGCCAATGACCAACCCATAAGCCGCACCAAACCATGCCGTTTTCGGGGTAAGTCGGTAACTGCTTGATCCCAATTTTGTTTTTGCCCGCTCCAAATGCGACAATTTTGTTTATTGACAAAGCTACTAAACCATCAACAAAGTATCTCTAAAATTACTTTATAAAGATCCCAAAGAATATACTGCCATTTGACAAGTGCAAACAATGTTTCTTTTGATCACTTAACCTGGTCTTCAGGGTATACTTCATCACTGGGGACATGGGCACCTAAAGAAGATATGTGTGTGCTCTGCACATCGCTATCGAATTTTAATTGCAACTGATTATTGTGTTCTATGCAAGCCTAAGCCTATTTTTGATTAACTTAACCTGTTATTGTTCGAATATTAGGAGTCTTGGGAGTAAGTATCAGGCTAAGTGAACTTTGTGATAATGGTTAACTGAAAACTTGTGCCTGTTGTCGAAATCAAACAAAATATATTATTTGAATTCAACACATTGAATTATTGCCCTATAGTATATAACACAATACAAAAGCATATACGATATTTAGATTATTTTTGTTTCGTGTACATCAAATTCCAATTAAGTTTAATTAGTGCGACATTGTATCGCGGCTCTTTGTCAGTCCATTTTCGAATTCATTTCGTTTGTTATTTCAATATTCAAACAATTCATTTTCAACACTCATTTACAAATGCATGGGAACACATCTGTGTGTAGATGTAGGTATTATGTTTATATAGTCACTCGAATACCCAGATAATTTCCATTGCTAATGAATAAACGTCTGCCCTCAGACACATCTGTCTCAAGTGGATGATGCATCGCATCGCTTACCGCTACCAAATTTTCTCCTCCATATCTTTTTTTTGTTATTGTTTTGAATTCGACTAAACTTCGTCTTCCATTTAGCTTTCATTTAATGGACTCAGATATTGACTTTTAACAAGATTTCTACTCCACAATCGACTTTATCAAATGCACAGCCTCTGATATTTAGTTATTGATGTGCTTGTGCTTGCAGCTAATTGACTTCTTGACTTTGTGCGCTGCAGGTTATTGGCATTTTGATCAGTCGATTCGAGCGTCTCCCGTCCAAGTTCAGCACAGACCGCTGAATTTAATTAGTGCGATTTACGTTGCGATTTCTGTTCGCTCCAATTAGGCTCAATTAGTGCAATTGTTCGATGTGTGCTGATATTGTAGTTAAAAAATTCATCATCGCTTTATTTGGTTTCAGTGAATTCTTTGTGCTTAAATCAAATTTAGCATTTTAACATAAATCGGTAATTTCTATTCATAGAACAAGCAAATAAAATGCATTGAAAATACTTACCAAAGCATTCTATGCCAAGTGGCGCTTGAGCTAGAGAGGACACAAGTGTTGCTGTTAGTGAACAAGAGATAGGAAAGGACTGGAGAAGGCATCATGTTTGTGTGTTTACACATGCATCTATGCTGCTACTATGTAGTCCCGAGGCCACTCGAGCCCGGATCGGTCATAAAACATTTTGGACATTTTGTTGCAGCAACAAAAACTTTTGTTGGTCAATAAAATGTGCATAAATTTTTAAGCGGACAGAGACCAATGCATCAGAAAGGGACAAAAATAGAGTGCAAAAAAGAGATAGATTTAGTGCTGCTCCGCTAAAACCGCAGTGGATTTTGTTGGCACTTTTCATGCACCAACACGGGTCGCACCGGACTGGGCGTGCAGTCCGACCAACATGATTCATTACCTCCAAATGCAAAGCAACTGCGAATACATTTTGGATTGCGACTGCAGTATATGTAGATGCATACGTCATATACAAATGTACATAGTGTTATGTACGTATTTGCGTAGGAGATGAATATGCGACCGATGTACGAGCGCACTAAACTAAACTCAACTAAGCGCATAAATCGCTGCAGCTCTCAGATGCACGGAGAGAAAATGCGAGCAAATATTGATTGAAATTTATTATTTACTTTAAACTCAGGCGTCCTGCCTAAATTTGCCAAAACTTGTTTATCTTTGAAATAACATTTGACAATAAGATTCCCTAAAATAATTTTAAGTTTTTCAACTTGGTTGTCATATTGCATTTTTTATCTCCCTCGCTAGCAATAGTTTCTAAATGACTCCTAGACTTCACGTAAACTTGACTCTTTTGAGATGCAAAGCGGCAGAACCATAACGTAAGCAGGCCAATGGTTACGAATAATTTCCTTAACGGCGCACTTTTTGCTTTAAAATTAAAATACGCCTCTGCTTGCCTCTGCCGCGGATCACGCTTCAAAAAACGTTACCAGTCTTTGGCTAGTGAATACACACAATGATTTAGTGGAAGATACCAAAGCGCAAACCATTTTATTTTTGTTGAGCTCCAATTCATCATCACCTTTCTGTCATACACGATGAAAAGGATTCTAATTCGAATCGTATTCCTAAAACCATTAAGGCATATGAATAAATATAGCGCCCATTTTTCTAATACTTGCAGGTAAAGTCGAAGATAATACAATCGGTTCGTACATCAACACTTCAAAATAACTTCTCTTGTGAAAGATATGTCAAAGTAGTATTTCAGTCTTAATTCCCGATTGTTTAATTAACAAATAAGGCAACTTTTGTCAGTTGGGATCATAGATTGCACTAGTTTACAACTTTGAGCCTCATCTCGAGAGCTGGTTTCTCATGTATTTTGTGTGCGTCGATTCCAACAATTTTGTTGTTCGTTTTCTTAAAAATTTGTTTTCGAAATATACTAAAAAAACACGTTTTTTTGTACTTTTCTCGTTTTTAGGCTCATATCTCCAACACATCATTATATCAGAGGACAAAATTACATTTCAAACAATATAAATAAAATATATGGAAATCGGATAATGATGAGATGGCGATGTGAGCAAATAAAGGAAAAATTGCCAAATAAACGGTTTTTTGATATCTTAAAAACGATTCTTAGGAAAAATAAAATTGTTGGCAAGTTTGGAATCTATATCCCAAAATACATTCAAAAAAGTCTTTTTGGTCAGTGTAATGTACCTCAGATCTAATTTAATTTATTATAAGTACATACATAAAAGAAAAGTCCACACTCATCTTAAAATAAACAGTTTGTTAAGAAGTTTAGCGTACGAGTATATAGGTTAGAACAGACAAGAAAACAAGAAAAAAAAAACGTTAAATTCGGTGGAACCGAGGCAATTTTAATGCCATTACCACACGATGTTATAAGCTGTGAATTTAGCAGAGTAGTATCTAACAATATGATATGCCCCTTGATAAATATGAGAAGCGTTCGTCCATATGAAGCCACCATATGAAATGTCAAGTTGATTTTGCCAGAAATGAAAAAGTTTTACAGGAAAAGTCCCAAAACAGGTTGGTGGATTTATATGTGGCTGCCCCTAAAGTGAAGAAACTATACCTATTTGTCTGTATGTGAGGCGTTCGTCAATAAGAAGTCAATTAATTAAATTTTATGGCGATATTTACTGTAATAAGATTACATAAATTTCTAAAAGTAGTCAATTTTAATACTCCATTAAACTGCAATAAAAATAAGTCTATGTGCCGACCTACAACCGGATATCTATCATCCAGACAGACGGACATGGCTAGATCGACTAGTCTCGTCGAGCTCATCAATAATATTTATAGGTATATACTTTATGGGGTCTAGCTAGCTCTATTCGGCAGAGTCAGATGATCAGTTTTCTACTTTCAAATGATTATCGCGATTTGAATTTACTTATAATTGGCAGTGTGGAATTTTTGTTATCACTGTTAAGGGAATTCAAATTCCCATATCCTGCTCAAAGTGAAAAACTGATCATTTAAATGAATCATTTTGGAACAATTTTTCCGAACACCATAACTGGGCGATGGGAGCTATCTCCTGCAGTGGATTACTAAACCATTAATGGACAGAATATGCATATTAAAAGATCCCATAGGGATCAATATCGATGAATTTAGGTTGCTAGCCTAAATGACCATTTTTATATTTTTTAATTTTATAATTTAATTCGACATCCTTTCTCATTATTTTTCATCTGACATACTTCTTTAAAAGTAAATTTTGGTAGTTACCTATTGGAATAAATAGTAAATCTACAATAGATGAAGTTTTCTACCGTGTACAATATAAACGTACAATAAGTTTATGCACTCGTATATCCGCGCATTTGAATGCCTTTGTGAATAATTACATGTAAGCAGTCTCTGACTTTATGATTTGTCCGATTCGTGTTATCCAATAGTATCAAAATAGTATTGTATATGTGCATATAAACTAAATTACGGCCAGCATACCAATAAATCATTTAATTAGATTTCTATCTGCCAGCGATGGCCCATATTTCAATGCTATTCAGCGAGAACAACCGCCAACAGAATTATGACAGCACGCCAGTCGCTGGTACTGACCAACAAGAGGGAGTCGTGCCAGTATAACAGCCAAAAGGTCAAAAGGTTAAGTGGAAGGCGAGCAACGCAAAGTAGCTCGACGCGTCTGTCCAATTCAGAAGAATATAAATTATGAACGCGAACAACAATGCCGTCGAAAATTCTTTCGTTAATTACGAAATCCAAGCCCAAGTGGACACATTTTCAAACAAAAAATGGGAGAAAAAACTAAGCCGAAAAATGGCGCGGAGTGTGCGCACGTTGAACTTTCCCTTGTTGCCGGCTTTGTCAAATATGCAAATCAGTTTATGAGTGCTTTTGGCCTGGACTCGTTACCTTCTTTCGGGTGTTCTTTCAAGGCTTTTTCGGACAGCGGAACGCCCAATGGTAATTCGAGAGAAGAGCACTCTTTGACCGAACAGGACAGACCCCGTCACCTACATATGAAACAGAAATTCTTTTTTTTTTAGTTTCACTTTTTGCTTTAATTTTGTGACTTTTCCTTTTTTCTTTTTTTTTTTTGTTTGCATATATTTATTCACAAAGCAAGCCCTCGGTAACAAATGGCACAAATTGCCGCAGACAGACACGCACAGGCCGTTCGTCCGTTGTCCAGTCCACTGTCCATACGTATCACGGTTTGTTCGACTGCCCCAAAAAGTCCAGTCACCCTTTTTCAAGAGGCACACTGACACAATTCTTGTTCTTCTCGTTCACATTCAACTCGATTTTAATTCATTCATACATACTTGTATATATTGTACATACGTATGTAGTCGTTTATGTAATCAAAATGGATACAAACTTACATTTCTACATCTTTGGAAGTGTATTTATGTGTGTGCTCAGCTCGTACGAGTGTATAACCATAGAACGCTTTATGAATTTTAAATGATGTAAATCTTTGAATGGATCCAGTTTTGGTGTGGCTGTTGGTTTTGTCAAATCTTTGGGACAACATTTTCAACGTTGCAGATGTGCCAGTTGATTGTTTTGTTGAACGATTGAGAGCTCCATTTGACATTTCTATAATTGAAAATGAAAAGAATAAATATATTAAAATTCCAGTTTGTTGAACGAAAATTAAAGTAAATTTGTAAAAAATTTCGAATTTAATATATCTACTGTGATATAATATGTACAAAACGTTATAGAGATCTTTTGATTAGGGGAACAAACTACATAAATGAACCTTGATACGTGTTTACGCAGCAAAAGTGCTTTGACTGAAAGCCACTGTGCCACTTTGCAATCGTTGTTACAACATCAATTTAAGTTGTCTTTATAATAACCGATAACAGAAGCATTGTTTTGTATGGAGGATTAAACGCCATAATTACAATATTCGCTAGCGATATAATAAATAATTGGTTGTACGTTTATTTTTGACTTCTAAGCAGAATCTTGTGCCTCAGAAATAACTCGAACCTGTTAATATACTTCCTCACATATAATTTTGTCGTTGATTTTGGAACACCGTGTAGGAAGCATCGGGAACCCAATAAATCATATAAATACCTTCTTGATTAGATCGACGAAACGTGTCCTTCTATCTTATTGTAAAATCGCAAAGCAGGCACCCAATTTTTTAAATATCGTTTTTAAACTTGGTACGAATGCATGCTACTGTAAGAAGCATTACATTTCGAAAAATAACAACACAAAAGGTATGTCTTTTATTCTCTTAGTTGAGTAGGTTTAATGCTGAAACCAGTTAAAGTATCACTATGATTGTGATGCACCCACTGCAAAGTATAACTCCTTACAAACCACTACCCACTTCTTTATTTCTAATGCTTCAAACTTCAATTTTTATATAGAATCAATCAACTAGTATTAAATCTACAGCAAATGCTCAGATTGGGGTCCTGGTATAGATACTAACTTCTTTATTATCCAAGGTAAAGATTTCATATTTGTGACACATATATAACAATTATCAATCGGTATAAAAGTATAGAACTACACAATCGAAACGATATTTCATTCTAAAAACTGTTGTGAGCCTTCTGTAGATTATAATCTGGAAATATATTTAGAATGGCTTCTGCAAACAAAGCCCGAGGGAAATGAAAACCCAAACAAAAATTAATGCTCCAAAAATGCTTGTTCAGAATAACGGCACAAAAGCTTATGAGTGGGGAATATACTATATATATTGATCCAGGATTGACAAATAGTCTGGTGTTATTTTACTATAATTAATAGTTTATATACTAATTAATTATACAAATTAATTATATTAATTATATAAATTAATTAATTATACCAGTCGTTAAATGTGGAATGCTGGTTCAACAAATTAAACGACGTCATCCGTTAAAGAACGAATTTCGTGAACGCTTTTCAAACCCAGTTGTGGTGCCAGAAAGAGTTTAATAGAGTATCAAAATTGACCGCTTTTAGGGATAGCCCCCATAGCTACGCATCTCCAAAGGTCAAAACCGCACATACTCAAGAGCATGTGCTTATCTTCTCTGTCAGGCTGCCCTGAAAGCGCTGAACTCTTTCAGCTCCAATACTAAAACCACAACGGAGTGCCGGAAATCTCTTAACCAGATTGGCGAGCACTATGTTATACATCTCATCTGGGTGCCTGTTCACCAAAATATAGAGGGAAATTGTGAACCGGATAAGCTAGCCAGAGAGGGTACCACTGCTGATATCCTTGAAGGGAAGGCCACAGTATGTATACCCATGGCCACATGTAAACTACAGATCTCAACAAAGATGATCGATATTGCAAAAATAGATGGTGCAACCTTGGCACATGTAGAATCTCTAGACTCACCTGACCAAAATATAATCTTAAAAGAACAGTAGCACTACTTCAGCACAAGAGACATAAGTTAGCGGTTATTGTGGGAGCCCTCACAGGCCACTGTATAATAGGGAGACATGCCACAAGGCTAGAGGAGGAGACGGTCGAGCACTTGCTATGTCACTGTCCGGCATACAGTAGGAAGAGACTGAAGTGATTAGGACGCCCCTTCCTGGATAACTTAACTGAGATTATTAAAGATAAAGTGGTTCTCAGAGTAGCTGCGGTTGAAATAGGAAATATATATGGTATGTGGGGTTCAACCATGTTGGCTATCCTAACCTAAACATGGGATGTAAGATTGTTGGAGCATACCCCTATAAGTGAGTGTGACACTCTCCTTGATAATTATGTGTTGTCCGTCCATATGAAGCCATCAAATGAAATGTCAATTTGATTACGCCTGAACAACTGTTCATGAAAAAAGTGGGTGGTGAGTTTTCATTTTAGTCTTCTGGGTATTATGACGTCATACTCTCTAACGAAGTTAATGTTTGGTATACAGTAATCCATATTTGATGGTATATATATATTTGATGATATAATTGTAGTATCCTCGAGTTCCCGAAGGAACTACCATGCCAAGCTGAAGATGCCCTCAGTTTAAGGGATGGAACTATTGTCCTCTCTCACGCAAGGAGATCAAGTGGGATCAGATGGAGCAGTACATTTAGTGCGTCCGTCAGTGTGGTGCGTAAAGCTTCACTGATACAAAGTTCAGCACTCCTGTGCACCCTATGCATTTGCTTAAGAGTAGAAGCCCTTTCTAGTGCTGGCCACCATACACATACTCAGTAGAGCAGAATGGGCCTATCTACTGCCCTATATAACCAGTGGACGATAGCGTTTTTGCACGCAAATAGTGCTATGTTTGCCTTCTTAATACGCTCTTCCGTTTTTTTTTGTTCCAGTTGAGCTTACTATCCAGGATCACTCCTAGATATTTTGCACATTCGTTGATAGTAAGATTAATGTTGTTGAGTTTGGGTAGAGTCAGTATCGGAATCTTGTATTTCCTTAAAAAGAGCACTAGTTATTTTTTTTGTTCGATTTTACAACTATTTGTTTTTATATATAATCTATTGTTCATATAACTGATCTTGAACAAGATACAGGGTATCTAAAAGTCGAGCACACTCGACTGCAGCGTTTTTTCTTGCTTTATTAGGTTTACAAAATAATTAGTGACGCTCGTAGTATACATCTGTATTCGTGATTTTTATTAAATTTCTGATGATCTGAATATTTATTGAGTTGACTCTGCCTATATCAAGTTTCCCGGAGCTTCAAGTTGCCTGACTGATGTATTTAAACTTCTGAACTCATACATGGTAAATCTAATTATATTTAATGGGGCTAATCAAATAAACAGCTCATTTCGCAGTAATAATAATTGTAATTTAATCGTTTTAAAGCGCCAATAAAAATGTTGACTAAATGTTGCAGCTCATTTGCCTTTTGATTGCCCCGAAATCGACATTTGGCGATAATTATTTGTCAGCTAAGCATAATTTCGGCATTTAATTTGTAATACAAACAAATAAAACCGCAAATAATATTGCCAACGAATCAAATGACAAATAACATTATTTGATTTTAGATATATTTATTGAATTGGCTTCTAAATATCAGCTAATTTAAAGCATTTAAATAACATTAAGCGTTTTAAGTAATTTTGCATGCAAATGAGAAATCGAGCTCAAGAGAGCCAAAGTTAAGTGAATATTTATGAAACCAGTTTGAACGATTGACTGAGTGACTAACTGCGTTCCTACAAATTGAAATCCATCGAAATGCAAAAGAATCCATAACGAATGAATGCAAATTTATTTAATTTTATTAGCCATGAAAGCAGCCATAAAAGCCATTTCGAAAGCGGTTGAATCTGTTAAGAAAGTCGTAAAAACAAAGCCGACTGGACATTCAGAAGCGTTAAAAATTGAAATAAAACTCATATGTGAAGCACGACAAAAAGGTTAAAAAAGCCATATTGGAATAAATCACTCCGATATTAAGTATAATTGCAGACAGGTTTACGCGCAGAGCGAGCTAAACAGGTATACATATGTATCGTATATAAATATGAAAACTAATTTTGCATGTAAAATTGCAAGAACAGAAACTCTTTAAGAAAAAAGTTTCCGATTTCGGTTTGATTTTATTCTTGAATAAAAAATTGAACAGAAATTTCAAAATATATTTAATAACTTACAAGAAAACGAAATCAAAACCAACTGCAAATCAAACACATAAAATTAATGTATGGAAAAGATATATTACTTAATTTAAAATTCAGATCCTACACGCGTCGATTTCAGTCGAAATGCTTCACGCAAAGTCGGGGTTTGTCTCCATAATTTATACAGAAATTGATTTCATTTCCGTTACAAATGATTTTCAATTCTTTTTCATTGATTTTCCCTCTATCTCTCTCACTCCCAGAAACCCTCCCTCTATAAAAAAAAAAAGACAAAGAAGAGAAATTCATAAAAAACACGAAACCAAATTCAATTTTTAAACATTTCATTTCGACAGAAATTTGATTTAGTCGCACAATTTCATTTTGAATATTTTATTCACTCTGGATTTATTTACAAATGATGATTTTTTTTTTTGTTTTCTGTTTTTTATCGAATCAGTTTTTCTTCTCTTTTTTGTGTGTTGATATTGTTTTTTCTTTCTCTTCCCCAGTTTTTTGGTGCGTCTACAAATATTTATTTAAATTTTGACTTTGGCATTGCTCCTAAATCATCTCAGTTCGCTTGAGTTGACTCTGGGGCATGAATTTGTATTTCCACAGTCATTGTTTTTTTTTTTGGTCGTCTGGTTCGTTTTCGTTGGTGTAGTCTTTCGTGCATGATTTAGTTGGCGTCATAAATTTGATTTTTAAGCTTTTTGGTATTATGGAATTTTGTGTGCTTCCCCCAAACCTCCCTCCAACGTTGTTTAATCATCGTCATCGTCATTGTTGCCGTTGTCGTTGTCGTCTACGTCGAGATAACACACTTGACAACGTGCTAAGGCCCATGTCAGCTGCCTGGTTGGAGGAGCGATAAATAAATTTGAAAGCCGTAATAAATTCAGCGTCGTATTTGACACCAAAAGCGAGCATCCAAAGTAGGGGGACGCCCATTTGGCATGGCGGTCATGGGACTTCAGTAAACCAACTTCCCGTTCTTGCCATTAGCCATCTTGTTTTTCTCAAAGCGTATCTTGAAAAAGAAAATTATTGAATTTGTACACAAAATTTTTGAAGTAAGAAAATTTGAAATGAATTAAACAGTTTAGAACGGACTGGTGCAAATTGTGGCAATTTCTCGATTTATATTTGAATTTAAATTATACCAGAAACAATACCAAAAGAAAATATTTACTCTGTTAGAACGAAAGCTTTGATAATTTTTACATTAATATTTAATTTTGTGTTTTAAATGGTCAGCTCAACTCATATAAATTATTTACTTACAACATCAACAAAGTCGGTTGGGTTTTTTTATGGGGCTACCCATAAAACTGGATATTTTAAAAGATATATGGAAAGCTTCTGCATATAAGAAACCAGAATATCGAGTTTTAAGTTTACATTGGTTATAATAAAGTTGTTTTCTATATGCAACATTTTATAACGGTACATGTCCGAATACAACGTTCTTTATAAAGGAAGATCAGCCAAATGAAGCTCAAAAATTGTATCAAAAGGTCAACCGTTTTAAGCATGTAATTTCTTTCTTCAAGGACAAAAATGGAAAGCTGGTAACAAATGCATGGGATTTACTGAGACTGGTGATACGTTTGCACCAATTCTTTTGCAAGATATGGTTTGGATGAATGCATGGCCAACGATTGGAATCTTAGTGTTCTTTTTCCCATCTTCAAGAAAATAGACTCAAGCTGTCTGCGTGAAGTACCGTGGAATATCGGATGTAAAATTCTGTCCCGCGTAATGTATAAACTATCAATGTGGCTTCAGACGTCGCCCAATGACCAAATTTTCACTCTTCTACAAATTCTGGAGAATTAGCAAGGCCTTCTCGGGTATTTGTGAAACAGTCACGGCACAAAGTTCTAGCGGTGAACAAGGACAAGCGGAAGTACTTGATGTGCACTCGCAATCCATTGTCGCGCCTTGGACCATCTGTGAGTTTGGAGAATTTCAACATAAATGTTGTAGAAAACTTGTCTATCTAGGAACCGAAATAACTAGCAGTCAGGAGAAGAATCGCTCTTGCTAATCAGTGCTAATTTGAATTCAACAATCAAATCAGGAATAGTCCCTGCTGAATAGTACGGTGACGTGGACCCTGATAACATCGTATTGTCCTTGTTGACCTATTAGAGTTAGTGATAAGTTTCGGAATTTCAGAGGCTGCACTGGGTTGGTCATCTTATGCGGATGGACAGTGAAGCTCCTGGTGGTCAACGTCTGAGAAGTCGACCGCATGCGTTGGAAATATCAAGTCGGTAACAAACCCCAAAACCAACAACTGATACTAGCGCCTACCATACTATAGCTGTATATACTATAGCTATAATAATACGTTTTTATACCAAGATTAGAGAATCTAACGTAGTTCAAAATCTAAAAAAATATTAATTAAATTTCTTTGTAAGTTTTGATTCAGATGGGCATAGAACATCAATTTCGTAATGGAAACATAATATCTAACCACTTAAAATAATAAATTCATAAATTCCTATAATTCCATCGCGTTGCGAACTGTCTTACAAATAAACATCGCCCTTACTTCAACAAACTGAAAAGGGTACTTAAGTATTGTAAAATAACGAATAGTCGAATGAGAAGTCTCACATCTAACCGAAAAATGGAACATGCCTTATCAAGAGCGAACAGCGGTGCTTTGTATTGATGTAAAAACGAATGCATATTTAATTGTTTTTCTGCAGAGCTCATAATTTATACACATATTTTATATTCAATGTAAGTTGCTTTTTCAAATCGATAAAAATATAATCCAAACCTTTCGTTTCACAGTCCACAAACCAGAAATGTGCCCTTGAAGCTCATCATGCAAATTAACAAGGCAAGCGAAGGAAGCAGAGAGCATGATGCAATTACTTCTTGCAATTTAACACAAAATAAATTATGCTAGTGCAGGAAATACTATAAATAGTAGAGAATAAACACGAGGTGCATAAAAGTAAATTAATAAACTGGTTGCTAGGCTTTACTTTTTTAATTTTGTTTTTTTTAGTGGATAAAGTAAACTAAAAATAGCTAGAAATATGTCACATGGTGTAATTGCAAACCGGATGTGATGTAAAAAATCTAAATGCGCAGTGGACACTCAAACGCACCCCTTCTAGTGATTCTATCCGGAGAGTTCGTAAGCGCGGTAGAAAGTAGAGGGGAGATCGACCAATGTCCGCTCGACGGTCCGTCCTTTACATTCGTGTCCACTCGTTGCAGCGTGTAAACATGACATGAAAAACAAAATTTCCTGCTGCAGTGCCTGCAATAATAAAAACAATGAAACAAGCAACTAAATGGTATGAACTGAACTTCGAGAGAGCTACATAGTATCGTGTGCAACACATGCCACTTGCCCGCTTGCGATAAACTCTGCTCCTGCTGTGCGCCCGCCACGTCACCTTCTCAGAGTCCGCTTACTCCTTTTTTTGTAAAGTAAAAGGATGAAATTTATGACAGCGTCATGTAATTGCACGCAATGCTGCAACACAGCGGCGACTGTAACAAACAAAACACTCACAACGCGCACAAAATTCAATTATGAAAAAATGTGCACTGTGCCAAAAAAAAAGAAAAATATAAAAAAATATTTTAAGGAGAACATACTGAGCGCTGTCCAGAGAGTTACATGTACTGCTCGGTGCAATGCATGTTACATTTGAAGTCGCCCACTGTTACGAAACCTTTCCCGGCTGCCTGCAGTTCAGTCCATTTGTCGCGCTCGAAATGTCCTTTTAATGTACTCTTTCACCGAACTCACGCTCATCCTGCATTTATTACTTCGCTGGCTGTAATTTCATAAAGCCTTTTAGCCATATTTAGTCGGCGTTTTTGATGGTCTCTAAGTGCACAGAGTGGCAAAAGTATTTTTCACACCTCCATGAGGTTTAACTCAATTAACAACGACAAAGGAACGGATTTTTATGACGTTATGGCAAAATTTTAACATTTTGATTTATTTAAACCAGGTGTAAAACTAAAAGATTCTGAAGTAGATTCGTAAAACTACTAGTCAGATGTTGGTTCAAAGTTTAGCTCGTTTTGAATACAAATAATTAATGTCCGTTAAAAATTAAAAGTTCAATTTTTCGCCAATTTACATAAAACCAGCAAAATAACCGACCGTCCAAATTTAATTTGACATTGAGAAACTGAACTCTAATTTTAAAAAATTCCAAAAACATCTCAAAAGTGGCCAAATTGTGAATCGTCTGTCTAAAAAAGACTTCATTTCATGTTGATATATAAAGTAAATAGCACTGGTCTAAAAACAACAAAAAAATGTTTATACTTTGTACACAAGGGGACAAGGGTATAACAATATAATAATTTGTGCGAATGTATGTAACAGAAGGATGCGTGGTAGGCCCCATAAGTATACAGTAAAAAGCAATATTGCAAAAACGGCGTCGTGAGCACACTTGTGCAAAATATAGAGGTGCAACTCTGCACAATATGCTGTTTGGGACGAAGTGCTATTACATTTTTGTGATTAAAATGGCGTGAGATAGCATTAAAGATAAATTATTGGAGTATAAAATAAATAAAACTATTCAAGAAAAATAATTTATTGAATTCACAACAAATTTTGTCATTTTGATGGGTGATGGAAATCTTCGCCATCGAAGAGAAGTTGTTACCACAAACCAGTATAGAACCTACATTTTTAATTCTATCGTTTCAAAACATTAGTTTCTCAAATTATTGAATTAAAAATACGAATCTGACCTACATACATGTTGATATTGGAAGTAAAACAATGTTCAAAGAATTTAAAATGTAGCTAAAGTTGATATTGACAGTAATAAAAAGGTTGTCTATACAAAAATCGTGAAAGTGGACGTTTATATGGAGGCTGCCACAATTTGGGTATTATCAACAATATTAGCCGGTCCAAGTAGGCATGCATCATGAAAATAATCTATGAATCTATCTGTGAAGAGAATAAAAAAATAAAGCAAAAAAAATCAGTCCTTAGTTAAAATTGACTCAAATCAGCCTTTAGCAGCTCAATAAAAATGTATTTAACAGCATTAAGAATTATGAACATAAACTTAATCAAATTTTTCAGCGCCAAAATGAACACATGTGTTCCAGTGCAATTTCAATAAGCAACTTTCAATTTAATTTTAGTTTAATTCACCGTCGGACAAATGTGATGGCGAAGCAACAGAAATAGAGCGTAACATTCAATTAAAAAAGTTTTTGGCACGCACTAAAATCCATAAAAGTCATAAAAACCCGCATAAAAACTATAAAATGAAAATGAAAAGAATGTTAAAAAGCAGCGCACAACGAAAATAAAGCCAAGAAAAATAAGAATAAAAAAATAAAAAATAAAACTTTTCAGATTAAACAAAGAGAGATTATGCAAAGAGCAGTAACAGCGACGGCAGTTTCTTTAACTTGAGCCCAAATCAACAATATTTTGAGTGAGCTAAAAGAGCAAGCGGCGAACAATTCAGTAGACTGCTAAAAAATGAACTCAATAAAAATACTCACCTATTATTTAGAAGAAAAAATCCACTCAGCGAAAATTTAGGAAAAACTCCGCTCCGGGTGGGGAGATTGGGAATGAACGCGCAGCATAAAAGTTTGAAAGAAGAAGCGTGCGTGCTTTTCTCATCACAACAATTTCCCTATTATGTTCTGTTTTCTTTTTATTCAATCAGTGCACAACAACAATGATGATTTTTATTTTTATACGCGAACGTAACGATCTCGTTTCCACTTACTTAAATCTACGTTTTAACTGCCGCAGCGCATTTGATGTCCCATTCTGGCAAATTGGGATGCAAGACGAGCGAGAGCGAAATTATTTGAGACAGCCACCGACCGAGAAAACAACGAGCGAGTGGAGCAGCGATTCTCAGCGCAAGTGCGTATCTGAGTATGTGATTCGGGAGTCAGAATTGGGAGCAAATGATGCGCAAAAAAATAAAAAATTAAAATAAAATATGTAAAAATAAAAACTTGAATGTTGTCTTGTATGTAGGGGATAAATATGTGTGTATAAGTATACATATGTACATATGTATAGGAAGTACTCTCACCTTTTCAATATATACTCACATATTCTACTAAGCACACACGACCGGCCAAACAATCAAAATGTATAATAAAAATGAAAATAAATGTAAATATAATAAAAATAAATAAATTATTTATAAACACTCAAAGCTGAAGCAACAAATTGTATCATAAATTAATTAAAGCAATATTTAATTAATTCGCAAACATTATTAACAACAAACATCGCAGCGATATTAACAACAACAACAACAATGCAAATGAGGAAAGAAATACATATATACATACATATTTATATATACATACAGTAAGACCAAGAATAAGAACAACATCAAAGCAAGAACAGCTTACAAAAGCAAACAGTGAGAAAACAATTGAGCAACAGTAAACGATTATGAGGCCATCTCAGTCGCACTTAAAATGGCCATAAATGACGACAGTTATGGCTATAACAACAAAAACAACATCAACACTACAGCGTCGAATCGCTCGCTCTCTTCTCACTCGCTCTATACACGCACATATATACATATATACATCGTCCGATGCGCCACTTCGGTCGAAGAGCGTGAGAAAAACAATTCTAAAGAATAAAAATCAGTACAATATAAGCAGAAATATCGATTATACTCAATTTTTATTCAACTTCCCACACACAAAATGTGCTTTTTATGTGCGTCGCGTGGCCGCGTAATACAAGTGTGCAAGCAGGAGAGAAAAGGTGAGCGAATAGTGCTCTCAGTTTAATTCCACTCAAACTCAATGATGGTTGTACGATAGACATGCATTTCTGCTTTCTCGCTTACACACATTGCACTCATGCGCAGCCATTATGGTTTCTGTTGCGCGCTCTCTCTTTCTCTTTCGTTTCGGTTCGTACTTGTCTTCTCTCTCTCTCTCTCTCTCAGTCGTTCATTAGAGTTAGTGCTATCCTGCTCGCATGCATGGATTGCAGCATTAATGGCGTCTGAAATGCCACTCAGGCTGAGTTATCGGCAATTCGCTTTTGCAGTTATGGCTTCCGTATGCTGCTCAGCTCACGTGGCGTCCCTTGGATTCTGCTGCCGCCGGGGGCGTGGCTTAGTGCAGTAGCGTTTTATGTTCGTTTTATGACTCATTTTTATCGTTTGTTCTTCGGTCGCTTTGCGCGATTTCAACGGGTGCTAGTTAAATTTTTATTTCTGGGAAAAATTCGTTTTGGCGTCGGTGAAATTGTTTGTTTGGATAATTATTTGGATTGTTATTAGATTGTTGCTACAACTATAAAAATGCTATAAAAATATTTTTATTTGCTTTTAAATGATTTTTAGTGGCTGTTGCTGCGCTTTACACACCGACGGATGGCACTCACTTGATCTGCTGGGCTGACAAATTGCCCCGGGACAAATTTATGCATTTAATCGTCTATTGAAGGCGGTTCAAATGTCGTCATTTGTGATTTTATTAATTCAAATGTTAATTTTCATTCAGGTTTAAGTGTAGTAGGCAAAGTAGCACATGAAGGCGAGCGAGTATAAATTGTGATTTCTGTGTTTTAAAAGTGGAGGTTAAGTAATATCTGCAAATTGAATATGCGTTATGCGTTTATATTAAATACTCTGACTCTCATTAAGCCTAGTCTTATGTTAACTTAGGGAAATTAATTCAAACAGAAAATATATTCAGTCAGCGAATTTATTTATCTGTTAGAAGAGTTTACTGGATTTTTTGAAATGCCAAAATGTAAGTGAGCAGAAACTAGAGACCCTATAAAGTATAACTGCATGTACGTCGGCCTTTGTAAATGTATGAGGTACGTGTGTATATACCGATCTACACTATCAGTATCATTGGAACAAACACAAACAGTAAGCAGAATTTGTTGATATTATGAGGCCCTTGGATCAGGCAGGAGTTTTCGATTGCCTTCCTTAGAATCCACTACCACCTTTTAAAAAAAAATGTATATAACGTATACAGTGAATATCAAAAATATACTGATTTGTTTCCTACATTTCAGCCATTCACATAGATAATCGATTTCTGATTTTACTTAAACCAGCATCCAGTGTGAATGGCAAGCCAGAATGAAATGAGCGATATATTGCTAGAAACGTTAAATTACCCTTGTAACGTTATCCAATTCGTTTCGATCGAATGAAAAATGACTAAGTGACTGAGGCTGATGAAAGTTCACAATTCATTAAATTGTTAACGAAATTTGTTCAAAAACAAATAATTCGAATACCCAAGTTCACATTTTTAATCGATACTTTATTCAATCTAAAAAATTTTCAGCCCTGTCAGATCATGATCTATCATTACAAATGCGAACTAGGGATATTGGAATCATTTCCTATTGAAAAATGTACTCAAATCATAAAATTCATGGAATTCGTTAAAAATTTCATGAATTTTTAACTTCAATCCGCTGTAAATCATTAATTTTTCATTCGATCGAAACGAATGGGATACCATTGAACGGGTAATTTAATCACCTTTCTAGCGAGATTTTGATTTTGATCGAACTTGCCTTTCACTCTGGACGCTGGTTTAAGTAAAATCAGATATCGATAAACAAAAATATACCGTTATCTATGTGAATAGTCCAAATGAAAAAAACAATCAGTATGCTTTTCGTGTTCACCGCACTCGAATTACTCTAAAGAAATGTAATAGAATTGAAAATTGTAAACTAGTGTAATCTTTGGTGCGTCTGTTTGCTATCGTGTAACTTCCGAACGACTTGATCTGCCTAAAGTTTCAGTATGGTTGTGATGCGTGTTGTCTTGGCCAGGAACGTAGATGAGTGCAACTGAGTGCTGTTGACCTGGGCTTAGAGCCGTAGCTATGCTTCGGATGAGTTTGCGTTGCGATGTGCGAAGACGGAGCCCTAATTGGAACATGACTGTCGACGTAGAGGTGCTAATCAGTTTAGACGACTTCCAGACTGCACAGATCTCTGCCTCGAACACGCTGGACCAGTCATGTATGCGGCATGAAAGTTGCAGTGCCAATTCCTCCGAAAATACACCAGCGTCTGTGTCCTCATCTGTCTCATAGATTGTCGGTGTAGATTGAAAGCTCGTTTCGCCTCCTGGGGGTGCTTTGCTTCCAGTCTTCCCTCTCCGTCAAACTTACTTTGAAATTGTCATTCCATTTTACCTGTGGAACATTTGACCTCAGCTGGGTTATCTATTAAGTGTAGGATGGTGCTGTGAAATTTACTGTGGCCTACATCACACGACTTAAGAAAATTTAGCTCCCGAAGTCTAGCTGCGCCCCTGACCGACGTGTGTTTTAGGAAGATATCTACAGGTTCCAGATTGCAATATGGCCAGTATGGATATTATGATTTTGTATCGGAAAATGGCTATTTGGTTTGGCTTTGTTTTTTAGGCTGGATATCGAATTTTAAATTGAAATTAAAATTGATTTAAGTGTGTTTTCAAACAAAAATAAATAAGTGAGTTTTTATGGAGGTTACCAAACTAGGGCGGGACACACCCATTAAACACGTCCAGGAAGCAACCGTACAAAAGAAGCCGCCATATTGCTACCAGTAAATGTAGGCGGGACACGCTCATTAATATATAGTGTGTATGCGGAGCTTCTGTCAATATGAAACGCAAATATCGAGTTTATAGTTGATTTTGGCTGTAATAGTAAAGTTTTTCTTACCAAATACGAAAACTGGGATGTGTGTTTGTATGATTTTTGTATGTGATCAGCTGTGGGACTACTTGGCATACACACAAACATGGAACAGAGAAACGGATATGGCTATATAGATTCGTCTCATCGATAGATTTGGCCAAGATTATATTTATATACTTTATGGAGTTTTCGTACATCAAGAAACACAGCACAGCTATATTGCTTATTCTCATAGGCCTTAAGAATATGTTAGAAAACTCTGTGCACTTGTTCATTGGTCCCATTGTGATGCCTAAAGCCAAACTGATGATCAGGAATGGTACTCAAAGCAGGTAACATTCTACTAAGAAAAATTCTTTCAAATATTTTTGAGAAAGTCTCTAGTAAACTAATTGGTCTATAAGACGCAACAAGGTTTTCTGGTTTGCCAGGTTTCGCCATCATTATAATTACAGCGCACTTCCATTGAGATGGGAAGTGGTGGATGCGAATCATGGTATTAGAGAGTAGTACCAAAAACATTATTTCTTTATCAGGAAGCGCCTTTGCCACTCTGCCATCAATTCCGTCCCGGGGCTTTCTTTTTCTTAAGCATTTTAATCTGCAGACGAACCTCTTGCGGAGAGATAGGCTTGATAGACTGCATATTTGTGCAGCTCTCTACCACAAGGCAGTGTGCTTGGTCCTGTCCTTTATACTTTGTATACTGCTGATATGCCAGTTCCACTAAATGAGAACAATGCTTCTGGCTACATATGCTGCCGATGCGGCCATACTTGCAAACTCAAACTGTCCACACGAAGCTTCATCTAACATTCAAAACTATCTTAAAGATTTTCAACGTTGGGCAAATCGCTGGAATATAAATTTCAATAGCGAAAAGTCTAGTCACTATACTTTTTCATTGAGGCAAGGGAACTGCCCGCCCGTTTTGCTCAACAATTTGGTAATACCTCATGTTGATCATGTATGCTACTTAGGTTTTAACTTTGAAAGACGTGGCACCTGGTGTAAGCATATTCAAAAAACCGCAGCAGTTTGCTACGCTAAACTCAAAAAGTTAAACTGGTTACTTCGCCCAAGTAGTGAACTCAGCTCAGCCTCGAAAATAAACTGCTTGTTTACAAATCAATCATTATGCCTATGGAATACAATTATGGGGCTCTGCTGCTGCCACAAATATAAACCGTATACAAGTACTTCAAAACAAGGTCTTGCGTAAAATAACAGATGCTCCTTGGTATATGCGCAATAAAGTTTTAAATCGAGATTTGAAAATACCAACAGTCATGGAACAGTTGAACTTCCACAGCAGCAGATATAGTGATCGACTGGCTTCTCATGTTAATCATTTAGCAGCGGCTCTGGTCGTTAATACATGTCGTAGACGGATCCAAAGATTTCATCCAAATGATATTCAAAATAGGCATTAAGCCTTATTTTTTATTAGTTATGTTAATGTACACACTTTAAGCTAAATGCCTTAATGACACTTTTTAACATACAAATCTAATATTATAGTTTTTAAGTAAACTGATTGATATTGACTTACGATAATAAAAAAAAAAAAAGTTTGCACTACGATCGTTTTTAATAAATACAATGTCTTGGCATATATATGCGCGATACGCCCATTAAGAAATTTTTAATACACAAATTCATAAACATTTTCAAATGTTGAAGTTTACGATGATTTAAAACAGAAACAGCGGAATTAAATGGTGAGTGTTGTGGCACGCCCATTATTTTTTAATCTACGCGTCTGTCCAAAAGAAGCCCCATTCTGCTTTCCAATTCGATATTGATTTTAAAAATACGTTTTTCAACCGAAAAGTAAACTGTGGGCTTTTTTTTTGTTGGGAGCTGTTTCAAAGTGGGCATCGACATCGAGGTCGTATGGCCTTAACTCAGTTAATTACGTAACATTGGTACAATTTTTAATAGTGATCAATAAAAAATAAATAATTATTTGAAATCATTTGATATTAAAAATTAGCATTGTCGAACCACAATTATTATCAACAGGATTTGTAAAATTTTATCGGGCATCTTGCAAATGTATGCCGCATCATGTTCGTACAATGCATAAAAGTTCATGGGTCGACATCATGGTAAGTACACCAAAATTAAATGATATTTTTTCTAAAAATAGACAATATAGAAATAAACAAATTAATTTTTTTGAGCCCCTTTGTACTCAAATCAATTCTATATCTAAATCAAGCTCAGTGGTGTTTAAATAGGGGTATATATAAGAATCTCATATCCGTTTTTGAACCAATAATTTGTATTTCGTTTACGAAAATCCGTACTCATTATATTTTTGCTACCGCTATAAATCATTTCAAGTATGGAAATCCGGGTTTTTGAATCATTTTTTTTGTACATTATGGACAATATACTTTTTATGACACAAAAATTTGAGGGGGTTATGCAAATTTGTGACAATGTGTTACCAGGGAGAGGGGGTCAAAACTTTAACGGACCCCAAAAACATATTGCCGTTTCTAGCGTTAATACAAAATTTAACTGGAGTTAAGTTATCTGCTCCCACTTTGCTACAAATACCTGAATCTAAAAATATATTTCTACGATGAAAATTTTAAATTATACTTAAAACTTTAATGCCCTGCCTGTCTTCAAATAGCTTCCCCACAACAAATCTACTAATTTATTTCACATAGAATTCTAACAAAAAAAAAAAAAAAAAAAAAATTGAAAAGAAAAATGTCACGATTTCGAACTTGAATTCCGTGATTAGATTACACAAAATAAAATTCACTCCAATGGCGGACAAATATTTCGAAGTAGAATGAAGTATTCCAAACAGAAATGCCATTTTTTTGTAGTCTGACAGCTGTGCGTACCAAAATCGGACAGAAACCAAAGCCAGAATCAACAAAAGGTAAAGTGAAGAAACAGAGAGTCGAGTTGGGTTTATGAAAAGAATATGAACTGAAAGATATTTCCATTTTTTGTACATATATTTTTATTGTGTGTTTTCAGAAATTGTTAATTAAAATAATAAAAGCATTTTTAGTACGCATGCTACTGGAATTCATATTGAAATACTATAATGAACGAAAAGATATTTGTCTTCATTTTGCGTAAATATTCACATAATGTGTTATTAAAGGCATCCAAAAAATTATATTTTCAACAAATAAAATTTTATAAATGGCCAAAAGCAAGCAAAAATATTCGCGTTCATAAAGTGCTTGGTTTATTCCGATTGTAAATTTCGAAAAATAAATTTTAATTATACTCTAAGAAAGGCCAAGAACGTCATTCGTTCCATTCGAACATCGTAATTGGATGTCGCCTGAATTTATTTTGCTTCTTCTGAAAGCATTTTTGTCAGTGACTTTCGTGATTTCTTTGAGTTTCCTTCACATATCTGTCTTCGAAATGAAGAATGTATCTTCCATCTGCACGTCTCCATCTGCACATGTCCATCATCGAATTCGGTGGCATTTTGTTCTCTTGCTCCCTTCAAAAAAAAAAAAAAAAAAAACCAAAAAAGAAGCAAATTCGTAGCTCTATTTTGTTTTCTTTGTTTGAGTTGTGAGAGAACTTTGTTATTTATGTTTATGATTTTTCGGCGACTCGTTTCTATCTGTAATTTCTTTGAAAATGTGCGACTTGTCAGTCAACGATGAATGTTCTTTCCACCTTTTTTTTCCATCCCATTATTTTCTGTATTAGTCCGATGTGTCTGTCTGCTATCGTGCCACTGGCTTTTCTTTCCTTTTTTATGCGCTCAATTATTTTCAATGCCATTTTTTATGCTGCACTTTGCCGTGCTTTGTCTCTGGAACTACTTTTACCTGTGTTTGTCGCATTTTGTTCATTTAGAATTTTTTAGAAGTCAAGGTTACACTTCAGGTGAAATAAAAAATGAACTAATAATTAAATGGAATGTAATGTTTGCAGTTCTTCTTTCAAGGCCTTGTGAAATGTATTCGATTTGAGAAAGTAACTAATTTTCTATCTTCAATGAGAATTGATTAAAACAACTGCAAATTTTATTCTTAAAAGATTGACTGATTTGTAAGTAAATTAAAAAAAAAAAAAAGAATAAAAAAAAGAATATGAGAAAGTTAGATGAACTGTCACATGTGGACTTATAGGGAACCATTCGAAAGTAAGTACTACACCATCTTATATGGATTTCCAAAAATCATATGAATGATGTGTCGGTAGTTGTTGTATAAAAATGTTGTATAGTCATACTGCTACATAATAACCAATTAAAAAAAATTGAATGGTCTAGAATAAACAAATTTCCACTAAAAGAGAAAGCAAACTCAATGAAATGTAATAAAAAATTTGATTATGCGTTCACTGAAAACACAAATCTCAAAAGTAAACGAAAATTGAAAGCACCTTGATAAACGCTTTCATCTAATCTCTACATACTAATCCTCTGGTGGGAGGCGAATGTAGTTACAGCGGCCATAATGACTACATCATTGGACTGGGAGATCATGGCTCCTGTCTACTGTGCGGATACTTTGCTAAGTATAAACATTTTTATAGGGAAAACCATAAGACAAGTACTGTAATCGGTTTAGTGACTTCTTGGGCGAATTTCTTAAGAAGTGTATGCATAGCGTCGATTCCACCGAAATTAATGTTTTTCTTGTTTAAAAGTAATTTTTTTTCGCGATCTGGTCTTCATTCGATGTCATGATTACCAAAATTTGTATAAGTGGAAATGTTGTATCTTTTATTGACCGAAAGTTTGGCAAGTATCAGTTAAGGCAGCCTTTCCTGCATTTTATCTTAAAAACTTTAGTGTATTATGAATTCCTATATATCTTTTCCTGCAGTTTTCTTATAGATAATAATTTTGCTCCTATTATGTATTAACTCTATGTTGACCTGCTGAACAATTTGTAGAGTCAGTGCATTGTAAGAGAGCACCATAACAGAGCTAAGCCCTTGTCTAGTGATTGTTCTCCTCAGAAAATACTCCATTTATTGGTTCTATAATATTAAAGCTACTAACAGCCTTCAATATTAGTTCCCTTCAGACTATCACCATCGTTAGATTTCCATTAAATACTGCCAGGTTTTGACAATCGAGCATCTCTTATTTCAATTTCTCAAGAGCCATAATAGATAGAAAGTATAAGAAAGGGGCAATTACAGCCTTAATTGTAGAATGGAGTGGTAAAATTGGCACAATGCAAGCAAAATAGAAAAATAATAACTTTATAACGCCTACAATTTTCAACCGATCGACTTGAAATTTGATATATGGTCCAAATAAAAGTACCACATGCTCGTCTGGCCACCCTTCTGTCCAGTCCATTATTTTATATGTATGTATATTATTGTATATTAATGGCGGTATGAAACTCTTTATTTTCAACCGACAAATGTTTGAAATCATCAAAGTTTTGTCACAGAGTTTGTAATACGTGAAACGAAATAGGACAACATGTTTTTCAGTTTCCGAGATGTTATTGAGATTTTTAACTTTTAAAACGAAGAGTTTCTATATTCCTTGGCAGAACAAAATCACCGTGCCAGGCCCAATAGAAAGTACTAACTTAGCGCCAACTATTTGATGGGTAAAATTTTCTTATTTCTTGAGCAAAATTAAGATGGTAGACTTCAAATTAACATTTATTGCAGTTGATTATCACGCCCGTTTAATTTGGATATGATCTTCAAATTATCGAAACTAAATGCATTAGGGTTTTGTATTGTAAAATTATTCTAAATTAGTTAATATTGCATCGTTGAAGAATCCAAAGAACTAAATATATATTTTAATATGCTAATGAAGAGTATAAAACGTTCGGCTCCATCAAAATTAATATTTTCTCTTGTTATTGTAAATATTTTTCTTGTTAATCATACCAACTTTCCGAGCCTTATCTACACTACTAGATAAACTAGTATAAAGGCAGAGAATTTAATTTACAGCGCATGTCGCCGTTTGGTAAAATAAATCGTTGGTTATTCCAACTTCATACGGCGACAATTTTCCAGAATGGTGTTGGAGTTAACCTCAGTAAGCCCCTCAATTTGGTCTGCGCGACGAAGACTGTCGCCATTGCTGCGCTCCAAAGTCGGCGTCTTGCAGCGCTTGGCACCGCTCCGCGTATAAATTGTGCAACCAAGACAAAATAAGACATCGCACCGTGATGCAACTCCCCTCCCACTCGTTTGAGGCATAGTCAGAGTTGCAACGGCGACTGTATGACTTTTGTTGGCACTTTATCATGCGAGCGGATCATAATTTAAGCAGATACCAGGCATTCAGACGATAGCCTGGCCGGCTCGGTTGTATGGCTAGCTTGTTGCTGTCCAAGTTAGCAGGCCAACCAACAGATACACCCACTCACGCTCGTTGAATATATGTATCTACATGGGACGTTGTTGTTGTTGTTGTTGTTGTTGCTGACATGTTTCTGTGACAAATGTTGCAAATAAAATACTTTGATATGCATTTCGCTGAAAAAGCGCTTTGTCAGAGAATTCGCTTGCAGTCATCCATTCAGTCATTCATGCATACTATTTACATGCATGTGACTTCTTAGGTCGTGAATGGCCAAATTTAGTTTCGGTTTTATAATTAGAAATGCAAGGAAAGAAACTATCGTAAAATAGCGAAAGAATACATTTGAACAGAAAATTTTTGTAGCGTTGCTCTTCATTTCAAATTTAGAACGTAGCATTGTGTTTGTTTGCATGAAAAGCGTTTTGGGAAAGTCACAAAACCTACAGAGTATATTTTTATAGCCTGTAACCATACAGTTCAAGGGTATACAAGGTGCGAGCAATTGTATGTAACCGGCAGAAGGAGGCGTGGTAGACCCCACAAAGTCTGTATATTCTTCATCTGCATCGGAAGTTGAGTCGATATAGCCCTATCCATCTGGCTGTCTGTTTCAACATCGAAATCTTGGAGACTAATTGGATATATCAACTCTTCTATTCAATTTTCATGTACTATGTATTAAATGAACGTGCTTGGCCCACTGAATGGGTCTGCCGCATACAAATCAGACCCTACTTATGATTTTTTGTATGACTTTTCTTTTGTTTTTGTTGTTAGTTATGCTACAAGCATCAAATTTGGTGAATATTACGTAAATCCTGATAAAATATACCGCAGCGGACCACTACAATCGGTTACCTCCATATAAACTTCATCTCCACTTAAAGTATTTATGTAGAAACTTTTTGATTTTGTTATTACTTACGATAGAAGCACAAAATTTTTTTATCGTAAATAAATATTCCACGTGGGTCTAGATTGGATCCATATAAATGATAGCCCCATAGAAATTTGTTCCCATTTTTAGGTTTATGTACGAAAATTTTGTTTTTGTTGTTATTTAAGCTGCACCACAATTTTTAGTTATACAGTGATAAATTTTTCCATTAATTAAGCTAGAAATACAACATTTAGTGTATCTTATTCCAATTCTAAAAAAATAGCCCGCATATGTCTACATTGTATTATTGAATAATATATAGTACATATCTATGATTCACATAAGGAGCCTTAAACATGGTATAGGGTATCTTGCAGCATTCTTTCTATAGGATATAAGTCGATCTTAAGAACTTCTGAACGATATATTTTAGAACACTTTTAAGTATTTAGAAAAGAGGTGCCCAGGTTATTTGCTTTTCATGCACATTTGTTTTTGTAATTCACTTCAGCATACGCTGAGCAGTGACGTACTTACATAGATCTCTTTAAATATCAAGTATAAATTACTCAAACAATTTCATCGTTATTCGTTATCTGTCTTCCTATACCAAAGTGCAACACGACAACAATGTCGCTTGCTACTTAATTTTATTGTGTTTTTTTTTCTGCCTATGAACAGCATACACACACACAGTTCTTTGAATGAAGCCGCAAAAATTATACAAAAAATGTTCTTGTTCTGCGTTGTGCCTCTGCAGAAACCGAATATGAAAGCAATATAAAGTTTTTAAGCATTGGAGTATGCTTCCATTTGTAACTTTTGAGCACACCTGATTTAAAGAGACAATTGAAATGCTACTTTAATGACTCTGTTTCATATATATACAACGGGCTAACAAAAGTTCGATAAGATTATGATATTTGAAAAGTATTGACAAATACAATAAATTATATCTACAGGTAATAGTTATATGAATTTCATTCCAAATTCAAGATAGAGCGGCAAAAATGTAGTTGAGAAAACGAAAAGAAAGCCCTGTTGAAATTCAATTCTACGAACTTCGACCCTATCTGAAGCCATTGGAAATCTTCAACCAATGTCAAAATGCGTAAATGTGTCATTCCTCAAGACTGTTTCAAAGTAATATCAGAGAGTCCACACAGGAGTCTTTTTCTGCAGGATACTCAGTTTTAAAGTCTCCAAAAATGTGTTAACGATTATACAAATGTGTATCTGGTGAGAGACATTTTAATCAGATCTTAGCCAATTACTGCAAATGATTACTGGTGAACTGGGCTTGCATTAGCTGAATTAGTATCTATGGCACTATCGATGCTATAGATAATTTTAAATATTTGCCACTGTCGATAGTATTACAAAACCATCGAATATTTTCACTCTCACCTTTTCCCTAGAGTAGGCTATACAGTTTGACAAATTAATTGCGATAAAAACAAACTGGAATAAATAAATTATTTGTATGTTGAAAATGACTGCGACTAAGGTCGTCTTTTCATCAAAAGCATTTTAATAATTTCTCATTTTGCATCCAAAAAAGACGTTTCCCCTGAAAATTTCACATTTGTAGTATCTAGCATCCGTCGAAATAGCTGAATTAGTTTCTGTTGTACATACTGAAACTAAATAATCAATTGAAAATTGAGCAAGATTTTGGAAAAATATTTATATTCAAATTAAATATTTTCTGATTGCAAGCATTTTAAATGCAATTGTGCAGAACTACAATATTTCATTTTAATTAATATTCCAGATAGATTATTTATTTCTGGACTTAGAAAAATATGTTAAGAAGAGCTAAGTAAGAATTAAATTGTCATTAAATTAAAGTCATTGGCCGATTTGCATTACTTTTCATTGATCCATCACTTAGACTTATGCTAAATGGTAATAAAATTATATTTCTTAATTTAACTCTCAATTTGTAAAATGCATTTCTCTTCATTACAGCGTTAAATGCTGAATTTCGTGCAAAGACGTCATTAATTTTCGAAACATACATATACCAATATGTATATATTTTGCGGAACGTGTTGATAAGCGCAGTTCCATTTACAGACAATTGAATGTTCGTGGCAATTCAGAGCAGAGACACATGGCCAAAGAGATGCAGACACTCGCAGATACATTTTGCAGGCAAATGTGCCGACAACGAAAGCAATTCAATGGCCATTGTTAGCATCCAGAGGTGATTGCGAGGACGGAGAGCACAAGTCCAAGTCAAGCGCGCCAATATTCAAAACGAGAAACACTCGAAATGGAAACGTAAAATTTATTCATCGAAAGTGTTGTTAAATTACGCTAAATTGCTTAATTCGAATAATGAAGCGCGATGCGACTTCGCGTCCAAGTCCCAGGCAAACACTTCCATAGTACGATGAAGGCGGCGACAGCGAGTCATGATCAATGAAGTGATGTGAATTGGTGGAAGCAGTTGAAAACGAATTCAAAGATTCGAAAACAAAAACAAAACCAAAATTTCAAAATGATATGCAAAAAGAATTAAATATGAGCATAATCCGAAACTATATATACAAACCATTCGCTACTATGTGTAGATCAGCGTTGATTCGGCGATCAGTTATTCTCGCTGTTGGTCTGGCCGACGTCTTTTAGTCCATACGTCGAATCGTTTGCAGTTCATTGCGTCTGGATCTGCTGGTAACTGGCGCGCAGCTTTAAATGGCCCATAGCCAGGGGCTGCCCTGCCCCAGCCAACTCCGTCATCATCAACACCATGAAGAACGCCGACGCTGACGGTGACGCTGACGTTGACGTTGACGCCGGCCCGCCAATTCCAGACGTGGCCGTTTAATGGCCACATTCAATTGATCGTTAATGTTGTTTTTTATTTCAATTTTATTGTTGTTCCCCGCCCGCTAATGCGGCTCCAGCCCCCTGAATATATTATCACTACTCACCCGTAGTGCTGGCTCGTTTCTTTAGTTCGCTCAATATTATTATGGATTATTTATGCGATTTTAAATCATGTGCAATTCAAAGATAAAACTGTGAACTTTTTCGCGTTGACTTAATGGGGGAATTCGCTGCTTTGTATCTTTTATTTTATAGTTTCAATAATTGAAAGCAAAACAAAAGAAAACAAACAAAAACGCACAACATAAAAGCAAACTTTAACAATTTTTATTATAAATTATGAAGTTCTTTATTTATTGTGTATCTTTTGGGAGATTATTTCGAAACGGCCTCGTGGGCGTATGATTAATATTTCGTTATGGCGCTTGCGATATTGTTTTTGTCTGATTTTGTGTTGTACAATAGTCTCTTTGTTGTACTCTTCGCAAGTAGTGGAGACTGAGGTATTCAGACTTCATTGCAAATTTTGTTACACGTTATCAAAACTTCTTTGTCCGCCTTTTTTCCGTATGATAAATATATACAAAGCCAAAATCTTTGTTGATCTCATAAAAATATTTTTTACTTATGCTTATGGTGGTGACATTAGTTATGCAAAATACAATTGGTGCAACAATAGTGTTAAATATCGACTCATGAAATCAAAATTGTGACTTAAAAAATGAGTTTTGAAACAATTAAAATATTAATTAAGTTATTTGATTAGCTGATTTCAGCAGCGGTAGCTTTTGTGTGCTAGTTTGATTCGGCCGTCAAATAGAATTTAATTTTCAAATTGATAACATAAATTTCTCAAAATCACTTACTAGCAGTTGTTTCACTCATTAAATACCTCCATTCACAAATCTTAACTTTAAACAAGACAACTGAATTTGTTTTTTTTTTCACTGCTTTTACCGCTTTACCGGTTACGAATTGTGAAATTACAAGCTGTATCTAGAGAGTCTATAATGTAAGATTCGTTTCTCAGAGAAATGTTTTCTTTGACAGACATACATGCGGACGGAAGGACATGGCTACATCGACTCATCTTGTGAAGCTTATCAAGAATATATTACTTTATGGTTTCTCCGATTTTGATAGTTCAAATAAACCAATAAACCCTGATAAAAATATTTTCTTCAGGGTATAAAAAAGTCTTTGTAAAACAAAAGACTATAAACACGTGGATGGTAAGCATGTTTGGCGGGTTACCTCTAAAAGTTGGCGGGATCCCACCGCTTAATATTGATATAATACAACAGTCCATAAGAAGCCACCATATCAAATTTCAAGTGGATTTTGCCTGTAATAAAAATGATTTTCATTCAAAATACCACAATTCGGAGATGAGTTAGTAAGGAGGCTACGCCAAAAGTTTGGGGATCACAGTCATTGATATTTATGATTGATTATCATTGATTTCAAGTTGATAATAAGTTTCTTCTTAAAAAGTCCAAAAGTGGGCGCTGGGCTTCTATGGGGCTACCCCAAGCAGTAGGCGTGGCATATCAATATGGATACACTATTTGACTGTTGTAAAAGTAAGTCCAGCTGAAAGTTTTCAGTTGGATATCGTAAAATTGATTCATAAAAAAGGCGCAACAAGTACCACACGGACAAACAAAACAAATTTTTACGAGTTTATTAATAATAATTATACTTTAAAAGGTCTACTGCCTTCTTTAGTGCATTAAAATTTTTCAGGCCAACTGATAATACAACTTCTTACATACGAGTATATGTGAATGGCTGTAAAAATTTTTTAAATTTAATGAAGTATTCTAAATTTTATAAATACTAGTTGGTACCCGGCGTGCATTACAAAAAGACATACATGGGCTCTATATGATTTGGCGTCGTAGTAAATGCTTTTATTTTAACTTGTAGAATGCGTGATTCATATTCACCTGGCATTCAATCCGATCGTGCTTCATGATATTAAGCAATTTAAAAATATCGAGTTTAATAGTTACATGTAACAGGTCTCCATTCATCGTCACTGAAATTATTCTTTATGGAAGTGCACACATAAACTGAAAACGAATACTCTATAAAGCTATCACTATATGTAACTATAAGGAAGAGATGGTTATAGATGTGATATCCAAACAGCTTCAATTGAGAAAAAGGCACATGGTTTTAATCTGACCACCACCGAGATACTAAGACAACTTCCCACTGTTGGCATCTTGAAGATTGCACAGCTGTTCAATGCATGTTTCAAGTTAAGATAAGTACCTAGTATGTGAAAACTGTCTGAGGTTATATTGATCTTGAAACCTGGGACATACAGGCATATATTGCTCCTGCTTATCATGTCTAATGTCTTTGAGAAAAACACCATAACCGACTTAAGCCATCTCTCAAATAATAACGGAGGTGTCCCAAGGCCAGCTCAGTGCGGACAGAAACCACACATAGAGCAAAAGGGCAAATGCTGACTTGATCTCGGTGTTCAGTACACACAGGGACAGCAAAAGCTCGGCCTATCGATCCTTTTGGTTTAAAGAGTTTTTAACAAGAGGTGTCAGAAATGTCTTCGAAAAATGTAAGTTTGGATTTCTTGCAAGACACTCATCAATTGATACAACTACATCGCATAACAAAGTTCATTGAAGATGCATTTGAATCTTAAAAAATTTGTTCAGCAGTTTTTTTAAACATGTCACAAACATTCAACAAGGCTTAGCATGAAAGGGTTGTTTATAAAATACGTTCAACCATGCCAAATAAATGGTCCGACATTATGGCATCTTATCTCACATACCGCCACTTTCGCGTTTAGATCCATAATGAGTACTCAACTCTACGCAGCACCAAGGTAGTATTTTGGGTCCACTGTTCATCAAATCCAATCAAATCAAATTTAATGTATCAAATGTATCAAACGACCTACCAGTTCATCCGAACGCATTAATAACAACATTTGCTCATGACACTATTTTTCTTGCAACAGGCATTTCAGTGGAAGAAGCAACGCGGAAACTACAAAGTATTCTAGATTTTTTCTTCGAATGGTGTAAACTTTTAGGACTTAAACTAAATAGTGCAAAACCTCTCCATATCAACTTCACAAACAAAAGTATTCCATTCCATTAATGGAAGTTCAGTACCTCCAAATACTCCGAAATATATGGGTATAGCCTTGAACGAAAAGCTCAAATGGAAAGATTTAGAACCAAGAACTTGAAGTAAAGTTAAAATCAATGAAATGGCTCATAGGCCGTCAATCCACTCTGCCACATGAAAATAAATTGGCTGTCTATAATGAAATTTAAAGACCTGTATGGACATACTACATTCAACTATAAGGATGCACAAGCCAAAACAGCATAGAAACTATTCAGCGATTCCAAAAGAACATCGCTAAATATATCTAGATCTGGGAAAGAACTCGGTGAAAGGCGAAGTTGAGCGACTTGGCTTGTCTCAGCCAGAAAGGCTTCGATACCACGGAAATGACGAATCGTCCTTTCTTTATAACAATGAGCTAGTACGCAGACTAAAAAGGAAAACTGCACTTGTACGTTAAAGAGGCAGCCATAACAATATAAAATAAAGTGCTCGTATATACATATAATCAAATTACTAAATATCTTGTTAGTTTACGTTGTTATATTAAGGACAATTTTCTCGACTTGCCCATATCTTTATAGATAATTTTTTTCACACTATATCCTAATTTTCAATGTCATATCTGTTATTACACCTTTAAACGTATTGCCTACTTCGATGAAATATATATATATATTGTGAAGTCAAGTCATTTCTGAAATTTATATATTTGTTCGTCGAAGTAGACAATAAAAAACTAGGATATAGTGTGAAAAAAATTGTCTATAAAGATATGTGCAAGTCGTGAAAATAGCCCTGAGTTGTATTTGTGTTACAGTGTCTCATTGTAACTAAACATTAAATAAATACGATGCTGATCAAGAATTTATATACTTCATGGGGTCTACTACGCGTCGTTTTGTCTATTGCAGACATACGTACAAACTCTTCATAACATTGTGCCATAAATATACAATATTACGTAATGATTATTACAACGATTAGTTATACTAAAGAACAAACATTCGCCAAATAGACAAACAAATATTAGTGATTATATTAACTAGTTCCGCTGAGGTGATCGGTGCTATAAGAAACATGCAAAATTCTAACTTTCGATGTTCATTAATAGGTAATTTTTCAGTGTCCTATGGCTTCAGTGTGAGTTAAATATATGTAACAAGTATTTTGCCTTCGAGTTGCAAATTGATTATAAAGCGTTCGTATCCGCTGTTAAACGCTTTGTTCTATTACCACTTAACTAAATTTTTTCCTGCAGCGTTTCATTTTTGCAGTGTCTACGCTGCGCTGAATGCATATAGATCTACTTAGCCGCTGCCAGTGAAGATGGCAAACCCATTTATCAACGTGGTCAAAATACTGAAATTAGTTCGCATTTAACACGAACACCTGATGATGGCTTCCTGCAGCTTCCGCTTGCGCAAAATTGCAAATGGATTATGCCAACGAGCAACTGCGACGAACAAGTGCAGAACTGCACCATTAAATTGTGTCGGCTTGGCCATATATGCCGAAATAATGAGAGCATTGAATATGTCTACAGTCACTACTTTTCCTGTGATGATGAAAATGATGATACGCACATTGTGGATGATTCGCGAAATGGGTTATTGAACGATAATTTCATTTAAGCAATTGTTCGCGCTCTGCAGAAATTCACAAATTATATGTTCCGCGTTTGAGTTGCATCTCAGCTTCGTATTCAGTGATGAGTTTTGGGCGCGGTTTTCTTATTTTCTCATTTTAGTTTTTGGTGTAAGTCTTTTTAAAATCAACTTTCGCAATGAAAAAAAAACCATCACGCGAATACAAAGTGGTTGGTCTTCTTTTGCTTATAGTGCTGCTGTTTCTGCTCATTTGATGCATTTTCACTTAAACGTTTTACTCGCTGAATAATGGCTTTAATGACTTTAATGGCCAGCGGATAATTAGCCGGAGGTCGCTGCATTCCTCGCACGAAAATTGTGACGCCACAACTGCAAGTGGACCTGCCTACTGGTGACTGCAAGAGGATTCGAGAAGTGTACCAACAACAATGTGAAAGCGACGACATGAGGTGCCCTTTAATAATTGGAGAAGGCTGAGGCCCGCAGTCTCATTGCAGTTCAGCCCCAATTGATGCATACGTGTATATGTAAGAATATGTGGCTATATAATTTGCAGAGTTTCTCATTAAAATCGCCTTTACTTCTGTCGTTGTTTTTGTCTTCGATTCTTATTCGCCATATCCTGACTGCTTAATAATTATTATTAATCGCACAGCTCAAGTCGTACTTTTCAATTATCACAACAACTTGCTAAATTACAAAAAGACTTACCTGTTCAAGTAGCTTTAATTTTAGATATAATGCTTGCCCGCAATTATATTGGCCATCTCGTAACAAATGCATCGGAAACACATATAAGATAGTTTAGATAAGCTTTTCTACACTGCACACATATAACGACATAAGATGTAGCAAAAGTTTCATAATATTCTATTGTCATTGGGTGTACACGAGAAAAATTTCAACTCAACTAGATGAATTGAAGTGGATCAATATTGGATATTGTTCAGTCAAACGCGAAATATCTACCTTACTGTCTACTTGATTCCCTATACTTACACGATTTACACTTATTCTTCACTTATTCTTATGCATACGTCACATTTACTTATATTTATACTCTTTACACAAGGTGTGAACAGTATTAAAAAAAGGAGAATCCAATTAATAATATTGATATTCTATAAAATGTACATTTGCATCAATATACATTTGAGTACTCGATAATTAAGTTTTCTAGCGTGCTACCTAACAATCCAGACGATTTGGGTTCAATTCTCGCTCGATCTAAAATTACTTTAGATTCAATTCTTTCTAATTCTTTCTAATAATTTCATGCGGAACAAAACTATCCACAACTCTCTATCCCATCTACAACCGTCAAAAAGGCGAAATTTATGTCAAACACTAATTTGAATAACATCTAGGGTCATTTTCACGACTTGCCTATATCTTGATAGGTCATTTTCCTTACACTATATCCTAGTTTGCAATGTCACGATTATTATTAAGCCTGTGAACGAATTGCCTATATTTCAATGATATATATTTCAATGATAGCTGCCAACTTGACTTCACAATTTCGATAACAAACCAAAGCAAAAGCAAACAGAATGGAATTTTTTTATTAAAATTTGGAATGCAAACGTGCATATTATATTCACGGATTTGCTCGTTTTTTCCTACTGCGGAGGCTTTCACTCTAATCCAATTTTTTTTTCTAATTTGAACTGCATTTACCTGTTCAGCATGTAGATAAATAAGACAAAATTAACGATAGCAGACAAAAAACTAACGATAATAGACTAAAGGTAACCGATAACAACCCAAAAATCAATTTATACTGCAGAGCTACCCGAAATGGATTTTCAATATTATTCCCCCAAGAGCATATCTTAGTAATTCGTATTCTCTAATGTACCTATATTAAAAATGTTTATATATAAGCATCCATTCAAAAATTTCAAAATTGGAGTAAAACACCACCGTCGCCGAATAAAAAGGGCAAGTGCGAAGAGTCATGTTTTAAGTTTGTTTTGTAATTTAACATGCCTCATTCATTTTTAAATTTATATAACGCCTACTTCAAAGCACAAGTAAATCGGCTTCTTTGAAATGCTATTGTATAATTCAGTTTATATATATACAAGTACTCTACAAAATAAATAATTAAACATTATTTGCATTATTTTGCTGCAAAAAAGACGTTACTTGACCATTTCTAATTTCGTTGTCATACATAGACTCTGTTTTTGTTCTTTTAAAACCACATAATAAAACTAACAGATAAGACACAAATTAAAAATGAAAACATTCAGTTGAAGACGCATGCGTAAGTATCTTTGGATTTTTTAACTTATTCTGCGGAAGAATCTTAAAAGAAACAATAATAAAACTGCACCAACAACAAATCTTAAGAGAGCAATAAACAACATGGTTGACAATCGTTAATCTTAAAACTTGAGGTCGGCCACTTCATATGCAGACTACGAAATACATTATGGATGCCGAGTCTCTTGTTCGGTTTGAGTATATTTTACAGAGCCAAACACAGATACTATTTGTACGGGCACAATAACGCGACAACACACACACACACACTCGCACGCACACAAGTCGTCTGCGGTCATTGCTATTCAGGCGAGAAAGACTTCGAGCCGGCGCAGAGGTTAGACTTCGCTTGGCCATATTGGACTGAGCTCGCATTGAGTTCCATTGCTTTAGTTTCTTAGGTAGAAATTCCACAACGGCTTTTTTAGCTGCGCTTTTTGTTCCGTTCTACGGTGGTTGAGCACTTTTGGATTTTGATTTTTATTTTTCTGTTGAGGTCTTTTGTGTATGTCTCCTTTATGGTTTCTTTCCGTACCCTTTATCGTTATCTGTGATTTCTACTTTAGATTCGTTTTCTTCGTATTTTTCATACCCTGCACATATAATGCACCAATGCGTATTTTCAGTTGTTCAGAAAGTTTGTAACGCATGACTATAAATGATACACTTCTGTTGAATGAAAACTTAATCTACGGTATATACGGTGTCCCAACAAGATTGCACGATTTAATTTAAAATATATAACGTATATTTTTCGAGTGAGTGGTATTATTTTCATTGCATTGAAAAGTAGACATATTCCGATTTATATGGAATAAAATATCCGGAAAATGATTTCGCAGCTCTGAACACAGACCCTTGTTCCTTTCATGAAATTTTCCATGACATTTTGAAAAAGAAGTGGCTCCATCTCACCGATAACGTGTTGCATCTCGGCCTTTAGCTTAGGAATTATTTGTGATTTATTCACATACACCGAAGATTTCGTAAAACCACAAATAAAGAAATCGCACGCCCCAAAGGCCAGTTGATATCGAAATTTTGGGTGATGATTCGGTATTCGTTACTCCAATAAATCGATTGTTTCATGCGTTCTGTGACAGGTGGAGCGATTATGCTGAAACCACATGTCGTCCAGATCTATACCGTTTACTTGGGGCCAGAAAAACTACGTTATCACGTTCTTGTAACGAATTCAATTCACAGTCATTGCATTGCCGGCCTCATTTTTAAAGAAGTAAGGCCCAATCACGCCTCCTTACCAAAATCAGCATCAGATAGTTGCTCGTTGTGCATACATTTGTTTTTCATGGATCACGTGCGGCTTTTCTGAGCCCCAAATTAGACAATTTTGTTTGTTGGCGAACCCATTCAGATAAAAATGCACCTCATCAGTGAAAATGTTTTGTTTCGAAAAATCGGCATTCACTTCATTGAGCTCCGCCACCAATTATTGTAATGCGTTTTCACAATAATAAAACGTTGCTTAATTGTATAGCGCTCCATTTTAAATAATCGGAACAGTCGTAGATGCCAGCTATTAAATTTTAGAGTTGCCACTTGCACAGAAAAAAATGGCTGCAAATTGTGTACTTTTGTTAGGGAACCCTGTAGAAGGACCTGCTTAAATTTGAAAAAGAAATTATGCTCATATGAAGTGTTGGGAGGATAGGAAAATTTATGGAATATTTATAAGCAGTAGTACATATTTATAATTTCCTACGATATTTGTTTAGGAAGATAACGGAAGTAACGGACGAATGCTTTCGTATGCAAATAAATAATAAATTCTGAACTGTTAAACATCGGGAAATAGATTTCCTGTTCCAACACACAAACAAAAAAAGAGTTGCAAAGATGTCTCCGTCTATTTTTCTGTTTACGTTCTATATCTGACAATACGCTCTCTACTCCCTTAATTGTTATAGTATTATGTTTGAATATCATACGGATGATTATATTTATGGGAGACAGATATTATGATACAATAAGCTTGCTTTGATCTATATTCATTTTCTACAAATTCTTATTGCTCACAATCAGTTTATATTTTAAGCAAATGTGATAGTATGGGGGATGGGGTTGCTTGCAGACGTCCACATTAGTGGGAAAAGTTATTGATTACCATTCATTTGAAAATAACTAAAATTAATTATTTTGCACACGGCCCAAGCGGCTCACTAGCGTTCATTCAAATTGTGAGAAGGCAAGCCCCTTAATTGAGGGTTGTAGTTTGATTCCAGCAACCGCAAAACTTTTATCAGTTAAGACACAGAGGAAGCCTCGGATACGATTCCCCCTTGATAACGACAAACAGGACAACTTCCGAGAGGACAACCGAGCATGCTTTGGAAATACCAAGTCTGGGTGGATCTCTGCTCACTCGGTATGAACAACAAGTGGTACCAGTTGCATTGGTCCGTAGTCCTACGTGCAACCATTTATCTTTATGGCGCCAAATTAATACGGTTAATAGTAAACTCAATGATTCCCTTGTTTTCGTTTTTCAAAAAAAAAAAATTCTAAGTAATTTTCATACCAAACAAAGTTTTTAGAATTAAAGGCAGCACAAATCTCTCAGAAAATTTTTCGAATATGCTTTTCAATAAAATAATTGATTAAAATAATAATCGATTCAGGTCCGATATGAACTGACATACCGTACCAGCACATGTGCAGGGTACTAGAAGTTTGGTTTCTTGTTATCTTTTTTTCATTACTTTTTCTTGTTTTTTTTTCGCGCTCTTGCTTTCTTGGGTCATATTTTCGTGCTTTGCAGGTAAGAAGTGCTTTTCTCTGGATGACTACTTTTTTATTTTTCCAATTTTTTTTTCTTTAATGCTTAAGATTTCTTATGCGGATATCGTATTCCCCTGCGTTTCCATTTGTTTCAACCAGCTTGGCTGAGTGCTTTTTAAGGTATTTCTCTGTATTTTTAGGTTTCATTTTTCCTTTGCAGATAAGCTACACGAAATTGCGACACGCTATATGAATTACGCAACCCGATTTTGTACAGTTTCTTACCATTAATTTTAATCAGCTACATTATAAAGAATGAAAAAACGCAACATAATCTTTCCAATTGCTTCACTTCGTATCGAATTGGTCCGGCACGCGTTGAGCGCCATTGTAAATCAAACAACATTTTTACGATTTTTTAAACACTTTCTTTGTGGCCAAATCACAGTCTAGCATAACAAAGACACCAAAGACACCAAGTCATAAAACTGAGAGAGTTTAGATTTTATGTTTATTTAATTCGAAACAATTCATAACAATTTCGTTTACGACTTTTTTACTACTCGAAAATCCAGTAAACAAACAGATCAGAGAGAGAGAGACGACACAACCTACGATTTGCTTGACATTTTAACTTGTGAGACTAAACAAGTGGCACATCATCATAATCATCAACGCCATCACCATCATAATATGTATCTACATCATTGGATTTGATTCACTTGTGGTTTTTATGGTTTCGCTCGCTGCAGTCCACACAAGGTGAATGTTTACGACTACGTTCGTTCGTTGCACTTCAATCTATCTTGAGCTGGCAATTAATTTACGCCATTATATTCTTTGCAGCGAAAACATAAGGCTCGATTGAAAGTGAAGCGGCGGGGCAGTTGCATGCATGCACCCCCTAACGCCTAACCCTACGTCATCATCATCCACGTCGTCATCATCACCATCAAGTCAATGTCAGCGCACGTCCTTCTATCAATGAGGACGCTCGAGCAATTTATGTGCATTTTATAGGTCGTAAATGTAAGCGGTAGCACTAAAACAGTAGATTTGAATTTTACGACGTGTAAAATGCAGGCGGAACACTTTCTTCTCCGGCTTGTTTGCCGAGCTGGTTTCAAGCGGCACCATAAAAATGCCTCCGGTCCAACACTTAAATCAGCCGTAAAAACGGCCATAAGCGGAAGTGTTTTTCTCGTTCAATTATTTGTTAAACATTTGTGGTTTGTTCTCAATTAAATGGATCTAAACTCGTGTATAAAAGATTGATGACATTATTAAAAGGTCGCTGATAAGTTTCAATGAATTTTCAATTAAAAGAATTATTATTGATATATACTTATATTAATCTAGTTATGCAGCAATATTTACATATTTATTTGTACTTACCTTAAATAAATTTAAAAAGAGCTTTAGATTCCATAAGGGTTGTGCTCTATTTTCCACAACGCAAACAGGCGATGAATCATTTGGAAGAACAGCGGTGTCGTCAGCATATATAGCTATCATTATGCGACCATCGTTCGTAGTTGGCATGTCAGGGGACCAAGAACACTGCCTTGGGGAACGCCTGCATGAATACAATGTACTGAAGATTAAACGTCTCGACCATGCATGCTGGCATACGATGTCAGCATTATAAACTGAACTGTCGGTAGTAGTAGCTTTATGTTGTGGAGTTGACCATCCAGCCACACTTTGTCAAATGCCTACTACAAAACCACTTCTAGAATTCATTAAATGAACGAGAGTCTAACCGACAGGTCAAATTACCGACGAGTATAAAGTTTACAAGTTAGACGTACATACTATAGTCGTCGATCCCGTTATCGGAAAAGCGAACTGTCATTTCAAAATACCCATTTCGGAGTAGGAGTCTATTTTATTTATTTGTTCTTGTGCGACGCAGAAGGAGTTCATACCCCAAGTTTGATGTCTCTACATCTAAGAATGAGTTTCTAAGTCTGAGGGATAGATCAAGCTGATCATGAATACACTTTATGGCGCCAGCGTAAAAGCTAACAAGTCCATAAATAGGTATGTGAGGCGTCAGTCTATGTCTCAACACCGAGTATCGAAATGATATTTTTAATACGAACAAGTAAGAATGCGGCAGTTGTGTGTTCAAGATTACGAAATACTCTGCACACTTATATAAAAAGAACCTTAAAAAATTTACATACGCGTAACCTCTGCGTATGGTCAAGGGGAATCTAAATGTCCACATTTGAAGTCTCGAGCTTTTATTGTTCCGGAGATGTATTGTCTCGTACATCCGAACGGACGGACGAACAGACGGACATGGCTAAATCAACAAAGTTTCCGATGCTGATTAAGAATATATATACTTTCTGGGGTCTACCACGTCTACTTCTGCCTGTTTCATACATTCGCACAATCTTTTTACACCCTTGTCCCTTCGGATACAGGGTATACGTCGCGCCAATGTGTGAGTAGTGTACATTTTAGCATGGAGAAACTAAGGACTCCATAAGTATTTATATATTTATTCCTGTACAGGATGGATGAGGGGAGGAGATGAAGAACAATGAAGCCATGTTCCTCCTGCTATGAAGAAAAATAAAAGTAGTTAAAACAATAATTTTCATCCAACATTCTCCGTATCACCGTGCAGAGTATTATTTGTTTTATGCTACAAAGTTTGAAATTTCGAATAAAGGGACTTAAGCCTTCAGTTTCAACGAAGTTAAAGTTTCTACTTGATTTGTATTTATTTAACGTATTATAAACATACGTTTGAATCACTTTTTGTAATCGACATTACACTTCACTTGGCTTATTTACTCTGCTTTGTTATATATATATATATATATATATATATATATATATATATATATATATATATATATATATATATATATATATATATATATATATATATATATATATATATATATATTTAATATATTTATTACTTTTAGATACTCTTATTTTTGAGAATCTATTATTTTAAAACACAATCCGCCATTTTCGAACTCTTTTCTCAAACGAATTTCAACGCGCACCAACAAAGACCAAAACCTTTCCGTTCGCGTTGCTACTAGTCAGCAATATGTGAGTGCGAAGACGTCCTAGCGACCGGATACCAGAACGCATACTGAGTGTTTACAAAACAACAGAAGGCTAACCTTTGAAAATTCGCCAAAGACAGCAATTTTTAAATATATTTAACAAAAAAAAAAAAAAACAGAAAAAAACTAAAAAATATCCAAAGTCGACTACATTAGAGAGCGCAGCAGCAAAAGAATGGAAAGGGTCATCATAAATCATAAATTTTCAAAAACGAAGGCGCAACTAAAAAACCAAAAACCAACTGCGTTTCCTTCGTGACATGCAAGCATTTTTTATGATGCTCAACGAATTTTGAAAATGTTTAGCCAAATAAAATTGAGACAAAAAAACATATTTCCCGCTTCAAATCATCTTCAAGGTTAGTGCTGCTCTGAAAAGTCGTAAAAAAGGCAACGAATCACCTTTAAAAAATTAGCGTAGAGACCAAGGAATGGTGAGGTACACAGAGTCTGGTTGGTGCTAGAGCGTTTGTGCGAACATTCTGCACTTGTGCGAGGCATGGACTCTTGACACTGACCGACTCAATTGGTAATTAGTGCACATGACCTTGGTATAATTTTTTAGCAAAAGTCAAACGATGCTGCCAAATCGAATGACATTGAATTATTATGATTTATTTGAGATATTAGGCCTCATAATTGTATTTTATCTTTTTTTATTCTTTGGCAAGCAAAACTAATTAGTTCACCTGGTTTCATTTGAGTTGAGATTTAAATGGTTGGAATTTCTATTCAGGTCAGGTTGAGTTTGTTAGCTGTGAATGTTCAAAAAAAATTCCTTAAAACATTAAATACATAGAAAGTAACAATGCATATATAGAACGTATTGTAACCTTGGCCGAACTGACTCTGATATACCATTTGAAAATCCAACTCATAAGATTTGAAAATATATTTTATTAAATTATCGGAGCCTGCCGCTATGTTATTCTTCAGCTTTTTAATTACTGAGTCGACCTCGTTGATGGCTCTACAAGAGAGCCATCATCAATTGGTGGTTCTAGGTTTTCTTCTCTATCGGCGGTATTATTCTCTTCATCGCCCCCAAGTAGATTAGAGAAGTGACTTCTCCATAGTCTCCGATGACAATAGTCTCAGTGAACTCCTGTGCATCTGCATAGCATTTAAATCATCAAAATCGACTAAAAAGTTACTAAGCTATTAAGTTAGTCCAAAGAAAGAAAATTTTCGTTTGCCCATTTTATTGGCCATTTATATAACCCGACCTTTTTTTATTGCATCACTAAATCGTTATTTAAAAAAATGAAAGATCTATTCAGATCACTAGACCACTGAAGAGAATAAAATCGGCTCAAAGAGTAGTGCACTAGATTGCAACGTAACTGCGTACATTCGTTTAAAATATAATTTAAGATAAGTTTAGCTCTCCTAATTTTAATAATGTTAATAAATGCAATCTATCTATATATCGATTAATCTATCTCTGTAGAAACAGTTTTAAGTCAGGTATCTGTTCATTAGTTAAAAATGAAAAAAATATTGAAACGTCGAAACCATATTCTAAATGATTTATCAGTGGGAGCATTGTCACCATAAACTTCCACAAGCATTCGATGTGCTTCAGCTGTACTCCTTTCCAATTAAAGCAAAATACTAAAACCTCCCGCAAATCGTACTTAGTTATGTTTTTTTTTTAAACTCCCAAGCCGATATAAACTGAATATTATTGACAAATGGCTAACATCTCTGAAACTATCCAAATCAATGAATAATCTTTGATACTACTAAGATATGTACAGATTAATTACGCATGTGTCATATAGGGAGAAAGCTGACTAACGTACTGTATGTCAACTAATTTGAACTTACTGAAACAGTTGATTTATAACAAATAAAAAATAAATAATGTTCAACAAAAATTGAAGTTCACGTCAAGGCGATTTATCTGTACTTATATATTTTTCAATATAAATATTCTGTACATTTTGACGGGAACTATCTAATAGTAACTAAATTAACATTTTACTATAAATTTTAGTATTAAAAATGCTACATTTCAAAATTAAAATAAAATATTCATCGACATATTAAATTGTTTGAATAAAACGTATACTGAAGTGATCGTTTTGAGGGAAATATGTATGTTTTGTTATTGTAGTTACAGTTCCAATTATGTACTTGTATTTACATACTTCATGTTGTTCCTATCGCTGTTGATTTTGCAGTTGCTGTTGTCGCTGTTGTGATTATAGTGCGCGTGTACCTGATTTATGTCGTGTTAAATATAAATTACAGCATTATATGAAAAGCCCATTTAACCCATGTTCACACAACATGTCACTCTGCTACGCTGACCACCTCTAAGCCTCGTTCCACTGCTCAAATTCACCACACACGCCAGCTGCTAAGGCAAATGCTAAAACATCAATTGAAATTGAGTCGAACCGAGCCGAGCCGAGCCGAAAGGAGGCACAGCTTATGTATTTACATGACTCGGCTTGTACTCCTCTGGTCAGTCAGTTACCATCGAACGTTGGTCAGTCTGTCAGGTCAGTCAGTCAGTTAGGCAACCGAATGTATTTTCTGCTATAACCCAAGAGGCAAACCGTGCAAAATCAAACCCACAATATTTCGGTCCAGTCCAGTCCAGTCCAGTCCAGTCCCACACAAAGCAAGTTTCTCTGTTGTGCTTTCGATTGTTTGGCTGGCTGGTTTTTTGGATGGTCGGTTCTGTTTAGTGCCCTGAGTTGACCTGGAATTTATTGAGCACTGATTTTTGTGCATGTTTCATGTGTTGTTCACTTAACCGGCCGATCAAAGTTCTCTCTTGTTCCGTTATTAAGTTTCGTTTCGTTTTTTATGAATTTTTTATGTAGGTACTTGTGCCAATTATGCTCACTCGGAAGTTGTCAAAACCCACACACTAAAAACAAAAATAATTAAGTACATTTTGCATGTTTTACAACAAAAATATTCATTACTATGGTAAACATGGCCAGATGTGCACTTTGATATGAGGTTAGCTAAAGGTTGTATCAACAGAATTGTTTCTGATTAAACAAGTTTTTGCATGTGTATTTCTTCGTCTTGGATTTTGTGAAATTCAACCAAGAAGGTGATGAAATGGGGTGTGAGGAGATAAATGTATCTTACATGTTCTATTTTATCATTAGACGTCCTATAATTAATCATAAGAAATTCGTAAAAAACAATTAATACTCCAAAAAAAGATTGTGACATGTCTTCGAATCTTTAAAACAGGAGTGATATAGCAAAAATTAGTTGATATAGTTAAAAACAAGATAAAACCTTAACTTCGGTGAACCAAAGCTTTAATTCAGTTATAAAGACAAAATATATGATTAGTGAGTCTTTAAGGAGCTACCTCTAAAACTGAGTAGGTCACGCCTTTTAATATATAGTTTGAAACTCCTGTCCGTACGGAACCAGCATATCCAGTTTCAAGTTGACATTGACTATAATTTTTTTATTTTTCATACAAAAACACAAAAGAAGGTAGTGGATATGAGAGAGAAACGTACTGATATACTATATGTGAAGAATACACTCTTTACAAAATAAGATTTTCATACAAAAATCCAAAATGGGCTACTCTTAAAAGTGTGTGAGGCACATTGATATGAATACTATATCTACTAAGGACCAAAATAAGCCTCTATAGCGGAATTCAGCCAAATAACTATTCAGATCATTTATAAAAATGTGCAGTACCTTGAATCCGATAATTTTTCTGCGCCGGCTGGTTTTCCATACATTCCAGGTCTTCAAAGTATAGTGTGCTTATAAATCGGGTATGTTTTCTAAAAGGTGCATGGCAGTCACATAGGAGATATGGGATATTTTTCATCTTCCTCTTCAGCACCACAGCTATGACAGAGATCCTTATGAGGACATGCACCCTTTGGGCCATTTGGTCAATCAAACAGTGGGGACTCCTGTCAACTGATCTTGCTCTTGTTAAAGTGTAGATATCCTGCAACGAGTTAAGAAAAAAACCAATGAGGAGGGATCGCCGGAGATTAGAAAATGCCTATACATTAAAGAGCAATATCTCTCAATCTCCCATAGCATAGTGTACGTATTTGAAAATGGATCAAAGTTAGCTAGTTTAACTTAGTGGCCAGAAGCTGTTAATCAATATTGATAGTTTATATGAGTGTGTATTAATATATATATTCTTATATTTATACTCTGCATACAAATTTATATGTGATCATGATAGATTGTTTTTGTTGAAATATCAAAATGTATGTGACATTGCGAAGAAGAGGTCATAGACCGCATAAAGTATACGTATTCATGATCAGCTCGATGAGAAAAATCGATCAAACCATGGTTTTATATCCTTTCTTCAGCCTGTCTGAGTGATTGATTCTTAGTTTCTGTAAGAATTAGACACTATCTAAAAAAAAACTGGTTAACATTTCACGATAACGAACACCATTCACGGTTTGTGTTTGAACTGCCTCATTTTCGAAGAAAAATGGACCGTGGATTTTCTGAGCCCCAAGTGCGACTATTTTGCCTGTTAACGAAGCCATTGAGATGAAAATGGGCCTCGTCACTAAAGATGATTTTGTCTTCAAAATCGTAATTTTCTTGATATTGTTTTTTAACAATGCCCGATTAGCTATTCCATACACAACCTCATGATGCCTACTTTATGTTTCAATAAAAGTTTTATAAATTTTCAAAAAACAACAGTTTTTTATTTAAAAATCAAATCCGGTGCAAATCCTGAGACACCCTTTGTAAAGCACGAGCTATAGAACTAATTACAATTATATAAGTATACCGGTTAAAGTAAAAAACAAAACACCTTACTTCATCATTCATCTCCATTTATCGACAAAAAATACCCAGTTTTGCTTGATATAGTAGGGTATATTTGGGATCTCGACTATACATAGTTCTTATTTGTTTAGTTTTACTCAAACTTACAAACTTGAAATGCTTTAACGACAACATTAAATTATTTCAGTTTTTTTTTTTTCAAATATAAAATAAATCTATTTGGTTTCTAACCAATGCACCGATCCGGCAGCATAAATTTATTTAAACTTCTGTTGTTCGTTTTCCATACTAACAAATGTCGTTCGGTTGCTCGCATGTAAATCGTATTAAAATGCGCGGCATATCCTTATTGATTTATAAATCGAATTGAAATTGACTCTGCGACATTTACTAATAACTCATTTAACGCTTGGGCCGTGCGAGGAATCGCAAGTGATTATGCAAATTGAATGCGCAGCCATGCTATACAGGTCGACGGGCCTTATCGGTCGGACCAGACCAGGCTGGGTCGGGCCGGGCCGGGACAGCATATTGTAAAATGCGTCCGATCCATCCGTTTGCGGCATGTTGTCAGCAATAAATATTGGAATATGCAGCGCTATTAATAGCAAAATCGGTGGCAGAACCAATTGAGGCGCGCGCATTAAAAATGGCAACGAAAAAAAAAATAACAAAAATAAAAATCGAAAAGATGGACAAATTAAAGTGAGGAGAAGTGAAGCGGAAAATCCGATGTTGAATCGAAATGCAAAATTGCAAAGAGGTGATTCCATTGGCGGCCAATTGGATGTGTCGACTTGGAACGGCAGGATGCAGCAGTTGGTGTTGTTGCAGCCAGTTGCAGTGTCGGCGGCTTTTAATATGGCAATCAGATTCACTGTACACCATCGCACTCCCCCTTGCCTTACCATACTTCGTCACGTAAAGCATTTTTATTTAAATTCATTTAATCTTTCTTTTTTTTGTTTTTTTTTTTGTTGTTGTTGCATTTTGTGAATTTATTTTGCGCTTGTGTACATGAAATAAAAGCATGTTTACCATATTTTTCATGGCGTTCCCGCCGCATCCCTCGAATATTCTGCGGTCTTGGATGTGTGGTGTGGTAAATGCTGCAACATGCAATCGTGTCAAGTTGCATGTTTAAACGAGCTGAATTTATTAACTCTACATGGATGAGATATGTTGCAATAGCAAATTAAAATTAAAAAACAAAACAAGAAATTAAAATATATAAACCACAATCAAGGCTTTTTTTTTGCCCAGACTTGAAAATGATTTGTTTTATACAAATTGCACATCCGATAAATTAAATTTTAGACAAGTCTATTCTCGAGATTTTTGCCAAGTTTTATCATATTATCGTATTATTCTTGATTCGCATAAATAATTGCATCTGGATATTTAAAACTTATTGCTACATATTTTATTTTTCTTTGTTTCTGCAAGAACAATAATGGAAGTCTGGTTACAGATGCACAGGAATCACTGAGACTATAGAGAAGTCACTTCTCTAATCTACTTGGGGCCGATGAAGAGAATAATACCGACGATAGAGAAGCGTACATAGAACCACTAATCGATGATGGCTCTCTTGTAGAGCAACCGGATTATAACGAGGTCGACTCAGTAATTAAAAAGCTGAAGAATAACAAAGCGGCAGGCTCCGACGAGTTGCCAGCTGAGTTATTCAAGATCGGTGGCGAAGAGTTGGTAAGGCGTATGCACCAATTCTTATGCAAAATATGGTCCGATGAATGCATGCCCAACGATTGGAATCTCAGTGTTCTTTGTCCTATCTTCAAGAAAGGAGACCCCGCTGTCTGCGCGAACTACCGGGGAATAAGTCTCCTTTCAATAGGATACAAAATTCTGTCCCGCGTACTGTTTAAACGGCTGGAGCCATACACGAATGCACTGATAGGCCAGTATCAGTGCGGCTTCAGACCAAAGAGTTCGACCAATGACCAAATTTTCACTTTACGCCAAATCCTGGAGAAGACCCACGAGTACAATAAAGACACACACCACCTATTTGTCGATTATAAGGCCGCTTTCGACACGGCGATAAGAACGAAGTTCTTCAACGCCCTATCTGAACTTGGTATCCCAGCAAGTTTGGGTGTGTGATGACGCTATCACACACCCAAAGCGTCGTCAGAGTGGGAAGAACCTCTCCGAACCCTTTGATACCAAGAGAGGTTTCAGGCAGGGTGATGCTTTATGATACGACTTTTTTAAACTCCGGATGGAGTACATTCTACGCCAATGCTCATACGTAGAACGATCGGGCACGATCTTCCATAAGGAAGTGATGCTATTCGCTTATGCTGATGACATAGATATCATAGGCATCAACGATCGGCGAGTAAGCACGGCGTTCTCGGAGATTGAGAAACAGTCACGTCTCATAGGCCTAGCGGTGAACGCGGACAAGACGAAGTACTTGGTGTCCACTCGCAGACCACCAGCGCGTCTTGGACGGTATGTGAGTATGGAGAATTTCAACTTCAATGTTGTAGAAAACTTCGTCTATCTGGGAACAGAAATTACCAGCGACAACAATGTTAGCCGAGAGATCAGAGAGAATCACGCTTGCTAATCGCTGCTACTTTGGGCTCAGCAAGCAAATTAGAAGTAGAGCCCTCTCTCGAACTACGAAGATAAAAATCTATAAGTCACTGATAATCCCGGTCCTGCTGTATGGCGCAGAAGCATGGACACTGACATCAACGGATACTGCGTCTTTAGGAGTTTTCGAGAGAAAGATTCTTCGTAGGATTTTTGGTCCCCTTAGAGTTGGCGTCGAGTTTAGGACCCGTATGAACCACGAGCTGTATGAGCTGTATGATGAGGTTGACATAGTCCAGCGCATTAAATTCCAGCGGCTGCACTGGGCTGGTCACCTCATCCGGATGAACCCCGAAACTCCAGCACTTAAGGTTTATGACGGAAAACGATCAGGTCTATGATGACCTGAAGACCGATAGACGGTTGTACAGCCACCTAAGTAAGTAAGTAAGCTACATATCAATTAATTTTGTAAAAAGGAAAAACGTTAACTTCGATGGAACCAAAGCTTTAAGGCTCTTCACACTTGCCCTTTTTGCTCGGTAAAGCTCGTGTTTACTTCAGTTTTTAAATTTTTGTATGGATGATTTGATTAAAAACTTTTTAATATACGATATTAAAATTTATTCAAATTCAAGTTTGTTATAATTGGGATGGAGGGTTGAGGAATTAAATTATAATTTAAGTAAATTTTGGATCGAACGTGGGTTGAACCCAGGTCATCTAGAATATAAGGCAGCAAGCGAGACAGTTGAGCTGTCGAGTCCTCAAATATTTAGTGATACATATGTACAACTTATACAATATCAATATTATGTGTACTCATGCAATCAGACTGATTTTGATTTTTTTACAACAGGGTGAATCGGAACTTCATACAAAATAAAAATCAGATTCTAAATGAAAGAATCTACTCTTTCAATTTAACAACGTGTTAACATTGAGAAAACCCATAGAACCCTAAAAATTGATTCGTTCCGTTTAATGTTGCCATAGCTGTGATACTAGCATGTCATGCATGATCATATCTTATCCGAGCTATATTACTGCGAAAGAGATAGGATTATAAATTTCTAGCATTGCTACGATTTATGTTTTGTTTTTCTATTGTTTGTATTTTGTATTCTCTAATTTGAATCTCAAAACTACACTTTTTGGTGTAGCCCCTATACAAACCCACGTGCAATTTTATGTTTTTTATAAAAAAAATTCTGCATTTAAATCAATATTAGCTTGAAATTTAGTTTGGTGGATTTTAGTGGACAACCGCTTCATATACAAATGGACCTGTCCCGCCCACATATAAACCTACGGCTCACTTTTCTGCATTTGTATGGAAAACGTCAATATCAACTTGAAATTCGATATGGCGGCATCTTACACATCTACTACATCGTTTCATACCAGCAACTAGTGGGCGTTTTGAGATTTTAGGGTAGCCCCTATTTAAACCCCCACTTTTGTGTTTTACAATACTATTTCAAATTTCGTTTGAATGGTATTAGAGCTTCGGTTCAATCGAAGTTAACGTTTTTTCTTATTTTAATAAAATCAATCAAAAAATCAATTGCTTTAGTACCTATTTTATTAACTGGATTCACCTTTTGTATGCAGTTTACCAATTTAAAAATACATTTATAATTGGTATAATTCAAACATGTATGTTACAACAAAATAAAATACATGGATAAGTTGAGGTAATTTTTGAATTTGTGTTGCTTCAGGTTATAAAACATCTCCAGGCCAACTTTCAAACCAATATTTCAAATATAGATGGAATAGGATGGACAGGGACGCGCAGTCATACTGACGGACATCGACTCGGTTTGCCCACGAATATTTATGCCTTATGGGGTCTCCGATGCTCCTTTAAGACGTTGCAAACATTGTTACTAAATTGCAATACTACTCACACACTGTACAAAGAGTATAATTCTGTAGCTAATATAAACGAACTTAAATTCATTTTATTAAATGAATAATTAAAAGCAATACGTATCTACCGATAACGAAAAAAATATAATTGAGTTTTTATTATTAAAAGTTGAATGCCGCATAAAAAATTTTTACTTTCAGTCATAAATTCATGAACATTTTTTTTTATTTTTTAGCACCACTGATGTAAGCTGATAAATAATTTAATTGAAATTTTTTATGTAATATAAAAAAAAAAAACAAAACACATTCCATTTATTTTAAATTTACATCGATGCGAGGGGTGACCGGCCCACAACGGACGTTGCGCCGCAGCCCACGGCGAATGCGTTTTTAATTATGACGGTTGCCGGTCTGTCTGTCTATCTGTCGGATGTACCCGTTCTTGGCTCAGCATGTCTAGCCCGCAGATAGACTGAAGTACCAGCAAGAAGTCTTTTATATATATCATGAAACGAGCGATTGAACATGCGCCATGATTTGCAACACGCCCAGCGCTGGAGAGATCTCATCTTACAGCTCGTTGCGTGCACGGGAGGCGACTATTTCGTAGTTATTTTTATAACTAAATTATATACGCACGGCTTTGAATTTGGCTACAAGAACGCTTGGCTTGGATGTTGAATACGCGGTGCCGCGCTCCATGAGGTGCTTCAAGCCAAGCCATGAATCGACGGAACCAACGTCTTAGGTACTTTTCACTTGTAATTTATGGCCGCACAAGGAGCGCGAAGCCATAAACAGCTTTTATGGAGTTCTACTGGATTATGGCGAATCGTTTCACTGCGTTCAAAGCAATCGCGTTCTATGCTTGTGATTTAACTCATTCGATAAATTTATTGGCAACACTCGATCGTCTAAAAAACTGCATTGATTATATTTCTAGCACTTTAAATTGAATTGGAATAGAGTTGAGTGGGTTTATAGAAAACGGTAGACATGATTGAAATAAGTTAATGATGTAGTTAACAAAATTAGTTTGATGGCGACATCAAAACCAGAGTTACGGGTAAAACACGAAAAAGGAAAGGGTGTGATAACTTTAAGAGAATGTACCTAATATGGAGAAGATGGTATTGAGAAGGCGCGGCAAATTCCATAAAGTAAGTACATATATAGTAACGACCATCTGTTCGTCTGTCTCATAGTTGGGAACAACAGATTTCAGAAAGTATAAGAGTTGGAGGCACCATATTTGGATACTTAGACATCCCTTATCCAAAAGCGGATCAAGTTTATGATATATTGTGGGCCTTACCTGGTTTTTACCTACCTTAGCAGTAATACTTTATAAAAAAAATACATTCGTCCCTACTGCTCTTCACACACAAAAAATTCAAGTGAATGTGTTGTGTTTAAAGGGTTAAAAAGGGTTGCATATTTATATACATATACAAAGGGGCGTGTCCCGCTCACTTTTTGGGGTAGCCCACATAGACTAGCTGTTAAATTTTGATTACAATTAGTAATCAATTAGATTATACATTTAAAAGAATTGTAATGATAATATAATCATCTTGTGAATATTTTTTGACTACTAATTGATTACAATTATAAGTAATCAAAAATAATTACGATTACTGAAGATTACTAGGACATAATTACAATTAGCTAAACATAATCAAAACAAGAAAAAAACGTTGACTTCGGTTGAACCGAAGCTCTAATACAATTCACATGAAACTTTAAATAGTATTGAAATACATAAAAGTGGGGGTTTAAATAGTTGCTACACCAAAAAGTGGGTGGTACACGCCCACTAGTAGATGTGTATGAAGCGATGTAGTAGATGTGTAAGATGCCGCCATATCGAATTTCAAGTTGATTTTGACGTTTTCCATACAAATGCATAAGAGTGAACTGTGGGTTTATATGGGACTACCTCAAAAAGTGGGCGGGACACGCCCCTTTGTACATGTATATGAAGCGGTTGTCCATTGAAACCCACAAAATCAAATTGCATGGTAATATTGGTCTAAATGAAGGATTTTTTCATAAAAAACACAAAATTGCACGGTGGGTTTGTATGGGCGGGCCTCGCCCAATTGTCTATGTATGTTTAGCGGCTGTCTCTTAAAAGGCACCATATCGCATTTCAACCTAATATTGACTGTCATAAAAAAGTTTTTCTTAGAAAAAGTCAAAAGTGGACCATAGGTTTGTATGGGAGCTACCCCAAATAGTGGGCGGGGCAGGTCAATCTTGATACTTTATTCAACTACAATAAAAAGAAGTATATGTGCAAAATTTCAACAGGATAGCATAAAAATTGGTAACAAAATTCGTCATGGTGATTTATGGAGAGACGCTTCACTTATAAATTTATGGACGTGGCCCGCATAATTTGTAAATGTGGGTAATTCCCAAACAAACCCACAACCCACTATTAGGTTTTCAAGTTGCACCAAAAAATTTGTTTTTCTTTAGTTGAGCTATATAACTGCTGTACGATTTTTATCAATTGTACTGCCCACTTTTGTGTTTTTGTATGAAAAACTTTTTTATTAAAGTCAATATCAGGTAGAAATGCGATATGGTGCCTTTTTATAGACAGCCGCTAAACATACATAGACTAATGAGCGTCTCCCGTTCACTTTCTGGTGTTTTATAAAAATTTCTTTATTTAAATCAATGTTAGCTTGAAACTCGATTTGGTGGATTTTAGTTGACAACTGCTTTTTCCACTAACTCATAAGATGCTTCGGGTCGTCCATTTCTCGGATCATCATTTAAATTATCACGACCGTTTTTAAATCGTGAAAATCGCGTGTAAACGTGAGTACGACTTATACATTCATCACCATAAACATTTTTTAACAGTGTGACGCATTTCTCTTATTGTATTGGAATGAGTTTAAAAATTCTACAAAAATTTATTGAAATTCTGAATTTCTGTCATATATATATAATCTCTGAACAGTTCTTTAGTAACAGGGTTTGTTGAACTGTCAAAATGTGTGTAACTTAGGGAAGGAATCATCGGAGACCCCATAAAGTGTACAAATTATGATCAGTGCGGAAAGAAGAGTCGATATAGCCAAGTCCGTCCATATTACTCTCTTATAGAAAAGTTCTCTGACTAGAGAAAGCTTAGAGAAACTAAACTCACGGTATAGACTCTCTAGATACCGCCTTGCTACTAGAGTTACTTGAAATTTCATAACTCCCGACCATTTTACAGCAGTGGTAAAAAACAATTTCATCTGTGAATTTTTTCGAAATTTGTAATAATTTGAAGAATGCCTCGATTTGCCTCGTAAATAGTTTAACGTAGTTTGTTATATATGTAGTTTGTAGAAAGCAGTTTGGAGGCAAAACAGAGCCTACTATGAAAATGTGACATGTACAGGGTATAATATAGTCGAGCAACTTCGATCTATCTCTTTCTTGTGTTGTAGTATGCCTTGATTTGCCTAAGAAATTTAGAAGCATACTTTCTAATTTAGCTTGTAGAAAGTCAAATATGGAAGCAAATCAAGAAATACTCCGTAAAATAACGTGTACACGGTATAATAGAGACGAATACCTTGACTATAGCTCATTCTTGTTATACCATTCACACATAGTGTGAAATGGTATTATTAGTTTGGCTTAAAATTTGTAACGCATTAATGGAGGCATCTTAGACCCCATAAAGTATATATATTCTCGATCAGCTCGATGAGACGAGTCGATCTAGCTTTGTCCGTCTGTCTGTCTGGATGTTGTTGCACATCTTTTGGGTGCCAATTTTCAAGATATCCGGTTGTATGTTGGCACATAGACTTCTTTTTATTGCAGTTTAATAGAGAATCATCATTTTCTCGCCACGCTCATTTTTTAGAGTAGGCCCCATACAAACAACCTACCATTTTCAACTTTTTGTCACAGTGGTTTCTTATGAATGGAGTCTTGACATATATAACAATGAACTTTGAATTTTGACATGGTAACTTTTTATGGACAGGTGCTTCACATAAACTTTAACGGGTAGCCCCCATGGAAAATTATCGCCCAATTTTGGAATTTTGTATGAAAAATTTCTTATTACAGTAAATATTAACTGAAAATTGAATATAGTGGCTTCTTATGGAAAAATGCCTCACATATAGACAAATACATGTGACTTCTTCATATTAGGAGCAGCACCCATACAAACCCTACACCCATTTTTGGGATTTTTAATGAAAAACTTTATCATTTCGGGACAAATCATCTTGACACATTTCACAAGGTGGCTTCATATGGACGGACACTCCACATAATTATCAAGGGGCGTATCACGCCCACTTTTAGGGATATGCTCCAGCAGACTTACATCCCATAATTAGGTTGCTAGATTTTATAAATATATTTTTTTTTACATATGCTAAGTTCACAGCTTGAAAGTTCATGTGGATGGTATTAAAATTTCGGTACCGCCAAAATTGTACCTTTTTTTTATAAAAAACATTTTCAGTTCTAAACTTTTGATAATTTAATGTACAATAATTGTGAATATGTAACAACAAGTAGACAGTATTGGGGTTAATTAAGAATTACGAGTATTTTATTGTTATATTAATCATTATCATCGGCTCCATACGCTTTTCCAACGGGTCCATACGCTTTTTGATTTCAACTCAATCAGAAAAGTTCAAGCACGTAAAAAAATAGTTTCCAGACCCACATATATAACGCATAAAGATTCTACAAATTTTATTCGTAGGCCGTGTGACTAATGGATCACAAAACTGGCTAGCAAATTTTAAATGTAAAAAATGTTTACGATTATTAGATTTATGCAGATGGGCCCGAAACAAAAAATTGCAACTCCATACAGATTTTCTAAAGCAAAATTCTTTATTCTTGTCCGAAGCGGTTGAAAAAAATAGTTGCGTTATCTATAGCTATAAAACACATAGTAATATAACGAAAATTCTTAATAAAAAAAGAAACTCTTACTATATTTCAAACTTTAACTTTTCTTTCTTCCATCAACATACAAGGTACGATCTAAAAATTACACAACTTTTAATTTAAGACATAGAACAAGTAGTGCAATCTATTAAATGTTGGCAGTGCTAGAAAGGTACATTTTTCTTCTTTCAAAAGCAGATAAGTTCCTGCTAATCGTTTTATAGGTTACAAATTGACACACGTTTTAATAACAGCTGTTTTTGTAGTTATGTTCTCGTTAAAAAATTTGCTGAGACTTACGAATTGTTAAAAAAGATGATGATTTTGATTAATAATGATCCAAGACCTGGACAATCCTAAGCATCTAATGAGTTAGTGGAAAAAGTAAGTACAATAATCGCTATCGATGCAAATTTCGTTCAAAACGTTGTACTGAGTTGACTGACATAATACTTTGCTTGTTTTATTTTATAACTAAAAAGTGCGGTTAATTTTAGATCATACCGTGTATGTAACGATAACTTTTATTATACAAGTTAAGCATCAAATTTGGCTCAGCAATGACCCTAATTCTTTTGGCGTAGATCCTTTATGTTACACTTTAAATCAAGTATACATTTAAATGCGTCTCGAGTCCGCATCGGTTTATTGAGTCCCGAGATGTACACATTCGTATTACCAATATTAAGGAGACGACAACATGTCTTCCATCATTTTAAGATATCCGTAGATACCGGTTGCACTCGGGATTGATCATATTTTCAATCTTGAATTAAACAGTACCCGAGTACACATATACCGTACCTTTTTCACAGACATATATTTTTAATTAGAAGAAAGATTTTTCTTCTTTTTATTTTAAATTGCAAATATATTCTTGGAAATAATCTAAGTATAAAAGATGGTTTGATTGTGAATGGCTTCGGAATTATATAAAACTTTGCGCAAACATAAAAAATGCTTATGTAAGCCGAATACTTTTGTTGGCATTCTTGCGAAAACTTTCTTAAGTATTTCTGTTGTATTTAATGCGGAAAAAAAAAAGAAAAATGTTGGTTGTATTTCTCGATGTTGTTGTCGCAGTGGTGCTCTTTGTCCCCTTCGGGGTTATTCATGACGCATAAATCTCACCAGTAACACTTTATGCGAAAACACAAACAACACGCCACCATGTACTCCTCATAAATTCCGACAGAAACTTTTTTACGAAATTAAATCTTGTTACAAGAACAACGGCAACAAATGGCTCCAAGTCTGTCCGAGTGTGAGTGTGTTTGTAAAAAATAAATATAATACGCAACTTGTGAGCCAAAGCAACTCTGCGCCAATCCTCATTCCTTCGACTATGCCACGTTCAGCGCTGCGCGCTTCCAGAGATTGAAACTTGGCTTGGATTCAGTTTGGCTGCGAAACTATTTCCCAGTTCTGCAGAAGCAGAAGAAGAAGAAGAAGAAGAAGTTGGAGTGGGTAGGATGGAAAAAGATGGGGAGCTCGTGTTTATTGCGCCTCAGCCAGAGGCAAAGATTTACAATTTCAGGCATCGGGATTAATAAATTGCGTTTTGGTGTCCAGAAGGAGAATAGAATTGTGGGCGGAGAAAATAGACGATGTAGAATAATATTTACGTATACGAAGTTAACTCAATGAAGTGATATGGCTTTAAGTCTCGTTGCAAGAGTTTATTTAAGAGTGAACTAGTAAAAAAACCCGAAATTATAACTTTAGTTTATTTAAAGCGCTGATTTTTCGAAACATTTCCACATTTGGCTGCGTTTATGATACGAATTAAATTAAGGAAAGAGAGATGTACGAGCGCCAAATGAACGTGGTCAACTAATTGTTAATATACTCGCCATAATGACCATTAACAACAACAATAACTATACGAGTAATAAAAGCTGTAATGTAAAATACATTTTAATTACCCGCAATATATTTCACTTTAGCCATTTTGATGCAAATTTCTGAATGCTCTTCTTCCCTACCCTTCAGTACACATATACATGTGTTGTTGCAAGGTGCAGGATGAGTAGGCAGGAGTTAAGTAGGCGGTAAAAAAAAAGAGAGAGCGGTGCGGGTATTCACCATAGTCTTCTATGAGCTGCGGGCCACGCTTCCATTTACCCATTAATTCATACATCTCTCAGCCCGTCGCTCTGTCCATCCTTCAGTTCATTTATCCGAGCATTCAGCTCACTTTGGACTCTAATTTAAACCCCATTGTATGGCAACAAGGAGGAGAATAACGCCAGCAGCTGTAATACAATATTAAATGTAATTATTTTTTAGCGCAAAGTGCGTGTTTAGGATTAATTATAAAATGTTAATATTGTCTAAAAGTGCAAAAAACTAAATTTAATAATTATTGGTTGTTTTATTAGACTCTGCTCTGTGTGGTGGTAGATGTTTACGCCTCTGCCCCTTCTTAATCATATTGTATATTGTCGGTTCATTTTCATTTATCAGTGTGAAAAATATAATGTAGATCGTTTTATACATATTTTGTGCATATAATTGTAATAGCCTCGCTAATTATACCCTGCACAAAAAAATAGTTGCAAGCAAGGTATATGGAGTTTATTGAAATAAAAAAATGTATGTAATATAGCGAAGGCGTAATCCGAGACCCCATGAAATAAATTCATTCGTGACCAATATGACGGGTCGAGTCAATCTAGCCATGTCCGTCCGTTTTCTGACTTAGAGAAGACTTGGAGAAACTAAACTCTCTATGTGGCGTACATGTACAAATTTTAATTAACATTTATAACTCGCAACCATTTCCAACAGTGGTCAAATATCATATCCAGAATTTGGATGAAATCTAAAGCAAATCGAAATTCATAGAAAATTGTTTTTGTTATTGGCAAAGTTTGTATGAAATTTGATTCGATTTAGAATTCGGTCGAGATCTGCCCCATACCACACAGTTTCAAATTTATTTCACCATTTGTTGCAATGCCTAGATTATTCTCAAAAATGTACATATTTGTCATATTTTCTTAGCCAACTTTGCAATATAGTTTGTAGAAAGTAAAATTGGAGATAAATCCAAGAGCAGTATGGTGTATGCAGGATGTAATATAGCTTTTACCTGTTTGCATAATAGAACAGTTTTAACGAAAACGAAATGGTAGCTCTCTAATATTATTTCATTTTACAATATTCATACTAGAATACGATTTATTGCAATTAAGAGTTTATTCTACATGCCACGTTCAACGGAAGGGTGAAACGTAGAAGTAATGTTATTTTTTATCAGCGTGTCATATGTTAATAGGCCATATAGAGGAACTAATTTCTACAAAATGTACACCATAAACAAAAGGTTTATTCTATTGTAACGGAAAACTCACGAATGGTAATTGACAAATGACATGATCGATTAGTCTCGTCGAATCTTGAAATATTTATTTTTACGTTTTGGAATCGTTCGATATTTTTTGTACCCTCCCCTGAAGTACCACTGGTATACAAAGTTTTTAGAAATGTATATAATAGGTAGACCCCATTAATTATACATATTGTCACACACATCACTTTATTCTTGAATCGATATACCTACCTAAGTACAATACATATATCCGTCGTTTATATGTATGAACAAGTAGATCTCCGAAAGTATAAGAGAAAAATTGACCAAACTTAGATATTTTGATTCATTTGAAACCTTTGATTTTTTTTGGGTGATACGCCCACCCCGCACATGATACGGGTATTTGTGGTTTATATGCAAATTTTTCACACTTACCAGCCGAAAAAACAAAAATTAATTGGTTATCATTTTCATTCTATTCACATTCTATTCGATGGTGTCACAGAAATCTCTTTCACCCCAATTCCGACCTAAATCAATTTCGTAGGTGTCACAGAAATCTCCTTTTGGACCGTTTGAAATCTCCAGCCTTTTGCTAGGTGAAATTGTTGATGGCATATATAAACTCATCAAATCATAAGGTAAAACATTGTTTATGTGCTAGTTTAATGTACTTTCTTCGTAACTGTGTCTTAGGATTTAAACATTTAGCACAATTTATTATTTAATTTAAATTTGTAAAAATGTGTATTTTTTTGCTGAAAACCGTCTAGGTCGGTTTACGCAACAACACCGAACGACAGATACATATATTTATAGCATCAGCGTTGCCAACACAAAATAAATTAGCACAGAACACGTCTGTACACTAAGAACTGTTTTCTATGAAATATCGGAGATTTCTGTGACACCTACGGAATTAAGAGAAATTCAAATCACCAGACGGACTTTTGTCTAGAGATCTCTGTGACACATCCGATAGTGTGAAATGATATTTACAGATTGTAAGAAGTTTGTAACACTTTAAAGGCATCGGCATAAAGTATTTTTACTCTTGGAGAGTCCCTCTAGACATATCCATGTGTCTGGTTTCTGGCTGCCTATGCGTGTGTGAACACAGGATATCGTCCCACAGTTTTCAACCAATTGTGTTAATATGTATTTTTCATACACACGATACGTGTATCATTTGTTTCGTTGTGTATGTGAAGATTATGAAGATTTAAATCCAAAATATTTAACAGATTTTATTACAATAGAGATTGTTCACTGCCTCTCTTGACAATATTAGTACCAAGGCATGTAAAATATTACTGAAATTTTTTGCGTTCGCTTTTTTTATATATAGATCTCGAATACTCTTATACTTTCTTAGTGTTAGGTTTTGTTTTTATTCGTTTTTATTGATATGATTCCAGGAGAAACACGTTTTGCCCCATATAGCTATCCGTCTATGTTTCCCCCATAAGAGTGAGGAATTAGCCAAAATCATCGAAACACATGTCAAATTTTTTTTTTGTGCAATTTAAAAAAAGTCGGAAAGAAAAAATGTTCTTTCATCTATGTCGCCTTTAGAGAGCAAACATTTAAAAACCCCGCCTTAGTTAGTAAGTCAATCAGTCAGTCTGATCACTCATGTACATCATTCTTAAGTATATGAGGCCTCTTTCATAGAAGTAGAGACACCAAACTAATGGTGTAGATTTTTTAGGTTCTGAATAGAACAAGTTTTTATCAACATTTTATATACGATACTTCTTCCTCACAAATTTCATGGAAAATTTTAAAATTTTCGCAACTAAAAATTTTTAATTCAAGGCTCTTCAAAATTTCGTATTGATGTGCAAACCTTTAAATAAAATGTTTTAATTCAAAAGCTATTTCCAGTGTGTAAAACCAATGAAAGAATTTTCGAACTACTTTGAATTTCATGAGAAACCCAAACAAAAGAATCTCAAATAAATGCACTGAATGAGCAAAAAGGAGCGAACCGAACGAAGACAAAAGAAACCGAAAACATATTCAACATTTCTTATTCTTGGACGTTTGAATTCCATAAACGGCGATGCTGAGCTGAGCCGACGGGGAAGAGTTATGCGCAGCTGCGAGCGATTCCAATTTTCCACCAAGGATATGACCATTAATGGAAGTTTGCGCCTTGGCCAAATGAGGCTGTCCCCAAAGTGCTTCAAGTGCGTCGGAAAATGGTGTGTTGATGCGCTGCCAAAAATCTGCAGTGGATCCAGCTACAGAGCTGGGTACAAAGGACAAATCTCACTGCATGCGTGCAAAAACATAAAAAAACATTAAATCATGCATTAACCATGAGCAAAGTAGAGCGAGCTAAGTACTTCAGACACAATACATGGCCAGGCAGCATCGACTGGGCAAGAAGCATTTTGGCAAAATTTGCTTTGTTTAAATGCGCGGAGGAGATGGTGTGAAGGGGGTTTGCATGCTCCAGTACGCTGGAATGATAAGTGCTCAGTCGTGCAAAGGACCTGAAAATACAAAGAACGGATGACACAGGCAAGGTGATACCCTACACACATGCACGATGACGACAATTAAAAGAAATGTAATACATTAACCTTGGTAAATCGAAAATAATATTTATCAAGAATCTGTCCAAATAATTTGGCATCTTGAGCTGCTAAAGCATCAATTTTCATGGTACGGAGGACGTAAAAATGAGCGGAATGAGCGATAATATAAATATTACTTTTATTTCAACACATATACATTGTGTTCTTCCGTTGAAGTTATCTTCCTTTCAATGGCCACCCAATTTTAAGTAAAAACGTTGGCAACAATTTTCTTATACTATACACTTTAAGATTGAACTTAAATATTGCCTAAAATTATTCATTGAAAGCTTGAATAATCCGCGCAACACTTTCAACCCTTCCATTCGCTCGTTTGTCCTTTCGCACTTTTCGACCGCTTGATAATAACTTAATATGAGTTTTTAATCCGAGAATGTCGCCGGCATCGAGCAATTCACTTTGATGATTAAAAATGATAAAATTGTTTGGTATTCGAGCGAAATGGGTCCCCTGCGTACACTAAACCGCTATACACACATTATAAAATGGCCGAAAGGATCAGAGCGCTGAAAAGTAACGATATACGTGTATATGTGTTTGCGTTCGTCCGTCGGATAGTCCTTCCGTTCGTCCATGTGTGTACCCAAAATAAACACGAGAATGTCAAAATTTAAGCTCACAAAGACCATGAATGCTTAATTGCACAGCGAGTTTTCCAATTTAGGCTTGGGGTTGCATGAAAGGATTTACCATTTTGGCAACGCCATTGCTTCCGCTTCTGGCAAAGGGTTAAGCTCGACACTGTGCGTAATTAAAGCGAGCTTATATGTTGCCAACCGCCGTTTACCACTCTTTACCACGTCCTTGGTCTTTGTAAGGGTTGACGCTTTTGCGGGGCGTTGCTGGTCGAGCGTTTTATCGCCGTGATTTGTGAGATTGGATTTGCGGAATTTACTATTATTTGCAGGATTTGAAAGGATATTCACAACGCTGAATTATATCGGCGTAGTTAACTCTTTTCCATGGCACATTTTGCAATTTCAAACTCTCTAACAACAGCGCCCACTCTCTATTGAGTTGCAAACTTTGTTCGTGTCAGCAATTTGGAGTTGATCCAATATTCAAAACAGAATTCTAATTCACTCTAAGTACTTCACATCAGTTCGTTGTTCGTTTGCCAAATGATTCTCATAAATATTGCAAAAATTCATAATGACTCTCGGAGTAAAGATTAGCAAAACTGCATTCGCCATCATTGAAATTAGTTTGGATAGTGACCAGTTGACAGAGTTCTCCGAAGTTTCGCAGTTGTTGATAAATGTTCAATGACGTTTGGTGCGTTCAGCTCATTTATTTTCATTGTAGTAAGTTTTTAAGAAACAAAACCAACAATTTTATTATTTTATGAAGCCACATGTTGTATAAATTGTACACATTTGTATTGTATTTGTACATAGTTTAATAATATATGAATAAGCATAAACTAAAATATTTGCAGTTCTTGCCACAGTACAAGTATGAGTGAAGGGTGTTCTCTTTAGACTGATGGACATTCGAATGCGGAAAACTTTTATTGTTTGACAAATCGTCATGAATAGAGTTATATCAGGAGAATTCATGAGCATCAATCTTGAAACTCTTTCTTTATTTTGTGAAACGCATAAATGTTTTTATGGTTCGTATGATGGACCAACCTCGCACAATGGCTCATTTTCCGGCAACAGGTTGCAACAATCATTCACTTTTAAACGAATATATGAAGTTTGAAATAGGAGACGGTATTTCTATATAGCCAAGCCCATTGTTAATAACTCCCATTTAAAAAATCGTTCATTTTAAGATTTGTGAGATAAACATTGCATTACATGAGTTTTTAAATTACTCGCTGTACTCATTGGGGGCCTGTCGAACCAAAATAAACCGTGACAGGCCCCACAAGATTTGTTAAGATTTCAGAGACTATAAGAAAACAAGAAAATAATTTTGCATAACGATACTCACATATTTCCAAATCAGATAAAGGGGATGAAATAAATATTCCAATCCCACTATATAAGAGCCAGCCGCTTGTATGGGTTGATTCATTCAAGGCTAAAAATCTATACTATAAAAACATGTACTCTATAAATTCCATATAAAAACCCAACTCAAAGTTAGAAAAAGAACGCAAAATATATACAAGTTAAAAATAAAACTATATAATAAAAAGTATTGGATCATACGAATTTTTTATTTAAAAAGTCTTCAATATCAACAACAACAAAACAAACTCAGCAGTTGAACTTTGCCTTCAAATCGTTTCTTTTTTTCGTTTTGTTGAAATAGTTTTTAACTTTGTAAGTACTCAATTTAATGTCAATATAATATCGCGAAATGAACTAGTGAATTAGACACAAAGATCGAATTAATTTGCTGATAAAATTTAAACTATTCAAGCCTTGAAAATCAATATTTACTGGATCTTTGGAGAGACAGAAATAAAATTCTCGAAAGCTGGATAATCAGAAACAGCTGCGGTGAGTTTGACACTGAAAGTTGACTTCAATTTCTTTAACGATTTTTTTTGACGTGATAACGTCTATTAATTCGATGAACGCCGCCAAATACGAATGTCTCCATGCCCATTTGTCACGTACCTTTGGCGCCGTGCTTGGAACAAGCGCTCTCGCGCGTTGAAGGCGCTCGGCTTGTGAAGCATTGGCTTGTGAAAGCTATAGTTATGTGTGTGTGTGTGTGTTTGCGTATTAGTGTTAACTAGCTCTTTTCCTATCATTATTTATAGTTCTTTAAAACCGCAATTTACGTTTATATATTGATATATCGTACTTCGCTGTATATTGCATTTGTTTACCCTGCTCAAATAAATGAGTGAACAGGTTATTTGTGTTTATTGAATTGTATAGCCCAAAATTTAACGATGGAGAACCCATAAAGTACAATATACACATGTATATTGCTTGATGAGAAAGGGCATATGCCAATCATACGGGAAAGACTAGTTATTGTAAAACAACATTTAGATATCCTTCAATTCCACATTTTTTCATAGCTGAAATCGAGCTATAGTAACACTAGTTTACAGCAAAAATATAAAGTTTCTTATACAGTATTTTACGAGATGAGCTTCTACTTGAACTTTTTCGCTTTTTTGTCGGTCGGATCTTCGTGGAATATCTAAAATACCCGCTTAAATTTACTAGAGAATTTATATTCCAGATACTCCAGCAATTCAAATGCTCAAATCGACATGTTACAACTATTGAAACCGTTCCCTATGGTCAATCAATTATATTTTATCCAATTGAAACGTAAAGTTTTCAGTCAAAACTCATTTCCTTTTCCTTGATTTCCTTGATTAGTTCTTGGAAGTTTTGTAATTGCATAAACTGTTGATAAAAGTACGATTTTTGTGGGATATTAGGTTTATATTTGTTGTTGTAAAAAATTACTTCGAATTTGAACTTTCCTTAGCTGTACCTCACATTTCGAATAATATATCTCGTTCGGGTAACGGCAAGTTTAATCGCTGGCTTTAGTAAAATCATAATAATAATTTCAGGTACAGCCCATCCAAATTTTCGCCATAAAACCGTAAGAGAAAATTTCTATCTTCTTAAAATTTAAGTTTGTAAAACAGTGTAATAATAGCATGGATGCTGAGGACCACGATTTGCTTATTTTTATATGTAAAAATTCTCGAATTTCATTGCCACCTATGAAACGACTGATGCCAGCAAAAAATGTCAAAAAGCTAATAAAAAAAAATATCTGAGATTACTTTTTCCGGATAATTGAAGGCCGGTACATCCAAATCCGGCAACAGATATTTTTGGTGCACAGTACTTTTTAATTGAAACAAGAAAAAATATTTGCTTCGGTTAAGCCGAAGCTCTAAAACTATTCACACTATATTTTAAATCGTATTATAAAACATATACAATACCTCAAAAAGTGGTGCAATCACATCCCTTGATATATATGTGAAGAGTTAATTAATAAGAAGAATTTCATACAAAAAGCCGAAAGTGGATTTAGATTTCAAATTTAAAAATTTCAAATGAATTTCATTGTCTTCGTTTTATAACTTCATAATTAGCAAATATTTTTTATAAAACAATATAATCAAATTTATAATCTTCTAACCAATTTTACTCATTTTCGAATATCAAATTTTCTTGGGTAGAGTCTCTCAACCGTGATTCATAATTTAAGAAGTGAACCCTAAAATGCATAAATTTCAATAAGAGGTAAAACTCAGAATCGAAAACCGCAAGCAACTTTATTCACATGCAAGCTGCATACGAGCTTAACTTAAACTTTATCCGGAGATGCCGTTGCCTCCTCCAACCTCCTTCCAACGACGACCGACAACGATGGCAATGCGGGCACAAAAAGTTACTTAATTTAATGTTATTTGCGTTTTAGCAAATAAAGAATTTTGTGTCTTAATCTTTTGACTTTGTGGATACAAAGTGAACTCGGAGCTCCGGGAAGATGATGGCATCAGCGGTGGCGGCGCACGGACGCTTTGAATATGCTGCACTATTTATGTGCAAGACGTGCGCGCCAAGAAACACACAAATCGGAGTAGAGTGCGGTATTGTGGAGTGGAACCAAGTGGAGTGAAGTGGTGGCCAGAAGGCGCTATGCTCATCACTGCACTCACACAGATTCACACATATGAATATAGATTCATTCCTTTGCAGTCCTCTGAGGCGAACAAAAAGGATGCAAATTTATTTCTTCATTTGCATATTTTAAGGAGTTTGCTGTGAAATATATTTTCCCGATTCGACTGTGCTGCTTCGATTCCAATATTCATGCATTCTGCCTCCCTACATTCAAAATCTTCTCTTCTTGTCTTCAAATTTTTTAAGTCTTGGTTTTGTTTTACTTGGCTCGCTTAAGTTTTTGTGTCTCCTATACTAAGTAGGTATGTAGATATGGCCTTCTAACCCGAGCAATCGTGCTTGATGAAATTTTATTAACCTTGACTCGTTTGCCTAGACTGGGTTGTAAATTTTCGTTTGCCTTGTTAAGTGCAGCACGGTAGGTAACGGCATGCAGAGGTTTCTCTAGCTGATTTCAACCGAACTCTTGGTTGAGTTCGACTTTTGTCGACAATTGTGCACGCAATCAGCGAAATTGTAACGTGGTTCCTTCTTTCGAATTGTGTGTTGAGACACGAGTGTCTTTGTTTGAATCTACATATATCTTATACTGTACGTATAAAGAGGTATGTAAAGTGAATCCGTGACGCATCACAACCCATTGCATCCAGTCGTTTCCAATCACTTTGACTCGAGCTACATTTTTTTCTTAGTTTGGCTGCCGCCATTGATGCATCACTGCAATAAATATCGTGAAAGTCGCCATTACTTCGAAGACGTTTTAATTAAATTAAAAGTTGACCTGTTTGTTGTGTCGATGACGATCATAAATTTTAATGTTCGTCTTGGCGATTGTATTTTGTGTGCGAAAATCTTTTATATCTCGTTTATCTGATTTATTTCGGACTCTCGGTTTTGAAACGCAGTAATATTGATTGGATTAATTTAAAATACACAGGGTAAAGTATCTTAGAGCTTCGATTTACCGATACACGTACAAATTTAAATAAGGTAGGAGGGTTGTAATTAGTACGATTTGGATTATCATATTGTACTTTCAACAGTAAGAAGTGGTTACAAATAAGAAACTTTTAATGCGTTAAGCGGGGCCCAATTTTAGTACAACTACCTATTCACTTTTCTTATGTATTAATACATGATCCGGAGAAACTGCATAAATATATTGTGTAACACTAGTTTACAAATTTCAACTTAAAAACGATAGAAACATTCTCTTATACTTTTTTCAGAGTAATTCAGGTGCACTGAATACGAATTTTTTTTTTTGTGTTTTCCGATGTAAGATACTTTTCAGACCAGCGTCCAGAGTGGGATCGAATGAAAAATTACTGAGTTACAGCTTTTCACATTTAATGCAATTTTTAACGAATTTCATACACTTTTCCTACTTGAGTAACTTTCTGCAACAACAAATACTACCGAAATTTGAATTCAGTTTTATACGGGTTTATCCCAGACTTGTTTTATCGCAAACTTGTGTAATTTCCTGATCAACATTAACACTCTGTAAAATTTCATGTCGGTCCGTCTAATAGTTTAATCTCCCATTTAAAATTTAAAAATATTTATACAATATACAAGCATACATACATTTACTTTTATACATGTATATAGGAGCATTTGTGAATCCAGAGGGGGACTGGGGAACGTTATCACCCCCTCCGAATAGAGCGTTCTTAATCTGGCCCTGATACAAGTATATATGGATGTTATTAATTAAGATCAAACGAAACAACAATCAAGAGCAAACACCAATTTCGTACCTATAAATAGATCTAGTTTTTCGAAAATGCATTTAGTTAAAACACATCATGTTATGCATATTTAGATAGTTAAAGAAGTGTTTGTATGAATGTTGACTCGTGAACTATATGTAGTATGTTAATTGAATCTATTACCTTTATGTTCTACTTCATACTAATAACGGATGACCAATTAGTTTTTCAGCAACTGTCAAAGATATTTATGACATCTAACTGACAAAACAATTAGTATAGTTTTCTATTTCATAATGCTTCGTTTAAAGCACCCCGAACTCTTAGTTAAAAAATAATATCGAAATTCACGCTTAGTTTTAACTGTTCAACGTGAATTCGGTCGTGAACGTGGTCACCATCATCGCTTTACTAAGCAAGCAATTCGTCGCACTTTGGATAAGTTAGACCAAAGAAAAAATGTTTGAAATCTGTTGTTGTACAACCAGTTGAACGGACTGACTAGTCTAAATCGACTTATCGACTCGTTTAGGTTTCTTTCTTAATGTTATATACTTATTATACCTTTTATACCTATGTCCCTTTGAGCACAAGGTATAAAAATTTCATGTCAGGCAAGTACTGGGCTTAAATTTAGAAACTTTTTCAAATACAATTTCATGTAATTGGTATAATTTTAAAGCAAATATGTGTTTTAATTTGGAAATGAGGATTTCAAAGATTCTGCCTATTTTTCTTTCTAAATTTGTTGTTGCATTTTAATACACGTAAATATACAAATATGTAAGCATGTAGTTAAACATTGAAAAACATTCAATTATTTAACAAACACCCCAAAACCAAATACTTTTTAATGTGGAAATTTTCTGCAAAATAAATGCTAATTTTGTGCTCATATCTAAATGACAGAAATAGTTTGGTCTGCTAACTTTGCAGAGAAATTCAAAGAGAAACCCTACAAGTTTAAATGCAATTTTGTAAAGCCAATTTTGTGCTTTAATTGAGCATTTTTTTTAGCCACTCTATAACCATATATAAACCTGCTCCCCATTTTGATTGTATGACAAATTTTTTTTATTTTTATTTTTAATTAGTTCATATTATCATTTATTATTAAAAATTCCGCATATGTCCAGAATATGGAACACATAAAAACAAAATAGATGGTGCATATAAGGTGTGTTAAACAAGGTACAGGGGACCTCGAAGTCCTTCTTTTTTTCGACAAATTTTTTAGATACCTGGCTGATTGCCGGTATGACGACAGCCCTTTTGGTTCATGGAGTATTCATACTGCTATGTCACGCCCATTTTTTTATGTAGCCCCTACACAAACCTTCCGACACCTTTTTTATTTTTGTGTGAAAATTTTCTTTATTAAATGTAAACCAGCTTGAAATTTGATTTGAATGGGTATTTATACCAATGGGCGTGTACTTAAAATAAGAATAAAATTCTTAAAACAAGATCAAATTCCTAATTTAATGCTAAAAATCTTGATTTAGGAAAATAATATCTTATATTAATATTTTATAATCTTATAATGACAATTTTCGACTTGTTTACAGCTGTCTTAAATCAGGACCATTATACTTGTTTTGAGCACACTTCAACCTACTTTCGTTACAAGGCTCTCTTCCGTTGACTTTACACCGTTTTTTTTAAGTGAAACTTCTTTTGGGACGGTGTGAATTGGAATTTATGAAACGAAAAAGTGTAATGAAAAAGAGACAACTATAAATGTATTTAAGCTGCGAGAGAAAGAGATAAAACGCGTTTCTATATAGTTTCCCTATCCATTCGTCTCCTCTTTGTGCTATGGTTCGTGCGTCCCCACTACTCCTATCGTCATATACGGGCCCGTACGAGAGATAGAGAGAGAGAGAGAGAGAGAGTGAGAAGGGGAGGAAGTGAGAGAAAACGTTGAAATCTATAGTACATTATTTTCTGTCCTGTACATGCGCGCTGTTCTCGGCGCATCTATTTATGTGAGAGCAAGTCGAGCGTGGTATAGCGTTGGATTGTGAGTAAATATCGCGCACTTTTAAGAGTTGTTTTGTGTTTTGTGTTATTTACATTGACTTTCGACACGATTGTGTTCGAGAAGATCGTGCAAGTTACAAAAGCAGCTCAAAATTAGTTTTACGAAATTAGCGATAATGATAGTAATGTTAATGTATAATGTAATTTTATCCATTTTGTAAAAATATATAAAAAAAAAAATTATTTTTATTGAATGTAACAAATTTTATAAAATGTTACTTCAAGTGATTCTACCTCACTCTCTCTCTCTCTCTCTCTCTCTCTCTCTCTCTCTCTGTTTAGCACTTCCATAGTTATTCATATCATTCTCTTACAGATTAACCAGAATCCAAAGTTTCACTTCTACCGCGTGTGAACTCACACTCCATTTTTTTTTTTTTTTTTTTTGTTGTTGTTGAGTAGTTTGGCATCTCCGTGGTCCTGTGGAAAAGATCAGGACACATATACACATATACTATAAGATCTTTTCCATAGGACCACGGAGATGCCAAACTTCTCTTTACTCAGCCTTCCCTAAGCCTAACCTTAAAATATGCAAGAATTATTTATCGTCTTGTAACCAAGCCTTGCACACACTGTTTTCCCATTTTTGGTATGAATTATGTATAGCTGCTTAACCTATAAGAATTCTCATCAGAGTTTTGAGTTTATTATCATTACGTGGTTTGTTTTTTTGTGCGTGGGTTACTATTTACGGGGACGGCTAAAACAGACAGTGCCTTTTGAAATTTCCAGTTTCTTAACATAAAATGCAATTCTGCTCCTGTTAACTATTTGCGGTTAATAGACTACTATTAAATTTTTGGGTAATCTATCCGAGACTTTCTATAAAAAGTTGACTCCTGTTATTTCGGAATTACTTGACTTGTCACAATCGTGTCTTTGGCACATCTTAATGGAATACAACCAATTGATTACCGAAAGTCTTCGATGAATTAAGGAAAAGAAACCTGACAAACATGATATGGGAGCTCTCCAAATATGTTTAAACTAATAAGTTTTGGAAATGATGGACCATTCGCCATATAACCCTTATTTGGCACACAGAAGGGGCGGTTAATTGCATGTGTCAAAACTATTTTGAGATATAAAATTTCAAAATCTGCACGGCGCTACATTAGCAAGGGTGCAGGGTATTTCGTATTCATGAATACACGCTTCATTCTTACTTGATTTAGTTGAAAGTCACACACATACAGAGATGTGATGAATTCGCTTTTGATCATTTTTCGGTGGAATTTCGTTGATTTTTTTTGCTTTTTTTTTGTGCTCTGAGCTGGGATAACGGGATAAATTTATAAAATTCTTGAAATAAGTATACAAATATAATTCTAAAAACAAATTTGAACTCAAGTCAAGTCCTCCTCATAAGAACATTTTTATAAACCACTAAGTACAAAAAAAAATAAAATTAGAATTTTATAAAAATAGAACAAAAATACAACAACAAAAAAATAATGTGTGTGCCCTTTTCTACTCAAATCAATTAATTTTTTTTTTTAAATCAGGTTTAGTAGAGCTTGAAGATGGCTAAATTAAAGAATATTGAGTTTGAAAAAAAAGTTCTTGAACCAAGAATTTTGTAGTTCGTTTAAGTAAATTTGTACTCAACATGTTATTGATATCGCTATGGATTGATTCAAGTATAGAAATCCTTAACTTTTTTTATCAGTATAGTATGTAAAATTATAAAAACTTGTAATCGATCTCAGGCACTCAGCCTACGAAGTGTCGAAGAGACTATGTATATATCATAATAGGCATTTTTTTTGGCAAATTTTTTAAGGCATACAAAATCATGTTTGAGCGTGACTTAATGAATCCAAAAAGCAGCCAAAAAATCGATCTTTAACTAAGTGCTGCAAAATGAACAAGGCCAATAAAATATACCCTCTGCATATAAACGCATTTTTTCTGCCATTCACTTACAGTGTGAAATGACACTATTAGTTTGTCAGAAAGTTTGTAACGCATTAAAGGATTCATGGTAGACCCCATAATTTATATATATATATATATATTATTGATCAGATTGCCAAAACGAGGCGATCTTACCATGTCTGTATGTCTATTTGTCAGTTGTTGCTAATTTCTTGGGAACAACTTATGAAGTTGAAGTCTATGGACTCAATAACTCTTTTATTGTAGTCAATTAGAGTATCCGTACTGACATGTCACGCCCATTTATTGGGGTAGCCCCTACACAAACCACTCACCCACTTTCGACTTTTAGTATGAAAAACTTGTTTATTGCAGATTGATATTTGATATGATGCCTTCTTATGAACGGAGGCTTTGCACAAAAACAAGGTCCAGCCCACTTTTTGGGTAGACCCTCACAAACACAGCCCGACGTTTAGGTTTTTAAGCTTTACAAATATTTATTTATTTATCTCATTGTGTGAAGGGCATTCACGCTTCGGTTCCACCGAACTTAATGTTTATTCCATGTTCAAAATATTGTTAGCAAAAACTTTTGCCTTTCGTGTTTGTTTGACGTTAATCAACTAAACTCTGAGAATTGCACAGCAAAGAAAACTATTCAACAAAAATGTGAAACAAAACACGGAAGTTGACATCACGGGCGACACAAATGGCAAAGGAAACGACAGCAACGAGTTATGAATGTGGCAACCAGAAGCAAAGTTTATTCTCAACTTTTCAACCAAACTGCGCAGAATGTGAGCTTCGAATATCTTTCGCAAGCGACACACGTTCTAATGGCTTTGAATTGTTTTGTATCCTTTATGCCAGGATACAAAGCAAAGCAAGGTAATGACAGGACAGGACAAGCGGGGCGTGGCTCAAGCGACAGGCGACCGAAACCCAAACCGAAACAAACGTGTTTTTAATTACTTTTCCCAGTGCATTCATTGCTTTGTTTTTGCTCATTTTTTATGTGGCCTAGGTTGGTAAACTATTTCTGGGTGGGGTTCGAGTTCACTAATGTGGCAACTTGGAAAATTTGTTGCTTCAGCAATGCCCATTAGGAAGGGGCAGGACTAGTGTATGCAACCCGTGTGATGCGGCAAGTGTATTTTTCCATTTTTTCCTATCGAGCGTTGAATTGCAATTTCGATGCGTTCAATGGTGCATTAAAATCCGATTCGATTGCCCTTGCGACATTGTAGTTGGGAGATCACTGTACGCTTTGTGTGTTTGTGTGTATTTGGTTGTTTCTGCACCATGAATTTCGATTCCATTAATTCCACTAAATTGACCTGTGCATCGTTTTGCGCCATCTAGCGGCGTGTTGCGACAACCTAAGCTCCACATACAACAATAAATTGGATGGAGTGGAGTCTACTTAGACGATTATACTACTACAGATACTCGTATAATCGAATACATGAATCGAATGGTATGGCAACAATGATTACAACGATTTTATTTTACTCTTACCGATTCCGATGCGGATAATTATGTGACTGTTATTATGACTGTTAATCAGCATAGGAATTGTCAAGTCACGATGAAATTGAACGTCGTAAGATTCATATTGAAAAAGTTATTGTGCAAAATTGGTATAACGATTGGATTTATTACAATTTTAAATGTAATGTTGGAAAGCGAGACATGAAGGTGTGTGGACCAAATATCACAGTGAACGACAATGCATGCAAATGGATTGTTATTTTAAATCAAAATTGATGTTAATTATTGAGATGAACTTGTGCAAGTGCGACGCTTTAAGAGAATATACACCACAATCACTCTGATAAATGGAGAAAAGAATAACAGAATGGATGTGTCTAGAATCTAGACTTTAGATCGAGTAGCCTTGTCGAGCTTATTTCGAATATATAGGGTGATGTTTTCGTGGTAGCCGACATTAAATTTGAATAAAATGAGAACCAAACTAGTATTATCTTTATCACGAAGCTCTACACACCAAAATATATCGATGAAATCTTGAAATCATTCAAAAAATTCGATGGGAAACGCCGAAAAAGAGCGGATTTAAGATTAATATTTATTTATGATTGCCATATATTATTTTCAAAAAGGTGCTAACAATTTTTTAAGGCAAACATTTTTAATAAAAAAAAGCATTAATTGAGTTTTAGTCGCATTATTTAAAAAAAAAAAACTTCGAATACAACAAAAAATTACCATATATTGTACTTTTTACGAAATATGACATCTCTTCTGGCAAACTCTGCAACAAAATTAATTAATTATCATTTAATATAATTATTTTCGACCTTAAACTACAACACATATTTAATACGTTATATTTGCTTATTTTCTTTAAATTCCACCCCCCAAAAGGAAAAGAGAGAACAATTTTTGGGTAAATATTATTCCACCACGGGCAACACCGGTAATACTACCTGGTTGTTCTGTACAATAAATCGAATTGATATTTAGATAGCTCAGTGGAAATACCAATGAAGAACATTATATAGGTATAAGTAGATTAATAGTAATTAGAATTTAGTATAGTATCTTACTTATAAATGGTAGTAGATAATCAAATGTTTACGTAAGTGTACTATACCTCATAGATGCTGTGTCAATTATATTAGTAATAGTACCATTTTAAAGTAACTTTATGAAAGAAGCCGTACGATTAATTACGAGTATATTCTTTAGAATACCACGATGCAAAACTTTACGATTCTCCATCACTTCGCTAAGAAAAGTAATCAGTGATGCTTCGCCGAACACATTGTTACACACTCGTGTAGGGCTCTAGTATATACTCGTTTTTGTGTGCGTTGTGGTTTGTGGAGCTTGTGGAACCAGTTGCTATCTCACAGAAATTCAATCAAACCAGTTCTGGCTGTGATGATGCGATTGAAACGGGAGCGCATTTTACCATTCAAATAATATTTGGGCCTGTCTGATGCCTAAAATTAATAGCTCATGTTGTACACATATATATATATATATATATATATATATATATATATATATATATATATATATATATATATTTATATATATGTGTATATAATATAAAAGCAGCGATGCAACAATTACACTCATAACATAAATTGTCACAGCACCCAAACACAATTAAAATAACTGACATTCTATTGACACTAAATGTCAATTTAAGCGAGTGCGTGTCGTTCACAGTCTCTTCTCTTCGACACGTTTTCGACTCACTTCCCTAACTTCAGTTTCAGCTGCTCGTTCAATCTCTATGGCCGACGTCATCGCCATTGCCATCTTCATTGCATCCATTGCGCCGTAATGTCGCTTTTCCTTTTCCGACGCGGCCAACTTCCGCTCCAACACATTCTTCTCTCTCATCAGTTTCACTGTTAAACAAATATTTACCGAATGCACTGATAGACGCAACCCACAGACCGATGAGAAGAAGGGAAGTGTGCTGATGGAAATCAAACAGCTTAGGGGACGACACTGAGGAAGGAAAGCAACCCAATAGATTTCCATCACTTGTAATGACGAAAAATGAACAAACGAACTGAACAGCATATTGACGTTGGTTGTCGTTTGCTTCTGTTGCCGCAGTATCGATTTTCCATGTACCCAGAATGTTATCCAACTCACATATGACGACCACACAAAAACAACATACATATGTGACCATACAGGGTCGCCGAGATTATATTCAAGCTCGGGGATTTGCCTACAAGAACCAAAGTTCTACTGAAAAACTGAAAAAGTCGAAAAGTGCACAATATTTTGTACGGAAAACTTGGTATTTCTCCAAAATAGGCGAAGTCCCCACGACTATCCTTTCCCTTGTCTCTTCCCTCATTCGACGACTTTGTTTTCATATATGTAAGAGTAGGAGTAGTGTTCATTCTTGTTTGGCTCATTTTGCACCGCGACTGAATTTTATGTGCTATGTGTGTGTTTGCCTGTTTGAATGGAATGGCTCCCTGTTGCGGTGCACAGTGAGTTTTTTCTTTGCTAACCGCGTTTTCGATACGGGAATGGCAAAATAACGTAAGCAAACGTTGCACGAAATAAATGTTACCTCGTTGCGAACTAAATAAGCTAAAAATGTGCAATTATGCTCAATAAATTTGATGAGAAAAATCCTTAATTAAAAGAAGTTGTAATTTTTTATAATAGAGCGGAGAAATTACAAAAACCTCCTTGTATCTCCCACAATTTCAAAGATATCGCCTTCCAATTAATTTGATTCAATTAGTTAACCGGGTACAAAGAGAAGAAAGTAGGAGAAGGGAAATACGTGATCTTCAGATTATACAAATTTACTCGACTTCCCTAATATCTTCCAGACATTGTTCAAGAAAAAAACGCTAATTTTGGTGGTACCAAAAATTTATATACTCGCAAACGTGTTCCCTAATTTTTAAGAAATCCTTTCAAATTGATCAGCCGAGTTACATGTTTCAGCTCTAATACAAAACCTGCTTTTACTTTTTGGACAATCCTTGTAAAAAAAAAAATTGAATTTTTGTATTCTATTGCATTTCAATAACTACAGGATGTTTCCGACTATATATGACAGCGCACTGTCGAACCGGTTGAGATCAGGTGGAGGCTTACGCGCTGTGACGTTTGACATAATTTTTAGACAAACCCTGTAAGATTGGACTTCTTCTGTTGCAAGTGTGAAGATTATTTTTAAGCTTTAGCGTATTTTTTAATTTTTTTTTTTGAGTTTTATGTTTTTATGTGAAACGAGTTATATGGGTTTATTCATAAGTGGTTCTTTATTAAATAAAACTAGTCAAGTTCAGGTGGGTGTGTTTTTATTTCGTTTATTATAGTCTACTGTATTAAAAAAGAACACAACGTCGTTATGTGCACTTCCTTCCGGACTTTGGCTGCCGCTGCTCCTGCGCTAGTAGTGGTCCATGCGACCTTGGTTGAGAGAACAAATGAAAATCTATGGAGAAAAATAGAAAAGGCAACACAATATAGAAGAAACAACATCCGCTCGGATCATGAATCAAGCTGCAGCACATAATTCTGTTGGCAGATAAAGCTATTACCGGCATACCGGATAAGTGCGCAAACGGCGGCGACGGTGTTGGCAGAGTAGTCAGTGGCGCAGTTTTGCGTCCTTTTCCTGTTGGATTAAAGTATAAAAATCTACCACAAACTCCGGCTCCAGTGGCGAGTACGAATCGATGGCGTCGAAGTCGACGGCGCGTGTAAGCAAACACAAGGCGCGCTCGACCATTTTCCTCGTCCATAATGTATATCACCCCAAATGACTCGGAATTGCGTTTTATGTGGCCATCCAATGCCTGAATCGACGCCTCATACTGGGGTGGGTTTGTTGTCAGCTCTGCTCTCTTTACGATACGATGCGAGGCTGAGTCGTGCTGAGCTGAAGTCCTTTCCGTTGGCATCGCCATCGACACGCTCGTGGCTTAATACAAACATTGAATAAATCTCGTTTTGGCGTTTATTTTAATTTCTTCGTAAACATAAATTTTACCCGTCGAGGGGATGCGCTGAGCTGAGAAGTCGGGCGATGAAAATGTTTCTACCGACGGTGGAGGATGATGGTGGATGGTAGTGGGCTGGACCGAGTGCGGGGAAGAGCACTGTTAAAAAAATTGTATTTATTTAAATTTTTTTTTTTTAGTTGAAGTTTCTCTTTTCGATTCAAATTAAAAATTCATTTGCATATTATAAAATTAATTTTCTTTGGTGTTTCTAATATCCTTGATTGGATTTGTGAATTCTTATGCGGGCTACCACCAACGAAGTTTAATTAGATTTAACCAGTAATAATGTGGAAAATTATAAATGGGAAACTCACATTTTAAACAGTGATTTGCATATATTCAAGAAATGTTTTTGACTCAGTGGAGAAATTAAATGAAGAAAATTGTAAATATTATTACTGCATAGGGCACAGGTAGACCTAGATCGGTGCCAACCACCCTATAATAATAATTACTGCATATTGCATTCTATACAAATGATGTAATGCCAAATCATTTATTGATAAAAGAAAATAAAAACTAAGTTTTAAATTAATTTTGGTGTTAAGTCTTTAACAAAAAAAACTTAAAACCTTCCAGAGTATTGAAACTAATCTTTCTTAAAATCGTAAATTAAGAGATTTATATTTTGTTTTGGCTCTTAAAACTATTGAACACAATATGTATATATAACGAAGGAAAAATCTCTGATTTTATGTGCAACAAATGTGCCAAAGTACAAATCCAAGCGCCTTTAAAGAACATAAGCAACATTGGCAGTGGCCCACCTCAACTGACGCTAATAAGCCGTCCACGTGCAACACAGACTTAGATACACACACTCAAACACCAAAGAGCCAAATCGCCCTAATGAAGTGAATACGCTGCCATAGAAAAGCAGTTGAGTTGAGATCTGAGTAGAGCAGAGAAGCTTTCCAAAATCACCAATTTAATGTTGCATTTTATCGCCAAGACGCACGCTTCTCAAGCTCTCAGAATCGGTTATCAGCAGCAAAAAGGACAGCGGATGCTCTGCATTGCTAAGAGTTTTGTTCAGGATGATGATGTTGATAGGATATTGAAGGTGGTGGGTTCGTATCTGCGAGTATCAGTCTGGCTGCTACACTGTCGATGTTGTCTGTTTGTCTCTGTGTCCGTGTAATTCGGCAACATCTTTGTATAAATTTTTTATAGGTAATCCACTTAAGGAAACGACACTTAGAGTCATCATTACAAGCATTTTTACTGCAATAACAGCCCATCTTGCACATAGTTTTTGTAATTTAGTTTATCCCGCAGATGGGCAACTGAACTCTGCTCTTAACTTGAATCGCCTTGTCTCGCCTCGCCCTGATTTGACGCTTTATTTTTAAGGGTGCTATTCAAGTCGATTAGGGAATTCGTGTCTCGGCGGCAAAGTTTCGCATCGCAACTTGTGGCAAGAATAAAAGTCGTAAAAATAACCTGTGCTATCGCGAATTATTGGACCAAGGCGTAATAATGAAATATTGAAACAAATTTTTATCGCAAATCTTTTTTTTTTCAGCTTAAATGATTTATTTCATAGATTTAAAATAAAAAGGCTACATTTTTAAAATACTACATTTACGCTTTTTCAGTAAGGACTCACCTTTTTATATGTAAGGACATTCTAAACATGCATTTCAAAAAGTTAATGTTAATGACATTCGTTGTAGAAGTATATTTCTCGACAAATATGATGTACGTACAATAGTTAAAATACTACTATACAAAGTTTTTCACAGAAGGCGAACCGGTTAAACCAATAAGCTTCAATTAACACTTTTCAGAAGCACCAACAAATAAATTGTTTCAATCCTCGTGGATAACAATTCATTTTTGAAAAAATATAAACAGAAATGTCAGTGAGACATGACACACTAGGGTATGTCTCACTGGAAGTAGACATTATGTTTGCATGAGAGGTAAATTGTCCGGTGGACGAAGTAAGCCCGTTTCGTTTACCATATACGAGCAAAAGTACGGGTATGTTTAATGAAGCGAATTTGACTCATTTTAATAAAAAGAAGATTGTGCTTATAAGAATGTTACATACCGATATTCAAGTTTACATTGGTTATAATAAAGATGTTTTCGATATGAAAATATTAAAGCGGTGTATATGTATAGCGATATCCACATTTAAAAGGAGCGATACGGTAAGATTTAGGTAAGCGTCGATCAATAAGTAGCCTCAATACCGAAAATTAAATTGTTGTTGGTTGTGATAGAAACTTTTTTTGATAAATAGAATTTTTATCACTTGTTTTTAATCTCGTCAGAAGGCTTTTATCCTCTGCACAAAAAAAAATTTTCTCAAGCATCGGAAAGCCCATACAATATATAAATGGGGTTATCTGAGAGGACTTTGAATTGAATTAAAATACTGAGATAACATAATTCCAAACAGAAAATTGGAAAGATAATTTTTGGCTGGTTCGGATTTGGCGCATTCCGGAATTCTATTTTTCTACCCTTTTCCGTATCTCGGCAATGGGTCACACAATATTTTCATCCAACTTGTCGATAGATTCTAGTTTTAATGCAGAGAAAATAGTCAAAAAAAGTTACATCGCACGATTTCGGTGGTCAATTTAATGGTCTATTTCGAGAAATGACGAGTACGCCGAGTACGAGAATGCTTCCATCATTTTTTTACGCGCAGCATGGCGTGTGGCGCCATCCTGATTGTAATACATGTCTTCAATAAACATTCCATTCAATTGGGGCCCAAATAATCGTCAATCACTGAACAGATTATTGTTTGTGGATGCAAACAGCTCCATTTGAGTCCTCGACAATGGCGTTGCCAGATCTGACTAATTTGTGACAGTGTCATCCCTATCGGAAAATGGAAGCACTAAAAAATCCCCCTGTTTATACGATTAGCACGACAAAACAAATCGATATAGACATGCCCGCTGGAAAAGGAGTGAGCCAACGGTTTGAATTGGTATGGTGATGTTTATGACAAGTATGACTGAATTTATGTGCTTAGCTTTTATCGGAAACGCTGTAGTTACTAACAAAACTCACACCCAATTGCGTCGTTTCCATTGATGAAATCCGACAGTCTGCCGTCTTTATGACTAGTGGAGAGCCACGTTCTCTGACTAAAAAAGAAACTAAAAACTAAAACTAAAAACTGAAACTAGAAACTAAAATCATAGTATGGACTTTCTAGGTGCTGCACTACAACCAGTTTATCATACGCTGATTCAACCAAATATGAAACATAGTCTACAAATTTTGATTTGATTTTTATTGTAATAAACATGATTCCACATAAAAATCTGAAAGTGTGTGGTGGTTTTGTGTACGCGTACACGCCGCTTTAAGTATCATCCCCTCCTCCGATCCCAATTAGTCTGAGTGCGCTGCGACCTATACTCGCATCATAATAAAATCACTGATATCAACTTGAAATACAGTACGAACGCTTCAAAATGTTCATAATAGGAGTGTCACGGTATTACTACCCTTGCCCTTCGTCAATAATATAATAGTAAAAAAAACCCAACAACGTAGCTATAAAATTATAGTATACTATAAGGTATAATGTTGTTTTCTCAGGATTTTTTTTTTGTTTTAGTAAAATCCAAATCTTAAGAAATTTGCTTAAGTTTTTTGAATAGGTAGATTATAATTTGGCTTTCAAAATTGTTATTTTGCGAACACATATAGAACAAAACAGCTGTTCACTCTGCATCGAATTGGCAACCCCACTATGGATTTCGGTTGCACTTGTTTTGTTTTCTGCGTACTAACTGAAAAACAGTTCGTTGAGGAAACTTTTTTGTACTTGTTTTTCCGTTGATTGTTTTAAGCAACTGAATGACTGTTGAATGTTTATAAGGGTGTCCCAATAGTAGGGGACCGATATTTTTTCAAAATTAATCAAGATTTATTGTTAGTGATAGGTCAATTGTTTTACTGATGAGCACAACTTGCTTCCAAAGGAAATCTCGTATTGGACAACGGTAGCGCTCATTCTCCTCTTGAATCCCTTCCACAAAATAAGGCAGCTCTAAGAAGCACATGGGTCAAAACCCAACCAAAAGCATCAACTAAATATGGAAATGCATCGATTTTAAACATCATAGCACAAGAAAATGTTTTGGTTCTTGATGCTCTTAAAAACCATGCCCTCAAAAGTACAATTATGCTTTTGAGATCTACATGGGATGATTTGGCAAGAAGCATTACGGAAAAGGAGTGGGCCAACGGTTTGAATTGGTATGGTGATGGTTATGACAATTTATTTGACTGAATTTATGTGCTTAGCTTTTATCGGAAACGCTGTAGTTACTAACAAAACTCACACTTAATTGTGTCGTTTCCATTGATGTATTCGATAAGTGCAAAATTGTTTGATGAAAATTAAGTTGAAAATCTGATACTGTTTCATAAACGATGCCATCAATGCGACAAATTCGTTAATTAAATAAGGCGAGCAGAATATGGATTTAACATCCAACCATACTCGTATGTCGAATTTTCTCCATGATCTCAAATCGGATATAGTAAAAAAAAACAAATATTGAAACCACAAAAACAAATGATATTGAAAAACTTTTTTTCAAAAATTGTAATAAGCTTTCGTATTTATAACCAAGAATGAGATATTAGATATTTCTAACATATTTAATGCGCATAACTATTGAAGAAAACGATTGTGACACTTTTAAAAATAATTAATAAAAGCAACAGATATGTTCCATCGTAAAATGAAGATTTTTTCTTGAAAAATTTGCTTTTTAAAACCGTCCAAGAATCCTAACAATTCAGAAATCTTAAGTTGCCAAAGAACAAAATGTTTGATAATTCGGAGCGTACACTGTATCTCCAAAACTTGCTGATAATTCTTTATAAGTGTGAAGGCCATATGATTAACTAGTGACAAATAATGGTTTGGCTTTTTGTAACGCCAACAATTAATTTTAGTTTAATGTTAGAATTTCGCTTTGAATTACAATAACTAAAACCAAAATGGAGAAAAAATCCAAGAGAGTCGGTGGCCATAAAATAATTAATTCGCGTAATAAAAGTTTACAGTGTCAGTGTCTAGACATTTTGCTCGGAGGCGATTGTGTGAACTTTGGCTCTTCACATACATTGACTGCTCTCCAAGAATTGTGAACAGCATTTTCACTTAATGGAAAACGTTTTTGCAATATCGTAATTTTTTTCCTTCACTTAGTTATTGCAATTGATTTTTGGTATTTTTGGGAAATTCGCAGTGAACTTTTTTCTTTCGATCTTTGCTCTATTTGCAGGGCAACGTGCACATTTCATAAATCTCGGCTTCATTTTCGCTACATTAAACGTCAAAATATGAACCCATTCGAGCAATATAAACACGCCGTCGTCCTCGTGGCCATTTTCACTGAGGGTCGATTAGAGCAGCAGAGAAAACTATTCCCAGTCCGCGGACTAAAGGACCGACATACTTGTAGTTTCGTACAATATTACTGCCATTAAGGCAAGCAAGGAGCAGCAAAGGATATACGAGAATGGGTAAAGTCCTGCTTGAAGTTATGGCAACGCAAGAGCGAATTGGTCGAGAGCAAAATTTTTCTCAGCATATTACTGCGTCGCTGAGTGTATTTTACAAAAATAGCATTCGCTTGGTAATAACAATAAAATGTATCTTTTCTTTTTCCTTTTTTTAACATTTCTTATAGAAGTTTTTTCTTTACTTTGCCGTATTTGCAGACTAAACTAAATGGAAACGCCCACTCTGGAGCAGTTTGGAGATGCCTGCTTCTAATGAAAATTGGATGTAAAAACTTTTCTTGAACACATACGCGACTATCAAGGAATATATTTTTCTAGTAGTATTTAATTCCACTGAAATTAAATAACTCTGTAAAGAGATATTTGAAATTACTTATAGTTGAAATGAGCAAACCTTTTAAAGCCGACTTTTGGCGTTTGCAATTCAAGTGTTAATAGAATTATGCTGAAGGTAATTTGAAGTAAGAAGAGTTAATATTAGCTATCCAAACCATTATAGTGGAGATAATACAAGGGCTTAAAAAGTACTGCAAAATTAAATGTGAAAAACATGAATTAGTATTTATGATTTAAACTCAATTCCTGTCTATCTAAATCTAAATTACAATAGCCATATGAAACATTTGTCACAAAATTTTAGACTCGTTCGAAAACAAACCATTAGGAGGTTCGATACAAAAAGTATGAAAAAAGAATAAGCAAGCCCAGCTACGATCATACACTAAGGGCCAAATACACCATTCATTTGATGAAATGTGTGACGTTGAATTGTGATGCGTTCCCACACAATTTTCAAATCCATTTCGACAAATCTGGATTTGAAATTTCCCGCCCAAGTCTGTTCAGAACGAAAAAATAAAAATCAAATCGAGGAAGAAGAAGCGATGTGACGAAAATAAAAATTTTTTAATTTTTCTACACACATTTGATCAAGCAGTCACATCGCCAAATAAACCCGTCGATTTTCCGTCACATCACACATTTGACCCTTAAGCAGTTTCGAATAAGTATAAAGTGTAACCTATGCTAATAAATACAACTAAAATCTGTACAGATTTTCTACGTATGTGAAAAAGGAGACAGATATATATATAAGCTGTGTATCAAAAAGCAAACAGCTGACTGACGCATTGTGTGTCAACTAATTTGAACAAAAAGTTTACGTTTGTAAAATAATATTAAGTCAAACAACTGATTCATAATAAATAAACTAATGAACTTAGTCCACTTCTTCGAGCTGGCAATTATACAATTTGGCAACCAAATATATGTATAAGCATACAGTGAGCTGTTCTTATAAAAATTTGTTTGGAATCCGATTTAACATTACAACAATTTGTTGTGGAAAACAGCATCTAGCTTCAATATACGAATTCACTGCATTCATTTTAGTCCAGGGTTCTTTGGAACATTTTAGTCCAGGATCCTTAGGAACATTGCCTTCCACACTTTCAATAAGAATATATCAGTAGATATTTATGCAAGTTACTTGGTGCACAAAAATTCAACACGGTAGCCCATCCGCATTTTTTCTTTTGCCCTTCTTAGTTTTTTGTTCCGCATATGATTTTTTTAAACTAGTCCGTTGAGAGTCATTCGCCTTTCTCCTGCTTAAAGCATCAATGTTCTTCGTCTGCATTTTGTATTTAAGTATATTGGCAACCATTTTAGAGTCTTCCAGGATTTGGTCTCCCCCAATGCGCACTTTCGAGCGCATACAATTACGTGTATTTTTTAACTGCTGATTGCGTCGCATGAATACTCACCGCCCGGCAGCCACCCCATAGCTTATAACGCATTCCATCCCCCAGTTTTGTGGAGCAACAAAGTACAGCCGAATTCGATTTGAATGCGTGAAACGCGCATATTGGGATGCCGAAACTCGACCATAAAAATTAATGACCACTCCCACACGCCGAATGAACCGATTGTTTCGAAGCGTTTAAATTGGTTCCACAAATATTGAATGTGTGCAGTTTAAAATTGGATTTTGATTTTAAAAATATCTTAAATTTGTTTACTTTAATGCAATACTCCGAATATCTCAAGATTCCAGCAGTGCATAAAAAATCGCAAAATAAATATTTGTCAACAAAAATCTTAACACTTTAAGTATTTTAGCTGGCATGGCAAACATGTGTAAATTTTGCCTGTAACTCACTCATTCCTATTTTTCTAAAAAAATAAATAAATAAATAGATAAATAAAAAAAGAAATAAGGTTTTTTCTAACATCTGTGCTGCGTTTTATGATGCCATAAATTTTGTCTGTGAAAATCCTTTTTACTAAGCTAAGGTTGTAAGGAAATTTTAAACTCAAATATTTTCCACAAACGGAAGCTAAGAAAAAAAAAAATCGTTGATTTCACGCTTGAGGTACTCAAAATAGACAGCATCTGGAGACGTTTAATACAAAAATGTTTCAATCTTAATTAATTTACATTGAAAACTATCAGGCCTGTGCTGGTACTCACTTCAAGCAAGATTTTGCGAAAGTGAATTTGTTGCATTGTTGTCATGCAAAATCCACTCACTAATCGATGAATTTGCTCTCTCAAACGCCGCAAATTGCTCAGATAATATTCTATATTTACCGTCTGACCTTCTGGCAAGAATTCAGAGTGCACAACACCGCGATAATCAAAGAAAACAGTCAACAGTCGGTTTCTGCTCAGTTGGAAAGCGCCATTCCGAAGCTTAAGTATATAAAGAGATGTAAAACTCGTAAACCCATGTCTCATCACCAGTTACAATACAATTTTTGAATGTGAGTCTGAATTAACAGATGGGGATTCAACTCCGCGTCAGTATAATTCTGCTACTTTTTTTTTTTTTGGCCGAATATATATCAAATATGAATCATGCCTCAATAAGACTGTGGACAGTGTGTTGGCATGAGAACTTTCTATTCCATATTTTGTGAACGAATTCCATCATAAATGTGTCAAAATTAAAAATTAGTTACACATCTAATAGAAAACGTGGGATGTACATGTAAATAGAAGCAACAAAGCAAATCTAATAACGCAAACTGTCTTACTATTTGCATAATAACGTATCGGAGTTTGGGGCTGTCTTGGAAACCCAAACAATAAAATAGGAAACACTAATGGAAACTTTCTCGCTGAGCTCAACAAATGCATAAGTTCATTAAAAATCGCTCGCTTCTCTTAATTATTTGTGTCGTAATTTTGTGTATGAAATCAAATTTATGTCGATTCGAGTTGCCAACACAACTACAACAAGTGCTCGCATCCGTACAGTGGAAAAGGTCATAACAATATTTTCCCGTTTCGCCTAAGTCCGGAATGAGTTTTTCGAAATTTATATCGCCATAGAGTCAACTCCGACCTCACTCGAAGCACGAACCAATCGCACCAGCCAACCCAGGGACGACCATGCAGCGAGCTGCCATTATTTTGATACTCGGAGCTATTAACGTTAATTTTCGTTAGTTACGTAATACGTATTCGAAAACACCTTACTGTGAATGCTCTATCTCACACTTGCCTTTCATACGGGTACATACATGCGAACATCGACGCAGTTTATATCCCCCAGCCCCCTTAGGTAAATATCTGTATTTATCTGCAAACATGCTCTGTGCTTTTCAAAGCTATATGCAGAGTTCTCACTGCCTTTCTCCTGCTTAGCTTTGCTGTTATCTGCTCGTACGTCCGTCTACCAACCAACCTACAAAGATGCCACGGTGTTTGCTTCTGCCCGGAGGCTGATGGCATAAAGGCGATTTACGAGTACATGATTTTGCATGTTCGTTGCTTTTGATGCCATTTAGATTCGACTAGGTACATACGCATCCTCATTCCAATTCTCATACAGATACACATACACCACCACTAACCCGACCCAGGATTCATTTTCCTCCCGTATGCGTATTCGCACTCTTACATACGTATACATTTAATGGGCCATTAGTGCTATCAAATACGCATAAATATTTGTAATCCAAGTGCAAATGTGGAGTGAACTGTTTACTTGCCCGCCTATTGGAAACTGGGGATTTGATTATGCGTGCGAATCCTGTGTATGAGTTTGTGTATTATTCGACCATCTTACTAAGTAAAAACAAAAGGAAATATTATCGTTGGTAGTACTGAAATATTAAATACTTTCATACGCGCTCTTGATGAGTTATTTATATTTGGTACAGGAAAAAAGAAATCACGAAACAATGTTAACTTCGGTTGAACCGAAGCTCTAATACCATTCGCGTGAAATTTCGAACCGTATTGTATTGACACGCCCATTTGTATATGTATATGAAGCGGTTGTCCACTAAAATCCACCTAATCAAATTTCAAGCTAATATTGATTTAAATGAAGAATTTTTTCAATAAAAACAAAAAAAATTGCACTGTGGGTTTGTATGGCGGCTACCCCTAAAAAAGTGGGCGGAACACGACCATTAGTCTACGTATGCTAAGCGGCTGTCTATAAAAGGGCTCTGTATAGCATTTCAACCTAATATTGACTTTAATAAAGAAGTTTTTCTTATAAAAACACAAAAGTGAGCAGTAGGTTTGTATGGAGGCTACCCCAAATAGTGGGCAGGTCCAACCCATTAATGTATATGCCAAGCATTCTTCTAATATAAGTTACCATATCAATTATTAGGTTGATATTGACTACAACAAAAAAGTTTTTCATACAAAAAGTCAAAAGTGGGCGGTTGGTTTGTATGGGGGCGACCCCAAAAAGTAGGCGTGGCGAGTAAATTTTGATACTCTATTAAACTGCAATAAAAAGAAATGTATGAGCAAAATTTCAACTGGATAGCATTAGTCCCCAAAAAATGTGCAATAACATACGGGCAGACAGACGGACAGACTGACATGGCTAGATCGTATCGTCTCGTCGAGCTGATCAAGAATATATATACTTTACGATGCCTCCTTCAATGCGTTACAAACTTTCACACAAACTGACAATACCATTTCACACTATGAGTGAATTGTATAAAAATGGTTGTAAAATCTAACAACTTGAACCCTAACAGTGGGAGGGGGTGTTTATATGGGCTACCCCAAAATGTGGGAAAGGCATGTGAAGAATGCTCAAATTAACTGCAATAAAGGGAAATATAAGTTAACATTTACAGCTTCTATCTTAAAAATTGGTCCCCAAGAAATCATCAACTCGTCAACTGGTCTTGAAGAGCTGACCATGAATATATATGCTTTGTGAAATCTACGGTCTCCTTTAATGCGTTACAAACTTTCTGATAAACTGATAATACCATTTCACACAATGTGTGAATGGTGTAAAAACATAAGTATGGGGACTACCTCAAAAAGTGGGTGGAACATGCCCAATAGTATAGTATGTATGTTTGGGCCAGAGAAACCCACCGCCCACTTATGTGCTTTTCTATCAAAAAACTTCATAATTTAAGTCAATACTAGATTGAAATTCGTTATAATGGCTTTCTTTCAAAAAAATGGGCGTGTCATATCAATATGGATCTACTTTCTTTAAGGCTGTATAAACTCCGTTACTAAATTATAATACTACGAGTACTTATAAAGAATAGAAATTGTTTTGAATTGCCTCCAATCAAACGAGTCCTTTCTCTAAAATTCTATTTAAAGGTTGAAACCTTTCGAAATCCACTGAATTGTCGCAGATATGAACTTGTGTTCCAATATTTCGCTAATTCGTTTACCCTTATAATTTTTATTATATTATCTGCAAATGACCAATCAATTTTAGATTTAGAAAACCATTTGGCGTTTTTTTTATACTCTGACCTCTAACATAGCTTTAACAATCGCTAGGACGGGTTTTTGGTGTCAGAGTTTCTCCAGTTTAACTATTTAAATGAAGGATCTTTTATAATCGTATTTTGTAGGTGTCTGAATGTTTTCGTGAGTTTATACATTCCGGCTTTTGTAGCGTGGTACTCGCGGATTCCGCAGTCTCAATCATATCTCTAATTTGCACACAAATTTTGGTATACTGATTGAAACTTTGTTCATGCAGCAAACAATTTTTTATTATATCAGCAAGCCGTTCTCAATCTATGGATATGAGTGACGCAAAACTATGAACTTAACTTCAAAATTAATTGTGAAAAATGCATAGCAACATTTTTCATATTTAGTAGTGTCAACATGACCAATTTTTTTTTTCTTTGTAGAAATTTCATAGTTTAAATTAATTTAAATACTAGCGAACAATGAACGTTAATTATGTGACTACCTCACTTTTGCATTTTAGTGCTATACTATTTTAAATTTCGTCTAAAACATTACTCCCTGAAGCACTAGAAAACCAATCGAATGAATTGCAATTTGTGTTATTATATTCAAATTAAGTAGTTTTAAAATCATTGCAAATACACTCTCAAAGAGATGAACTTTGAGATTCTCTAACTTCTTAATTTTCTCTACTGATATTTATTTTCTGAAAAGTGTCTCTAATTGAAACATATTTTAACTCAAGGATATCTTACACATTCGACAGCCGTACACACCTATGAATAAATTCACGAAAACCTTTTGTAACATTTTTTAATGTATCAATCATAAATAATCGGTAAATTTCAAAGTATCTTAATTAACGAAAAATACAGAAATACTCCAAAGGAAGCTCATACAAATGAAACAGTTGACTTCAGATGCTCTCAACTGAGACGATGATACTTTTTTTTCGAAGTAAAGCAGACAAAACGTAAGAGCGAATTGAAATAAATTACACCCGGAGTTATGAGTAACCCCCGCCTTTGACCACTCATAAATTCAAAAGTCAACTTCATCATGGCTTCGATAGCGGACGGACAGCTGTGTTCGAGATGCGCTGCTACCTGTGCTGGCTAATGAACTACAACGAGTTGCTGCAGTGTTGAAAATTAATTAGTGTAGATATTAAAAATAAAAAACGAGAAAAAAAAGATACATTTCCATGAGATGAATGCACTTCGTTAATTACGATCGGTTGTCGCCACATGTGGTCATCTGTCTGTCTGTCTGTCTGTCTGTCTGGACTAAAGTCCGTCCGCATTGGATGCGACTGGGCAATGGCCAAATTCTGCATTGGTTCGAGCAATTCGACGAGGGAGTGGCTCAAAATATTCGAAACAAGTTTCCCTTGTAGTCACCATTAAAATGGTTGCTTGTCTGCTTGTCTTGGTTGCTTGTTCTCTTAATAACGAACCGCATTTTATGCTCGTAAATCTATTTTATTTCATTTTTAATGGCGTCTTTATTATTGAGAACAGCAACAACAGCAGCATTAATGGCAGCTGAGGAACAAGCAGCACCAACAACAAATGGAATTTTTTTCTTTTGCTGTTTTTATTCGTAAATGGTTTTAATTGGAAGACCTCCCAGTTTGAATTTTAATTTCAGTTTGAATATTTATAAGAATTAATTTGCGAATGACTCAATCAGATATTCAGATTTACTTATAAAGTTCTGAGGAGCGAAGCTAAATAAAATCGAAAGTTTAGAGTCTTTCTCTAATAAATTTCATAGAGATAATATTTTCAAATTGTGTGTAAATTGGACGGGACACTGCGAATAATACGCGGGCTGTACTTCGCAGTATTGCAGTCAATATTGCTATCTGGAAGAGAGACATGCCAAATAGCTCAGCTACTTAATTGCTTCAATAAGAGCGGAGTTGACAATCAATGGTGCTTATTGCCTAAGATAACATCGCTTCAGTCACTTAAAGTACTCCTTATCTCATGCTCGTAGAATTAATTTGGAAGCAATTTTCAGATAATCGAATGTAGTTAGTAAATTTGGCACTAGATCCTTCAGCAAATTATTACGAACAACTTGGAATTTTTTGTCGTTATATTTCTTGCCCAGCGGAGTGTTGTATATCTCGACTTCTCAGAATATACTCAGAATATAGTACATATGTATATATATTTTGTAAACTATTCCATCATATATTTCGTTTATACAATGGGACTTTTCATGATAAGTAAAAAAAATAAGTTAATATAAATTCTCATATCCGGTACTAATTTTGAATAATATTATTGTTTACTAACCTTATCTTATCATTATCATTATAAATATTGTATTTAAATTAATATTGACTGTAATGGGCAATGGGTTTGGTAGGCGGTTACCTCTAAAAGAGGATGTGATTGCCATTTTGCTCCCAAAATCCCCAAAGATACAATAAGAAAAGTTAAAAAAAGCCTACGAGGTAGTTAAAAAAGAAAATTTTAAGATGGCTGAGTTTAGAGAGCTCCATTTCAGTAGCTGGATAAAATGTGCAGTAAATCGGTCGTTATATATTCTGCTGGCATTCAAAATGCTCGGTGAAGAATTGCACTCTGCCATCACCTATCAGCAACGGCAACAGCATCGATGTTCGCTTATCCGAAGTAGACATAGAATACAGAACGGATCCTTGTAGGTCACCAGCTCCAATGTGGTAAATGATCCAAAATTAGATACTGCAATGACCTTTTGTGTAGAGGCCGACTCTTTCAAATGCCGCTTGAACTTCCAACAATACTTCAAGTATATACGAGTAGTATTATTTTATTTAAAAAAGAAAAAGTTTAAATATGCCTAATGAGCTTGTGAATTGTCTACTCTAAAGCCAAGCTGATGATCAGAAATGATACTCTGAACGACCAATGTGTTGGCTCGTAGATTTAAACAAGTTTTTTTCAGGATAAGTACCATCTACACGACACGAAAGTCAGATGGAGGCGCTTCCGCGCCTATTCAACCAGTGAAACCCAATGTTTTTACTACTGCTAGGTGTCTGATGCGTTGCGATCAATTCATGTTTCGTCTACAATCATGAAACGGCACAAATGTCATGTCTTTTTTAAATAATTGTCACACACAAAGTTAATGATGCAGATTGCTTTCAAAATTGGACGTAGTCTAATAATAGATATTACTTGTAAGAAACAAACTTATATAAACTTGTTCCAAGCCAACCCTTAAATTTTGAAAGGACTTTTCAATCTACCATCGTATTATTATAATCAAAACGACGGTATTACCCATATTAAAAAAAACTAAATAAAAAACTACATGTGGTTTAAAATTACTTCTATTTTAAAGTTAGTCAAGAAATTAAATGACACTGTGCAACATTTTAAAGAAACATGTTTTTCATTACACTTGGTCCGCATAATTTTCGAAGCAATTCACAATAATTCTCCGCGCCACATATGGTGCTACAAGCAACTTTCTGTTCTCTTTCTGATATCGAAATTTTTGCATAATTTGCAATCGCAACACGTATCGAAATGCTAGGCGATTATAAAGTTTTAATGAATGTACTGTGCTGCTCTCAAGAGGGTGTGGGGGGTGAGGACATAATATACAAACCATAGATATGAATGTGTTCGAAAGCGAAATGAAACATTCGAAGTGCACATGAAATGACTTTGAATTTCATTTTCACAAAGCGCAGCCTGTTCCATCTATTCATACCTATATACATGGTATACACGGTCTGCTTGCCTCTGCGCTTCAATGCGTAGATATTAACACGTATGAATGCATGTATCTAATGTCCTTATAACGCATAAATATGAACGATCCTTCGGCTGCAGCACTTCCTCAACCATAATGTTCAATTGTGTTTGCGTGCCTTTCCTTTGTCGAAGCTCGTCTAAGTTGCCCGTTGTCCTTCTGTCGCTTTTGAAAAATTCTTGAAAAGTCGACACGCACCATTGTTTAGATCCTAGCACCAAGACTCTTGCTTGCTTCGAACTTTGGTATTTTATTCATTCTGTTGTTTCTGCTGCTGCTTACACGGCATGACAATGTGCTCAACTCAAGATTGCTCCGCCTGAAGTCGTTAAAACTGAATGAAATGTGCGAAACGACCCTGGTATATCCTGAATGTTTTCATTTCGATTTTCTGATGTTTGTTTTCCTTAGCAATACGAAATACATTCTAAATTGCTTTTACTCGTGTAACAAAAAAGGGCACAGAAAATAAAAAATAATAATATCCAGTCAATTTGATAGTTACTTTTACAATAAATTGATACAAGAAGTTAACGTTAAAAATATAATAATATATATGTAGAACTGGGAATAGGTTAAATCATAAGCCAGAAAGTCTTGCACTTACATCAACCAAGATACGAAGAATATTTTATGATATTGAAGAAATGAAACAGTCGCATATTTAGTCTGATATATACTCACGTATATAGCAAAGCACAATGTCTGAAGTGCAGCTAAATGTAGTGGACTGTCGACAAGATGATCTTTAGTAATCAAACTTACATTCAGCATCTGGAATATGTGCGTGTTAATCGAACGGTGATGTAATTTCATTTATAAATTTTCTATAGTTTTTCACGAAATAAATACACTACTATCTAATCATTTCATGTGACGTTCATCAAGCAGATTTCCGTGCCCCTAGCCTAAAGTAAAATACGATAGCACCCAGGTCGACTGATGGAAATGTGCCGTTGTTGTTGTTAAAAATTTCCAAACCATTTATTGTACGCCTTGGTAATTTTAAATGTTGCCAGGTGCCGGCTGATATTTCCATTGGAAAGTCTGATATTTCTTTCCAAAATGTACCCGGAACGTTTTGACGTAGGGACACTATTTGTGTTGTTTAGAGTGACGTGAAAAATTTATCTTGACCAAAAAATGGAGTAACCTCGTGAAAATTCTCCAACGATAATTTAGTACAAATCTTATCATTTCGACTGCAGTTGCATATAATTTTTTGAATGACTTCGATAGTCTTTAAAAATTCGAACGAGAAACAAACCATTCCATCAAAATGTTGAGGTATTATCAATCATAATATATGTAGAAGTATAATCTTCGAAAGTACTCCTCAGTGAAAGAATTCAATGCATCATTCTTGTATTAGGATCAAGCGTATCAGCGATTTGTTTTGTAATATTGATAGCCAAATTGAAGCCATTTTTCTATAAAATTGGGCTGAAAAATTCTTCAAGGAAAATAACTTAAATATGAAAATCTCTGTGTTGGAATTCATATTCTTTGAAAAGTTTCTTTTATGAGAAATGGTTCTGTATTCTGCTGAAATAATGATAAGTAATACTAAGCTTGCATCCAAATGTGGTTCAGTTGAGCATATTCGGCTTCACAAATTCTTCATTTCTCATCTTTAAACATTCGATTGAAACAATACTACTACTTACTACTTACAACTACTTAATAGACACTAGATGGTCTTAGATGGTTTTTAGACCTCACTAATTTTCCCCGTATTCTAAATCTTCACAATGTGCTAACAGTCGATTGTATTATGTTTACATTGGAATGAACACCAGATGATGTTGTGTGGTACGAAGTCAAACACTGCGTATTAATCGATAAATTGTTAAGCTTGATTGGTTAGTATGTTCGAGCAGACATCTGTAGCTTAATAAATTGTGGAATGAATTCCAATATATTTATTTATTTCGTAGTTTAGAAATTTGCATTTAAAGTGTTCATCCTACTGAAGTAAATTAATATAGTAAATGTGTGAGCAAAGACTCAATTAATGCAATTCCACATGTGGTCTTTAATTATATTTATATAAATTCCATTCCCCAATCTGAGTTTTTTCTTTCTTTTAATAACTAACTGAGCAATAAATCAATTTAATTTCCGCATGAATATATTTCAGAAAATAAATTTGTATTATACAATAATTATATGCATACAAATATGCAAATGTTTTTTGGTGGAATTATCTTTATGAATATACCAGCCTCGATGTACTCCAGTGTGCACACATATATGTACATATATGTTTAAGTAAAAATATAAGTAAGATATATGTACGTATTTATATATGTATATATGTATGTGTGATGGAGAAGGGAAGCATGCTTCCGTTGAGAATATAATTTTCATTTTTAATATTCTCGCATACACGAGTTCGTACATTAAGTTTATTTATTGGTGCAAATATTGGATCGGATGCAGGACACGTACTTTTTTTTTTTTTTTTTTTTTTTTTGTAATTCGATGGCTTATGTATATACGTATGTATGTAGGTGTTCAGCACATATGCAGAGTCATGTTCACATTTAAATATTGCGTTGCATTATCCCTTATTCATATAAGGACTGCGGCGAGCTTCACAATTTAGACTCGCGCATGAAATTCCCTGGGTAATGGGTGTTTCAAACTGATAACGTTGTAAGTTCATTTAAGAATTAAAATTACTTTAAGACACATTCTCATTTCATTAGCTATGGTGTTAAACTAAACCGTTCTATGCTAAGTTTAAAAAAAAATTGTATTGTAGTAATACATATTTAAGCTATATCTTTCCACAAAAAATGGCAATGTAATTGAAACATGTTTCTATACCCTTTTTATTTATAGTATATATCGTAATAAATATAAAAAATATAAATAAAAAAAATTTATCTCGGCCTAGAGAGGTCGACTTAGCTTCATCATTTGATCAGTCTGTGTGCTGCTATGCAAACTATTCCCTTAGTTTTGAGATTTCAAACTGAAATATACTTGCTGTAGGTGAGTGACACAAATATGTATACCGGAATGGACATGCCTAACTGGGACTCGAACCCGGATTCTTTGTAATGCAATGCACATAGGCTTGCTATCTTAGCACACTGTACTATGCCGGCTGGCTGACTATATAGAATGACTATTTTAATGCTGATCAACTATTTATATATATATATACTTTATGGAGTCTGATACGGCACTATTCGGCTGTTATGTTATTGTATGGTATATTTGAACAAACTTTATATACCTCTTAGTCCTATAGTTGCCTATAATATTAGAAAGATCTTATGTCAAAACACCATTCAGAAGTTGTATTTCTCATAATCGCACCCTGTCTGCGACATACTTAGTTTGAACTTTTTTCAGTTTTGAACAACATCTGACGTCGACTCCTCCACTCTCCGATATAACTTTCCACCTTCCGGCCACCACACCGAGTAGGATGCTGTTGTTGAAATGGAAATTCCAAAGTCGTTTGGCTCCTTATTTCCCTCTTTTCGTTTGCTCTCCTTTAATGCTTTTGTTTTTTTTTTTGTGTTGCTTCTTTTTTTTTTACGCGCGCTTCCTGCGGAAGTTGCAAGGGATGCTTGGCCGTCCTCAGCGCACACGTTCTCCTTTTTGTTGGCATCATGGCATCAGCTCCTTGGAAGAAACCCACCCTCATGCATCAGCCATAGCAGTTGCCATTTGTTTTCTTTGCTTCTTCTTTATTTGTGAAAACGCAAGGAGCGACCGGCAGCGACCCTTTCAGCTCGTTGCTCGCTCGTTCCTGGCTGCTTCGAATGCCATTCGAATAGTTTGCTTAGGTTCATTTTCTCGTTTCCGTTTGTCCGCTTGCCTTAACCTCATCATCATCCATCGCCCCCGCCTCCGCCCCACCATCACTTCACTCCAGCCGGGACGCAGCCATTGTTGCCACTGTGTGCGCTCGTAAATAAGATTTATTGCGAGGACGCGCGCATTTCTTGGGTTGCACGTACCGCATTCCATTTCGCTACCGCCATTCTTCTTCGACCTCTATGGCACGAGGGATGCGATGGAACGACTGAGGCGGAAGCAGGAAAATTGGGTTTGCTCTACCATGCTGAGTGTGCCGTCTTAGTTTTGTTTGCCAGGCTCTTTGCAGCCTCGACTAAATTGCTTTTTGTGGGGTCTCAAGAAAAATTACTTTGCGTTTGGCATCTCTTTGCGCACAGCTTTCGATACATACACTCATACATATACATATAGATACATACGATATTGTACATAGATACTCGTACATTCTTATATCACATTTCTTACATCTGAGACTAATGCGATTGTATTTTTTGAGCGTTTTTCTAATTTGCATTTAATTTTTTGCAGCTGTTACTCGTTTCATGTTAAGAAGTTTCTGTAAGAAGTTTTCTTTCTCCTTGAGGAGCTTACTAATCTTTAAATCGTTAAAAATTCTAACAACATACTTTCAATTCATTTCAATGGCGGGAGTTCTTATGGAATACGTTTTTCAAATTAATTTGGCTCGTATAAGACAACATGTGTATAAACAATAAAACGATAATTGCAAATTTTTATGAAATTGTTTTAGGAGACAAAAACATTTTTTTAGAGAAAACAAAATTATTTATAGGTTATCATATTAGGTTCATAAGCATACTCTACCTGCTTCCAACAAAAATTAGTCTAGGATATCAAAAAGAAACTTAGAAAATGCGCAAACCGATGAGATAACCAAGAATTCGTATGTATAATTTATGTTAGTCTACGATACCACATTTGAAAACTATGTACTATGTTTAATTTTTACGAAAATTTCGTTTTTAACAATTTCCTATATTTAATATTTGGAATCAAAAGCAACGATATTTGATATAATCGTATCTGTAAATATCACACCAATATTTTTAACTATGTGTGAATGACTAAATAGTAACATGAAACACTTGCACCAATATACTAATCAAAGTTAAATAACAAAACAAAAAAATCAACAAATCTAATAACATTCACACGAAGATTAAAATTGTTCACGTGGGTGATATGTAATATGATATATTACACCCATTGATATATATGGGAAGTCTATTATAAACCTTCTATTATAAACCACCATGACAAATTTTAAGTCGATATTGGCAGCAATAAAAATATGTTTCTTAAAAAATGCCAAGTCAAGTCACCCATTGATATATATTTTAAACTTTAAGTTAGTATTGAGACTACAATAAAAGAGTGTTTCAGAGAAAAAGTGTTTTTTGCATGGTGGCTACCCCAAAAAGTAAGAAGATTCACTTACTTAGGTGGCTCTACAACTGTCCATCCACCGCACGTTGGAAAGCACAATATTCAGTATAGTTTATTGCGCACCGGCGCCAGTCGCTGGCATTCCGAAGCTTCTTCAGATCATCATAGACATGATCTTGCCATATTAAGCTCGGATGTCCTTCTTGTCGCCGACCACTGTAAATTTTAATGCTGGAGCGTTGGGGGTTCATCTGGATGAGATGAATGCAGCCGCTGGAATTTTGTGATCTGGACTATGTCAACATCATAATTCAGCTCATACAGCTCGTGGTTCATACGGGTCCTAAACTCAACGCAAACTCTATCTCTTGTCGCTGGTAATTTCTTTTTCCCAGATAGACGAAGTTTTCTTTAACATTAAAGTTGAAATTCTCCATACTCACAGACCGTCCAAGACGCGCAAGTGGACACCAAGTACTTCGTCTTGTCCTCGTTCACCGCTAGGCCCATCAGACGTGAGTGTTCCGAGAACGCCCTGATAACTCGCCGTTCGTTCGTGCTGATGATGTCAATGTCATCAACATATGCGAGCAGCATAACTTCTTTATGGAAGTTCATTTTACGTATGGGCACACACCCATTGGTATATATGTGAAGCGTCCGTCTATAACAAGCTTGTTTTAACCACCTTATTCTAAGGACCATTTTAACTCTTTTGTAATTGCAGTTATTCAACTCTTATACAACTAAATTAATCTCTGAACACGATATTCAAAAGAGAGGCACAATAAATCCTTTCATCTTTAGCGACCCCAAATTACTAAAGAAAAAGGTTGCGAAAAAAATATATTTGAAAAATAAATGTGACAAATTGCAAATCGAATGGGAACTATATGTTCCAATTGTCCTCAATGGTAGAAATGAACGCGACTATTTTCACAAGTTGGCAGTACGCGAACGCATTTACTGATATTACTTACTACCGTTGACGACCATTGGGACATAGGCGGTGGTCGCGTAGGTGATCGAATTGGACGATCCTTTATTTTTGTTGGAACGCGGAAGTTTGCGCGTTACTTCTCCAAAAAAACGTTGGACCTGTAGCTCCACCCACCTCCAAAATATTGTAGCAAAAAGATTCAATAGTTTTTCCAGGATAAAATCGAAGGTAAAGGGTCACCAGTGTACCAGTGGTCATCGAGGTAATGTTGGAATAAAAAAAACTTTATTTTCTTTCGACTGGACCTTAATTGCACGAATATTATATTATTTTCAATCAAAGCTTTACAAAATTTTCAATCACTGAGAATTCGAATGCATGGTTGATGTTTAAAGTAAGCATCTTTACTGACAAATCGGAAGTATTTTCTAACACTTAGCCCCCAATATTTATTAAAGAAGTTATAAAACCAATGTACTTGCAAGCTTTGTGCATCTATGTAAACTTTCCCAGTGCGAACATACTATGTAATGCTCCAAGTATCTAAACAATGACGATATATTTCACTCAATAAATATTTCGAGCTAAAGTACGCAATAAAAACTCCTACAATTTCCAAGATTTTTCAACAAATTTTCATAGACATATGTCAACAAATAAAAGTGTGGGCGCTGTCTAATGTCTTTCTCTTACCGTCTCTTACTTAGCAAATTTAGGTACAGTTCAGGTATTTGCTTATATATACGGAGTGAAGCCAAAGGAAATCTTGTAAAAACTAGAGAAACCTTTGAACTTCTTAAACAAAATTTCTGGCGCAGATTACTTAAAACGCTTCTTCCGAGCAACTTAAGTGACGCATTAAACCATTATTTAGTAAATTAATTAAATCGATTCTAGAGACATACATTTTTTATGCAATTTCCCTTAGCGGCAGTATTTAAAATATCATTTTAATGCATTATACAGTAGTTTTTAAGTTAGCTGATTTCTATTCAGAAACAATAAGAAGCAAGTACAAAATAAAATAAAGATAATACTTATTTACATTGCGAAATATTGATTTGTTCAGATGTTTAGCTATCATACTTAGTACAAATTATGTCAAAGTCAGCAAGACGAACTCATGTCAGTTTTTGGCTTCGTCTACAGTTTTGCACCGAATGTGTATCACAAACTGTTCCGGAAATTTTGCTGCCTCAGATATTTTCCGTTCGATTTCGTCACATACATACGTGGCAAGTGAAGCAGTCAAACAGGAGACAAAATTGAATCCAGTATTGATTTTAGTGGCGCATTTATGCGCGCATTATCGCCATTGATGCCGATACAGATCCGAATGGAGATACTCTAGTTGTAACGAGAATTGTTATGACCAACGAAATGACGTCGAATGCGACGAGAAACAGAATCGAAATCGAGCAAAAAACTTTGAAAGTTGCTTAATATCGAGTTAAGATTTGGTCTTTTAAAATTTGGTTAGACAAAAATAATTCACTTATAAATGGATGGATTTTATACTTTGAACTCGCATAAAATCAATTCAAAACAAGAAAAAATGTTAACTTCGGTTGAACCGAAGCTCTAATACTATTCACAGGCAATTTTAAATAGTATTGTAAAACATAAAAGTGGGTGCTTAAATAGGGGCTACCGGCCACTTTTTGGGGTAGTAGATGTGTATGAAGCGATGTAGTAGGTGTGTAAGAGGCCGCCATATCGAATTTCAAGTTGATATTGACGTTTTCCATACAAATGTATAAAAGGGAGCTGCGGGATTGTATGGGACTATCTCAAAAAGTGGGCGGAACACGCCCATTTGTATATGTATATGAGCGTTTGTCCACTATAATCCACCAAATCAAATTTCAAGCTAATATTGATTTAAATGAAGATAATTTTTTCATAAAAAAACACAAAATTGCATGGTGGGTTTTTTTATTTATTTATTTATTTATTAATTTAACAACTAACATATTAACATAAAGATGCTTCTTATAGTACTTAACAAAAGAATTAAATTAAAATTAGATTGAAGATTATAAGTTAAAATTATTTAATGCATTACGAAAAGAATTTATAGGGTGACCAGGAGAGATTAAATGCAAGTTATAAAATCTATTATATGTAGAACGTGTGTAGGTGGACCAATGAGAAGTTTCTAGTAATTCTTGAAGGAGTAGAGAAATTTAATTGCTCCAATAAATAGGGTGAATAAATATCACCGGAGATAAGCTTCTGGATGAATAAAGCACCAAGTATATTTCTACGTTTTTCTAGTGTATTCAAATTGATTAAGTTTAATCGATGTGTATAAGGCGATAATTTTTACACTAGGATTCCATCCCAAATTACGCAAAGCCAAAAGAAGAAACTGCTTTTGAACAGATTCTAACTGTACCTTATAAACTGAGTATTGCGGATTCCAAATATAACAAGCATATTCAAGTATTGGCCGGACCAATGCAGTGAATAAAAGTTTCGTAACGGATGGCTCATTAAATTCCTTCGACCATCGTTTGATAAAGCCAAGCAAACCCATTGCCTTATTAAAAATAATATCAATGTGATTAGAGAACAACAGTTTTTGGGTCAAAAAGAACGCCAAGGTCATTAATTGAAAATACACGGACCAGCGCAGAGCTTTCGATAAGGAATACAGATAAAATAGGTACTCTACGACAAAAAGTCATTATTTAGCACTAGGCCATTACGACGACACCAGTTATGAAGTATATTTAGATCAGATTGTATCAAATCACGGCCCTCAGCACCATTGTAACGCAAACATAACTTAACATCATCTGCGTACATCAGTGTATGGCAGTAAGATATGTTATCAGGCAAATCATTAATGAAGAGTACAAATAGAAGGTGTCCAAGGTGACTACCCTGAGGTTCACCTGAAAAGACATCAATTCTGTGAGATAAGGTGTTATCAAATACTACACATTGCGAACGGGAATCCAAATAGGATGAGATCCGTTTGACTAAAGCTGGAGGAAAACCTAAACATTCAAGTTTGTACACCAAAATCCGATGATTAACGCAATCAAACGCCTTACTAAAATTGTTGTAAATAACGTCCGTCTGAGGCTTACAGTAAATTGTAGTTGATCGGTAATTACCTTTTCAAAAAGTTTAGTCTATATATTTTTAGTCTATATATATTAGTCTATATTTATTAAGCGGCTGACCATATTAGGGCACCACATTGCATTTCAACCTACTATTGACTTCAATAAAGTAGTTTTTCTTACAAAAACTCAAAAGTGGGCAGAAGATTTATATGGGGGCTACCCTAATTAGTATACGGCACCCACCCATTATTGTATATGTCAAGCATCAGTCCGCTAAAATTATGATTTATTTATTTATATTGACTACAATAAAAAAGTGTTTCATACAAAAAGTCAAAAGTGGGCGGTGGGTTTGTATGTGGGCTACCCAAAAAAATTGGTCCCCAAAAAATGAGCAACAACATACAGACGGACAGACAGACAGAGACGGACATGGCTAGATCGACTTGTCTCGTCGTCCTGATCAAGAATATATATACGTTATGGGGTCTACGAATCCTCCTTTAATGCATTACAAACTTTCAGACAAACTGATAATACCATTTCATCACTATCTGTGGTGTCACAGAAATCTGATTGATTGCTTATATAAACTCATCAAATCATAAGGTAAAACTTTGTTTATGTGCTAGTTTAATGTATTTTCATCGTAAGCTTCTTAGGATTTAAAGTATAAATTTTAAATATTTGGTACATTTTATTATTTAATTGAAATTTATAAATATGTGTATTTATTTGCTGAAAACCGACCAAGTCGGTTTACGCAACAACAACGAATGACAGATACATTTACTTTAAAACATCAGAGTTGCCAAAACAAAATTAGTTTTTTCTCGCAACATAAATTATAATTTAGTTTTGTGTTTCTTCTAAAATAAATATATTAATAAAAATTAAGTAATTTAGACACATCTTACTTCACAATGTTCTCCAAGAAAATCTGAAAAAAAAATTAATTTACATAGTCTATAATCTATTTTTGTTATCTACGACAACTCTGCGTAGCACAAAACTCATCTGTACACTAAAAACGGTTTTCTATGAAATCTTGGAGATTTCTGTGTCACCTACGAAATTTCTCAGTGAAATTCAAATCACCAGACGGAATTTTGTCAAGAGATTTCTGTGACACCTCCGTATGTGTGAATGGTATAAAAAACCAAAACAAAATTCACCTAAATAAGGATAATATTTTAGTATTTCATGTTGATTTTGGAACACAGTTTTTTGCTTGTTACACATAGCAGTAATAATTTACAATTTCGGTATCAAAAATTTTCATCGATCTCAGTATTAATCATTAGTAGAAATGATAAGAGTTTTTCTAGTGAATCATACTCCGCGACTATTGACTCTGGAAGTCGCATTTTTTAATTAAAAAGCAATGAAATTAGTTTTAATTGATCATCCATACTTTTATACGTCTCACACATAGTGATAATAAGTTACCTATGTTAAAGTCACACAAAGTTTGCAATATCCAAAATAGGCTAGAAACCCCATAATGTATATTCATATATTTTTAACCAGCTCGACAATATGCGTCAATAAAACCATGTCTGTCTGCTCGTCCATCCAACTGTCTGTCTGCATACCTGTGAAAGCGGAACTAGTCGCTCTACTTTCGCCCAATATTAGTAAAAATTCATATGGAGACACTCATATGGATGGACACTCACACGTCCATCCAACTGTCTGTCTGCATACCTGTGAAAGCGGAACTAGTCGCTCTACTTTGCCTCAATATTAGTAAAAATTCATATGGAGACACTCAGAGGGCGACATTCGTACGAGATTTCCAAAGCAGAATTCCGCGCCCTCTTTTATGAGCAAACAAAAATGCCATTATTGAGTTTAATACTTAAAATGATTTTACTACAGTCAATGTTAACTTAAAATGCATTATTGAAGCTTGCTTGGACATATGCCTAATATTGGGATAAATGGGCGTTGCCCGTCCATTATACTGGAAAATTCAACTGCACGTATTTAAATTTGATGGATTTGGTTGAGCTGACCACATAAAAGACGAAATGAAAAATTTTGGAGATTGTGGATGTTATATAAATAGCATTGGTTATACCATAGTTAACGTTTTCTCTTGTTTTTTTTTTAAACACACAAATTTTGTGCGAAACTATCATCCCGGTGTTTGCAGCCGTTTTGTTATCTGAACATATTTATTTAATTAATAATTTTTTCAATTTGAGTACTACGAGTACTCAAAGGGCCCTTGTTATATGTACGTAATACCACCCTCCTACATGACTAAGTTCCTATGATTTATCGATTTTATTTTCAGGGCGTAGCACCACCCATTTTTGCGGAGTATCTTATTTCTTCCAGGGACAGTTGGTCTCATCTCGTCGAACTTATCAACAGTATATGTACAATTATATACATACTTTATGGGACTCTTACATCTTATTTAGGGTCAGCAAACTTTCCGACTATTCAAACTATGTGTGAAGAGCATAACAATGAAAACTACAACAATCAAGGTACCCTACACACTTCCATGAAAAATGATACGTTGAAATAGGAAGTGCGGGAAAGTGTGATCTACGATACTTTGACAACCAAACAATTTGGCAATTTGATTTCGAAACCTTAAAGAAATGGCAAGGAGTCAATATTTATTACCTAAATCCAATAATCCGCCAGGGATGATCCTTTGGTCTTAAAATTTTGTACAATAATTTAAGTCCTTATTAAGTTTGTTAAAACATTAAAACTGTGGGATTTATGAAACGTTGCTTATTGAGGACAAATTGAACAACTTATAAAAGTAAATGAAAAACTGAATTCACAATGCGCATTAGAGTTTAACAATAAAGAAAGCTATAATTGGTATTTGAAATAGTAGAACCTTTGAATGTTCATATTTGAAAAAGCTTTTGTACCACATCATATGAGTCTCTGTCACAAAATATATACGATAGAAGAAGATAAGCGACCACGAAATGAGAATGAAAAAAATATAAAAAGAAGAAAAAGCACAATCCGACGATTGGATGCACAAAAATTGCTTTCATATTTCAGGTGATAATGGTTTCCTTATGTGAATTTGCAAAACATTAAAGCTGCTGCACGGGGTACACATAATTTCCCAAAAAAGCAATTCACGTTAATGGCCGCAAAATCCCAAAGGAATAAGCGAGAAAAAAAATGAAACTCTTTCCGACGCCATCGCTTATGCTGCTATAAAGGATATGACCGAGAGCGACGAGCCAAACGGCAGAAGGACATCCGAAGATACGTAACTGAGAGCAACTTAGCACAGCCTTCGAACTACATCAATGGCAGCGGTTGGCAGAAGGAGTTGACTGAATTGGATTCTCCTCCTAGCTCCGCTTGTTTATTGTAATGGGCGCTGTTCGCTTTTCGGAAAAAGGCTTTCCTGCTGCTCCACCAGCGAACGATATACGAGACCATAAACGAGATTAAGAGCTGCAACTTCACCGCCAGATGCGGTGCGGTGCGAAAAGGACAGGTACTCTCGTGACTTGGTTTCGATTTTCTTCTATTGCTCTTGTGGGAAATTTCAAGAATTTTTGCTAAATCGCACTGACTTTTTAAAAGCAATTTCCACGATTCTGTCCGCACCGACTCAGCGAAAGGTCACGGAAAACGATTTTGTGCTGAGAATCTTAATTTTTACCTGTTTTGGATTTTTTTTTTTAAACAAAGTTCGTGTAAACAATTTCATTTTATTTTTTAATGTACATACATCAGAATGCGAAACCGAATGCGAAGCATGAAATATGAATCTTTTGTCTTGGAATATTTTTGCAATTAACCTTGGCCTCATTTTTTATTGGTATTTAGGATATTTATTGAAAAAATTGCACCTTAATTATTTGCACTTATTACTACTAATTTTTTACAGGTGGTCTTTTTAGTAAACCTTGTGCGTTATTAAAACTGCAATTAAAGCCATTGTCCAGGACCAAGGCCAACTTGACTTGAAGAAGAAAGAAGTTAGTGCAGTCGAATCGCAAAGCAAAAGAAAAGACTAAATAAATACGTACATGTTTTAAAATCACCAGCCTTAAAAATTTCGTAATGGAGCTGTCACTTTTCTAGCGTTAAAAGTTTTTTTTTTTTATTGATATTTCAAACAAAGATTTTGACGTAGGCAACAGTGTTTTTCTGCAGTATTCTTCCAGCAAAATTGTAGAGAATTCTAGTAAACTCATTTATTTATATAATTATACAAAAAATTGGTTGCAACTAACTGCGTCTCTAATATAGATAGATATTTTTCCAAAGGAATATTAACTTGCACAAGCAATAATATTCTTGACCGAAAGCCCAAAAAGCTGGCCAAAAATCCGAACTGTCAAGTTATTTAATCGAAACGAAATTTAGTACTATGGGGTTTTTGAGTTCGCCGATTACAATTACGAAAACAAAATAGCGGACCCAGAATGGTGAACTCAAAATTCTCTTTCAACTAAACTGAGGCCAATGAAAAAAGGGTATTGTATTTTTTATATATTTAACCTGAAGTGTCACTAAAACCTGACGTGATGTAACAATAGTGTTGCCGCTAAAAATTAGTTCCAAATCAACTTTTGGCCGCTTAGGTCCAAAAGCTTTCCAAAATTTTTACATCTGTGTAATTGGGTTGAAAGTTTGTAACGCACTAAAGACCCCAATTGTAGACCCCAATAACGTATTTTTATACTTAATCAGGTCGCCGAGTCGAATCGATCTAGCTACGTCCATCTGTCTGATTATCCAGCCGAAACTCGCAACCTAGACTTATTTTTATTCCAGTCATATAAGGTATCCATGTTGACATCCCAGCCGATTACTTTATATTGAAGTATTATTGAAGTCAATATTAAATGAAAAATCACTGATAGTCGTCTTTAAGCTGAAACCATTTTCCAACACTTTTCATACAAACTACTCGTATGATTGGGCAATTCATATATTTTAAATAGAACATTTCGTAGTTTATCTGCATCCATTAATTTGGATTAATCAATTCATAGCTTGTTGCATTTAAAGCTAATTTATCTCAAAGCTCGCATATGGACGCTAATTCGAACTAGGAATTCTAGTCCAGTGAGTTCCAGCGACAAGAGTGCAACCGCCTCGGCATCAAGTTGATTCGACTTGAGTCGTTTATTTAATGTCATTAATTGGTTTTAATGGCAGCTTAAATCATGCGATGAAATGCAAATTAATATTTATACCCGTATAGCTTGGTTTGTGAATCTTTCGTTCGTGATAAAGTCCGCGGAATGTTGCCGCTGACAAGTTGCAATATTTTGCACAACGCAGTTGGGCATAAATTAATAAAAAACGACGTCTGACTGAAAGTTGTTGGCAATGAAAGCATTTTAAATGAATTAACAACAAATTTACAAGCAACAAATTCGATGCTTCATAGAGAAATAAGTAATACATGCGCTATGGGATATCGAGTGTCTACTTCTATCCAATACAGAAACGTCTTGACGAAGTAAAAACTAAGTGACGGAAGCCTATTCACAAAACTTTTGATATCAATTTAGTAAAATATTGTAAAAATGGGGAATTAGCATGTCCTTCTAATATACTTTTCTGAAGAGGGAAATAAAATGTTAAAATATCCAAACATCTCTTATAGTCTCCAAAATCTCGTTGTTCACACAGCCACGAATTTTGATACGGATAAAGAATATATATAATTTTTGGGTACACCACGCCCACTTCTGCCTGTTACATGCATTTGCATGAAATTATCCTTGACCTCCAGGGCTATATTTTTCCCTCTAGGGCAGGGTATACAAATATTAAGCCGTTTCATATTGAAATCTAACCTTTTTTTGTTTTTCCCGCCAAAATTGGACATATTGAAAAAAGTTGTAAACCAAAGTTACATACTAAAAAATGCATAACATTTGAACGGGTGCATCGATTCACTCGTCATCGTGCCAAAAATTAGTAAAAACTAGAAAAAACGTTAACTTCTTTTGAACCGGAGCTCTAATACCATTCACACGAAATTTTAAATAGTATTGTAAAACATAAAAAGGGTATAAATAGGGGCTACCCCAAAAAATGGGTGGTACACGCCCACTATTAGATATGTATGAAGCGATTTAGTAGATGTGTAAGAGGCGGCCATATCGAATTTCAAGTTGATATTGACGTTTTCCATACAAATGCATTAAAGTGAAATGCATTAAAGTTTATATGGGAGCTACCCCAAATAGTGGGCGGGCCACGCCCGTTAGTCTACGGCTGATCATAAAAAGACACCTCATTGCATTTCAACCTAATATTGACTTTAATAAAGGATTTTTCTTTCAAAAAGTCAAAAGTGGGCAGTATGTTTGTATGGGAGCTACCCCAAATAGTAAGCGGGTCCCACCCATTAATGTATATGTCATGCATTCGACCACTAAAGGTTACCATATCAATTATTAAGTTGATATTGACTACAATAAAAATGTTTTTCATACAAAAAGTCAAAGTGGGCGATGGGGATGTATGGGGGCTACCCTAAAAAGTGGGCGTGACGGGTCAATCTTAACATTCCATTAAACTGCAATAAAAAGAAGTGAATGTGCAAAATTTAAACTGGATAGCATAAAAATTGGTCCACAAAAAATGCGCAACAACATACAGACAGACAGACGGACATGGCCAGATCGACTCGTCTCGTCAAGCTGATCAAGAATATATATACTTTATGGGGTCTACGATGCCTCCTTTAATGTGTTACATGTAATTACTTTCAGACAAACTGATAATACCATTTCACACCATGTGTGAATGGTATATAAAGTATAAATGAACGCTGCAGTCGTGTGTGCTCGACCTTGAGACTCCTTGTACTTTGTTCTATATGAACTCTATATTATATTCTTCATAGTGGTCCAATCTGGACATACGCGTGATACTTCATTGAAACTAATTAAAATAAAAAACAAAATTGTTTTAATACAAAACTCAAAAATGGAGGACAGGTTTTTTACATATTTGCAAATATTTATTAACTTTTACTCGCTTAAAATTAAAATCAAAATGTAAACTATAAATATATTTAATTGAAGGATTATGCATAATTACAAATAATTTACGTGGTGATTTGGAAGTAGAACGATTTGTATGTGGTTTACGGAAGAATTAAAAGACAATAAAGGAGAAAAGCTTAGATTAAGCTAAGAGCTCGATAAGAGTTGTTAAGATAATTTTATTGGTACAAAGTGACGAGTTGGCCGAGATGGAATATTTAGTTATATACATTGAAGTAAGTATGGAGAAACTAAACAAAAAAGTTTCATACTAAAACTAAAAAATAGAGCGAAAGTTTGTATGGACGCTACGCCTTATATTGGTCCGATCTAGACTTATGCGGTATTTGGTGTTTCTAGCGTAATTAACAACAAAACCAAAAAAAAAAAAATTGCATACAAAAATTTAAAAATTGGGGTTAGGTTTGTATGGGGCTAGAATTGTATGAGGGCTACCCCGTAAGGTTGGCATGCTCACCCACCTTGGGTGTGGGTATTTTCAACTCTGATATTTCAACACATTTTTAATGGTATATAATACTTTTCCCTCGGTCCTATCAGTTTAAATCTATCGTTATGGTGCGTACAATATAGTGCTGCAGGTGGGCTTTCGTCACTTGAGAGGACTATCATCCGCAGAGATGTGTGGCAGCCACAACAAAAAATGCAAATTCCCATGCAGAAAGTACCAATTTTCAGTTTTAATTTCTGTTGAAATTGCACATTTGTTGCGACATTAAAATGCCACCAAACGGAATCAACACGCTCTTGCAGCAGCAAACAGTTCAAGGAATGTCCAACGCTGCCAACCATTGAGGCAGTCAGTCAGCATCTTGATTAGAATATTCTCAAATATTTATAAAAGTACTAATCCGCTTCCGCCCGCTCGCAATCAGCGAAAATGGTGATGCAAACAGGTAAAATTCTACCTGTTCAGAATAGTGAATGGCAGGCGGGGTGGGGTGTTACGATTGGTCCTTTGGACTTTTCGCGTATTTGCATTCAGAACAGAGCTCATCTCGAACTTGGTACAAACTACTAACGACATCATGGAAATGAAGTTAAGGAGGGCGTGGCGTGGAAGGGATCGAGTTAAATTTGCATAAAATGCAAATAAATGAAACAACAGTTAGTTGTGCACGATTTGGGTTATGAAATTTACATTTCCAGGCGGCACAGCATGCAGAAACCGCCCACTGTCACACCCACACGGAATTCTGTTGTCGCTTTTGCGTTGATGATGCTGCGGCAGCAGTTTTCCATCTTTCGATTCACAGCACCGCTCGACAAAACTAAAATGCGAAAAGTCGGCAAAAAGTCTAAAAAGTTTTCGCTTTCGAGGTTTTGAAACAGTTTTACTTTAAGTATTGATGGTTTTTATACGCTTCCTGCAAAGTGTTAAAAAGGTATTATCAGTTTGTCGAAAAGTTTGTAACCCATTAGAGGAGGCATCGTAACACTCATAAAGTATATTCGTGATCAGCTCATCTGGACGAATCAATCTTGGCATGACCGTTTGCCTCTTCATCTGATAGATGCTGGATTAGTTTTTGAGATATTTGGTTGCAGCACCGCACATAGACTTGTTTTTATGCCAATTATGCGTATTGAATTGCTACGCCAAATTTTTAGGGTAGCCCCCATATAAATCCACCATCCACTTATGAATTTTTGATTAAAAAAACTCTTATTGAAGTCAATACGAACTCATAATTCGATATGGTTAGAATTCTTGATATTATAAGGATATATAGATATTTTATTTATTTTCGATACGATAAAATCAGTGCGATATATTTAGAACCTATTATATCGAATCTCGTTATTTTTGGTATGATATCGAAATATATATACATATTTTAATTTTCCATCAACATTAAAACGATACTATTTCCTGAAAATGCATATAGATACAAATAACCCGGGAAAAGCTACTAAAATACATGAAGAAATTGGAGAAAACCAAAAAAACCAATCGATTCCAGTTATTTAGCCCAGTTTCTTGTAGAATATACCCCAAGTACTTTCTTGCTAGTTGTGGATCATTGTGGTTCAATTGATTGACGTTCAGGAACCTTCGCCAAATCTGCTCGATAATCGTATCCATGATGTGTTCGGTTTTTTACGTCTCCGTGTCGTCGAAAAAGCAAAAAAAAAATCGACGATATTCGAAAATCTGTTTTTTTTTCGATATATCAAGAATCCTACTTACTATAAACAGTCGGTTCGTCGCTTACTTACATGCGTATATCAATAGACTTGTTCCGTCTAATTTTGGAGGAAGCCCCATACCATCTGTTCAGGTTGTTTAACTATCACAACTCTATTTTTTTTTGGTTGGAATATATATTATTAGCTTCCATACAATTTAAAATTTCTTCTGAAGGCTATTAATGTTTCTGTCCCACCGTTGTTACCGTTCTTTCTTATTTTTGATTTAAACGAGCTTTTAAAGTATTTATCATAAACAATTCTTATAAAAGATCCATGACCATCCTACTAAAACTATTTCCATTCTTACAAAAAGGTTCACATTTATTTACTGGAAAATGTGCATTACCCAGTAAAGTAAATGTGTATACAATTAAAATCTAAGGATTAGAGAACATATTGGTTTGTTATGTTTGGCAATACGATCAATTGAACCACGCATTCGACCGAGAACAGTTCTCTCAAAATCGCGATATCTAATATCGGCGCTAGAGTTTCTAGACGAAACCGGATCGATTAAATTTTGGAAAGAGACCATGACAAATTTAATTAAGAATACGGTAAACCAGAATTCTTTTCAGTGAATTAGAGCGAGCACAGTAGCTCACTCCCAGCACCGCGAAAACATCACGAAGGGTAGTAAAATTTCGGTTGCATCGAAGTTAGCTTGTTTTTTCTTTCTTATTTATATATGTATATAAACGAAATGAAATTTTCAGTTGAGTTGCCTTACTCTGAACGACTCTGAACAGTAAACGCCTTTCAACTATTCTGTTAAGCTCTCCTTTTCTGTATCAAAAAGTTGCAGCAATACAAAACTTTGTGCAGCCTCCACTGTGAAGGCAAAAAAAATACAAATACTTCCGAGCAGAAGACAAACAGTTGTTGTTGCTACTGGGAGTCGAGAGAGTTTAGTTGGGGGTACAAAGTCTACACATTTAACGATTATTGCTACCCATTAAAAATAACAAGCAAAAGTTTTGCGCATAAACTCGCTTCAGGGATCCATTCCATTCAGAGGCGAACTCTTTCACCAAATCAAGACGAGACGAAATGAAACGCGGTGCGAATCCTTTCTCAATCGCAATTGTTGATCCTTTTCAAGTTGCTGCTGCTGATGTTTTTTTTTTTATTTTTGTAATGTTTCATTCATTCGAATGCAATCAAAAAATGATGCAAGTTTAGTTCAACATTTTAAATATATTTAAACATTCTGTTTATGTAGCTTTCCACTGGAACGCTGAAAAGCAAGCAACAAAGAGTATTATGTTGCCTCAATAATGATAAATTGTTAGGAATTGAGTAGTAGTATTGAACGACTTATATTAAAGCATCTATTTAAAATTAATACTTAACCATCCATTCTATTCAAAATCTAAAATAATGATAGTAAAGTGGTTTTGGGATACAGAATCTAAAAAAGGGCGAGTGAACTTGCGCATTAGGTAGCTCCCATACAAACCTATGGTCCACTTTTGACTTTTTGTAAGAAAACTTCTTTATTAAATTATTAGGTTAAAATGCAATGTGGTGTCTTTTTATGGTCAACCGCTTAACATACGTAGAGTAACGGGCGTGGCCCACCCACTATTTGGGGTAGCTCCCATACAAACCCACAGTTCACTTTTATGCATTTGTATGGAAAACGTCAATATCAACTTGAAATTCGATATGGCGGCATCTTACACATCTACTACATCGCTTCATACACATCTACTAGTCAGCGTATACCACCCCCTATTTAAACCCCCACTTTTATGTATTACAATACTATTTAAAGTTTCGAAGTGAATGGTATTAGATCTTCGGTTCAACCGAAGTAAACGTTTTATCTTGTTTTTCTAATTTTTTAGATATCTAGCTGAAAGCCGGTATTTAAGCTTCTTTGGTCCTAAGTATATAGAGTATGCATATTGATAGGCCACGCAACAAAGCCATACAAACCCATTGCTCACTTTTCTGCTTTTTTAAGGAAAACCTCTTTAGTTAAGTCAATATCAGCTTGACAATCGACATGGTTGTTTCATATGGATGGTCGATTTACACACATATACCAATGGCTGTGTCCCGCTCACTTTTTGGTGTAGCCCCTATACAAAACCACCACCCATGTTTATGTTTTACAATACGATTTGAAATTTCGTGTGAATGGTCCAACCGTAGTTAAAGTTTTTCTTTCTTTTTTTTAATCATTTGCTTACACTCGGTTTAACCACATGGATAAACCAAATATGATTTGTAAACATAAAGTTACAATCTTTCCAAACATGATTTAAACATTGTTGTTCGCTCAATAAATTCAGAACAAAGGGTTGTTTCATTTTGACGTGTGGTACTTTGTTATAAACTAAAATCTGCATTATCGACTTTTTTATTGATATGTTATATAGAACACTATAGGATTTTAGTTATGCAACGCTACATGAAAGAACAACACATCGAAATCATCGAACTTAGTTAAAAAAAATTTAATTAAATTTAAATTTAATTTAAAGTCTATTGTACAAACTCTTATCGATACACAAATAATTTGGTCGCAAACATCAGTGATACAACTGTGCGGACTATTGGTAAAAATGTTTTTATTTTTTTGGGGATACACGAAACATAAAGTCTACGAGGATGATCCAAAAACGATTCCAGCCCTTGTAACGGAACAATATATTGGGCCATTTCGGTTCCAATTCTTTAAAATAACATTGGAAATATGGCGAAAAGAGTCGAGTCCCAATGAGACAGTCGCGGTGGAAAAATCCGCAAATAATTATTCATAAATTATCATATTGTATGGCGGCCTTTCGAACGCAATAAAGTATTTAGAGAAGCTGTATAGCTTTAACATTACACAACATAAATCAACTCAATTAAATTGGTCCCCATTTTCAAAATATTTAAAATTAAAAACTTTATTTAAAATCCAAAAGATCTGTGCAATCTCTTGAGTAAAGTAAAAACTGTGAAATTTTCACAATCTGTTGCTTAGTTTTAACTTATAACTCGCACGGTAGGACTTCAAAAATATAACTGTCATATAAATAAAAGTAAGCTATCATTTTAGTTGGGTTGAGATTGAGCTTTATGCGTCAATGTGTAATAAAAGAAAATAATAATAATTTATTCAGTTGCCAAACGTTTAGAATTTATATTTTCATTTCTATTGTGGTAACAATTACTTAATACTTAAATAATAATACTTATTTAACTTTTTCATCAAGCTCCTTCAGAAATAGAATAAAATCTTAATAATGAAATGTTTACCTTTTCAAATGATGTTGAAGAAAAAATAATGAAGGAATTACGATAGCAAAGCTTTTCAAAATAAATTCTTATTGTAGATTTTATGTACAATAATATTTCCTTGGAACAATTCTCTCACCAAGCGCTGGAGTCTGTGTGAAAGTGCATGCCATCCACATGCAAACAAAGAAACTTTTTAAAAAATCAGCCACAGCGCAACGGAACACACACACAATTAATGTTATACATAAAAATAGTTTATTGCTTTTAATTACGCACACAGCGGGTAGTCAAAAAAAAAAATTTGAGGAGACTGTGAATGCGGTCATGCATACATATTCTCAATAGAGTCAATAGGCTGAAAACTCCATTGGCGTTTTAAGAATAAGCAAAGTGATATTCTTGTTCTTGACGAGATAAAAACCAAATAACGAAAGCTGACCTGCAACTCACCTGATATATATTTTATAACGAAAGAATTTTCTTTCAGACTGGCGCTGCTTCGCCCCTTTTGATATGAGGGCTATCCCAAAGCATCATTGTTAAGAGGACTCCATATCAAATTTGAAGTTAATATCAACTATAATAAATAAGTTTTTTATACAAAAACCCAAAAGTAGGCGTGGGGATTTTAAGGGGATACCCCAAAAAATATGGATTGATACGAATACTCTAACTGTGACCAAAATAAGCCTCTATACCGAGCTTTTTTACCGATGGAAATCTGTGGCTGATGATGCTTTTTTAATATTTGTGAGTTTTTTTGTTTTGCCACGGAAGACACGGAATTTTCTGCCCATATTTCAACAAAACAATTTTCTCTAGGGCTGCCATCCAGTTTATGCGGATGCTAATTTTCTTTCGGGCAGCAACAATTAGATGAATACATATACGAGGGAACTAACAAAAGTTCGCTCAAATGCATATATTCTATTTGTGTTTAAGCAATTTTATTTATGAGAATATTTTTTTTTACTCTGGTTGTTTTAAGTGAGCTTTATATTTAATATATATATACATGAAATTTAAGCAGGCATGAGGTCCAAAATTAAATCACTATTTTATGTTTCCACCAATATATTTCGACTTCTTCTTCGGAGTGGTAATTTGTTTATTTTTTTACTTCAGGAAAGTCGATGGACATGGATACGATAAAACGTAAAATAAGTGATGCAAGTTCGAAAGAAATGCAACCTTCAACGCAGCAAGAAATTCGTTATGCAATTCATTACAGCTTTGGTTATATAAGTATGATCCGCAAAGCAAAAAGTAATCCATGGTGTGAAACAAAAAGACGCAAATCCACAAATTAAAGTCAATAAAAGTCTGCAACAACTTCACCAGAGCAAAACATTTTGGACGCTATTCCTTTAATACTGATAAGACAGTAACTGCAGAATCTTATACTGATTGATTACCAAAAGTTTTCAAACATTTTTTGGAAAACCTCAAAAAGAGTAACTATTTTCACATCACGATAATACAATGAAAGAACTAGTAACTTCATTAAGGCACCGAAGAGTAGCAATGCGGAGATAATTGATTTAATATAGAAATTGATAAACTACGATTTTCAGGACTGTGGATATAAAGACAGACTAAAGAAATATATTGAAATAAACGATTAAAAATATAATACTAAAAATATTAACATCTGTTTTTTTTAAGCAATCCAGCAGACTCTTGTTAGACTCTTGCGTATGTGTTCTTTTTAATACAAAATATATTGCTTCATTCCCGGTCATTTTTACATTTATTGTGAAATGTGGTTTTGCATTTTATCAGTGATTGGGAAAGAAGCAAAATGCCGTGCAAAATCATTTGTACGTTATCCAAAAAAATAAATCACTTAGAAAAAAATAATAGTAGGTAGCAGGTCGCGCTGTCCACATCGATATCGGCCAACCACAAGCCACAAGAACTCCGTTATCATGTTCATGTAATGAATGCCATTCACAGTCATTGCAGTTTCTCATTTGTAATTAAGTAAGACTCAATCACGCTGCCTGCCCAAAATGTGCGCAAGATAGTTGGTCGTTGTGGAAACATTTTTTTCTCATGGTGAGCCTCATCTCATGGTGGGGTTTCTGAGCCCAAAATTCGACTATTTTGTTTGTTGTCGAACCCATTCAGATGAAAATGCGCCTAATCGGTGAAGGTGACTTGTTTCGAAAAATCGGCATTCACATCATTTTGCCCATTCACCCATTGCACGAATTTCCGGCGCTGTTCATGGTTTGCTGGTTTGAGCTCGTGAGTGAGCTGAGTCTTTTACGGGTGAAGGTGGAGGAGGTCTTTCGTCAAAATTTGCTACGTGGTGCCACGTGAACGATGTCGAATTAACAAAAATGTTTTGGAGCGACAGGCCAGTACGGAGACTTACTAATAATCGACCAAGTTTCTTCAAATTTTATTCCATTAACGAAAATTCCACGAATTTTGCGAGTGGTCTCAGTCTAACTCCCCACCTTTGTAATGGGTTTTAACAAGGATAACCAGTTCAATTGTATAGCGCCCCATTTTTAATAACATTGTAGTTTTTTTCAATTCTTTTTTTTTTTTTGTATTGTAGGATTTTTTGAGATAGATTATTTTACTTAATTAGGGTATGCTAAATTCAGTGGTGATAATCGTTTTGCTAGGTTAGCGGATGTGTCCATACAAAATTTGAAATTTAAATTTTTTGGTCAAAAAACGGAAATTTTGAACGTTTTGCCTGTATCTCCGAAACTAGCATAGATACAGAAAATTTAGTGTTATACAAAATTAAGGAGTGACAGTTTCCGATATAGGTATAGGCCCCGAAAGACGGGAAGAAGATGTTAAAAATTTCCGGTTTATTTCCTAAAAAATTTCAAATTAAAATTGTGTGTGGAGACATTCGCTAACCTAGGAAAACGGTTATCACCAAATTAACAAAAATATACCTACCTCACGAAATCCTATAAATTCGACTACAACAGTGTCCTCGGAACAATCGTAGATGCCAGCTGTCAAATTTAAGAGTTGCCACTTGCGCAGAAAGAAGTAGCGCCATAGTTGTATCGTCCACTCTTATTGGGACAACCTATATAACCTATATGTTTTTTATTTTGTTAATTAAGCTAAACACAACAACTTTGATGTGCGAAGATATTTCCTCAATACAATATTCTGACTGATCGGACAATAATCTTGATCAGCACGACTAGATGAGTCGATCTAACCATGTCAGTCCGACCGTCCGTGCTTAAGTGTGTCTCTCAGAAGTAGAAATCATCCAATTGGTATATAATCCGCACAACTACAAGTTTATTTAAAATTGTTTTTTCCCGAAACCGATGTACCACTGCCGAAGGTGCAAAAAGGTTTCTGCTCGAAATGTTTTTCCATATTTGTAGTAATTTTATAGTCGGCACTGATTTGTCTCATATATTGTTTTCTCTAAAACATATTACAAGGTGGTGTATCCATATATGTACGTGTGCGAGTTGTAGATATTTTGTAGAAGGGCTGGATTGAAATTATTCCTACAAACTACTTTCAAACTTATATGTTGTGCATGCAGGGTATATTATAGTCGAGCACCTTTGTGCATTTTACAACTGCGCTATCTGTTGCGAAAATTTGTATCAATTAATTCAACGAGCGCATGACCAAAACGGTTATACAGTCAAATTGCATTGAATCAATTTGAAACATCTATTGACAATAGATGACGCTGATAATCTCTTCAATGATTTTATGCAAAACGATTTGATAGAAATATATTTAATATGTATAAACAATGTTTGCTTAAATTTTCCCAATAGTCCCAATTAATGTTTACTTAAAAATTTTATTAAAATATTAAAATAAAATTTGTATTATACTCTTCACACAGAGTTTAAATAGTATTATCAGTTTGTCTATTCAGTTGAAAATTCGCATATGCACTTCTTTTTATTGCAGTTTAATAGAGTATCAAGATTGAATCGCTACGCCCACTTTTTGGGCCGCTGTCCACTTTTGACTTTTTGTATGAAAAACTTTTTAATTGTAGTCAATATCAACTTAATAATTGACATGGTAGCTTCTAGTGGACGGACGCTTTACATATACATACATTAATGGGTGGGACCAGCCCACTGTTTGGGGTAAGCCCCATACAAACCTACTGACTACTTTTGTGTTTTTATATGAAAAACTTCTTTTTTACAGTCAATATTAGCTTGAAACGCGATTTAGTGGACAGCCCCTTCATATACATATACAAATATCATATACATTTATTAAATTTGAAGAAGGTCTTATTTAAATATCAAATATAATAAAAAAAACTTTTTTAAGCATGCCAGACCGAAAATAAAAACCCCAAACGAGGGTTTGCATTTGAATAATTTATTTTTGGTACTCCTGCAATTATTTTTTAGACAGATTTTTACATTCTCTAAAACAAGGAGATTCAAAACTTTATATAAAAACAAGTAAGAATGCAGCAATCTTGACTTTACGCCCATTAGTATATATATGTGAATCGACTGTTAATAAGAAGCCGCCATTGATATACTTTCTGATGTAAAAAATATATAGGGGCTACCCTAAAAAGTGGGCGTTGCATGTCAATATGGATATTATATTAAACTGCAATAAAAAGAAGTATATATGCCGACTAACGACGGATATTTAAAAACTGTGTCCCCAAAATATGCGCAGCAACATCTAGGCAGACAGATGGAAATAGCTACATCGACTCGTCTCTCGAGCTGATCAAGAATATTTTTACTTTGTTGGGTCTACGATGTATCTTTTAATGCGTTACAAACTTTCAGAGAAACTGATAATACCATTTCACACTATGTGTGAATGGTAAAAAAAGGCGGCAAATTATAATTGAACTCAATAATCCTTAAATTATGTACATCTTAGAACTATTTAATGTGAAGTTTATATGCGGACACTTCCCAGCCCAATGGAAGAAATCGATAATTGTAAGGATACCGAAACTCGGAAGGGATAAAACACAGGCGATGTCATACAAACTAATAGGTCTACTATCCTGCTCGACCAATTTTTTTTTTTGAAAATATTCTTCTGTTTAAAGTCGGTACATATTTGAGCAATTAAAGCGTATTACCTCCGCTTCCTCAATGCTTGTCCAGCATTCGATATTGTATGTCTCGACAGACTTAAATACAAATTAATGTGCAGCTCCCCAAAAACACACACTAAATGAGTTCTATCTCACCAAATGAACATTCACAGTATGGCAGAATGACTTTATAACACAAGAATTGGCAATTTAAGCTGGTGTACCAAGGCAGCATTCTAGATCCAATGTTATACATATTTTCTGTAAACATCAGATATACCAACAAATCACAGACGTGATATGTGAAAAAAAAACAAATGAAATAAAAAACTTCTAACTGAATCACCCGTTAAAAAAAAAAACACAATAAAGAATTGGTTGTCTGTAAAGTCGGTTTACGGACGATAATTTTATGTGATAACGTCATAAGAAAATATTGATGAAAAATTGCATACTTTTGTGAATTGAATTCTAATGTAATTCCAATAATTCAATCATTACACAAACAACTTGTCATATAAAAGAGTTTCGTTACCAACAACAAAGAGTGAAATATACGCTCTCTCTCTCTCTCTCTCTTTCTCTTCGATTGGCCATCAACAACTTTAAAAACTTTTTTGTTGTTTTTGGTACTCAAATGCAAAAGTAACTGTTATTGTCGTCTTCCTTGATCTATGGTGTGCGTGCTTTGTTTACTGTACATGTATTTTTACATATATTTTATTTGATACATACTTTACGTATGTAAGTTTTTTTGTTTTGTATGTAAGTTTACGTATGTAAGTTTTTTTTGCGAATTAGTATTATCTAGCGCGCGGTGGGTGCAGTATGCACATGGTAGAATGTATGAATAATAACATTGTAAGTGTATACACTTACAATGTTATTATTCATACATTCTACCATGTGCATACTGCACCCACCGCGCGCTAGATAATACTAATTCGCAAACGCACACACACACACATACCTATAGCTTTCAACAAGCCAATGCACGCTGGTCTGTCTATCGCTTGCTTGTTCAGGCGGAACGACACTATCGTCACATGTATTCATATGTGTACGATTACATGTTCCGCCTTTTGCTTTTCGTTCGTTTAGTGTCGTGTCGTAACGATAACGGAACGTCAGAAATGAGTCATGCTTCTGCGCCAAACCAACCGATTTAATAGACGTTATCACGTCAAAAATTGTTGAACCAAGAAATTTTTACTTCGTTTCAGAAAATCCATACTCACCATACTATTGATACCGCTATGGATCAATTGAACCACGGAAACCCTGATTTTTTATATCAGTGTACGGGGTCGTACTTACGTATTCGCTACTAAGAGTTCGTGAGGTAGGTATATTTTTACTTAATTTGCGTACACTGAATTTAGTGGTGACAACCGCTCTGCTACGTTAGTGAATTTCTCCAAACAAAATTGTAATTTGAACGTTTTCTGGACCAAAACCGGAAAATGTTAACATTTTGTAAATTAAATTTTCAGGCTAAAAGGTCCTAAGATCCTAAGTCGGTACTCCTACAAATAAATTTAAAAAAACTACAACAGTGTTATTGTTAGTGAGACTGAGTTAAATATGTATAGCGTGTTGCAACCAGAGTGCACGATTAAATTTAAAAATAAATCATTGCTTCAATAAATCAATTGTTTCATGCGCGGTGTGACAGGTGGCGCCGTCCTGCTTAAGCCACAGTTGAGGCCACAATAACTCCGTTGTCATGTTCGTATAACGAATATACATATACGATCGTCTGCACAGGGCATTAGCAATATCAAAGATAATACAAAGTTCTATTGTACAATCTATGTTCTATTTATGAATAGGGATCATAAAGTATAGGGATCACAAAGGCAATAATATAAATTTTTGTTATACTAATCAAATACTTGTTTTCTCCTTCACAATACCGAAGAAACATTTTTCGTTTTGGGCTGAAACCAGCTTCGGCAGTCTGTCCGTCTGTCAAGTAGAAGTTCAGATCGTATTAAGGTTAATTTATCGAGCATGTTACTTTTTGTTTTGTCCAGAGAATGAATCAATTAGAAAGAGTTAAGTTATTGTTGTGCGCGGCGAATTGAGTTGCAAATTATTTCGAATGGGCGTGAATTCATTTTTTTTTTTTAGATTTAATTATATATTTCTTTCTGTTAATAATTTTTTATCATTTTGATGTCTTATTCGGATATATCTAATGGCACTGGCAGAGCAATTAGTGAACATCGAAACAATTAAAACGATCCCAATCAGATCGACCAATTGGAAGGAATCGCATATTTGAATTAGAATTGAGTTGGTTTTGAAGAAGGCAGTCGCTTGTTGTTAAACAATAAAAACAATGGATTTATTATGAATGTAAATACGTATGGATCGAAGTATAAATGTGTTTGGCGCGAGTGTCTGAATAGATCTATGCAAGTAATAGCGATCGGTATTTATTATGCGACTCAGACGTAGTCAACCACATTGGGTTAGGTCAGCGCTGCGAAAAGTTGGAAAAAGTTTTTGCGGTAAAAATAAAATTGTTTATGTTGAGTGAAATGACATGACTACGCACACTTCTTGCATATTAATAAGTACAATTTTCACTAACATGAACGTTCACATTGATGGAACCGAAGATATTACACTCATACATACGGGTTTGTATCTAAATGTAAACATAGCCACACAAAGTCCGAGTTTCAAGTTGAAATAAAAAGTTCTCTACTATTTAAAGCATAAGTTTACGGACACCCCCTTTTCAAACTCTAATGTATTGTTCTACATAAGTAGTAATTACAATTGGACGAAGAGAGTCGATCTACTTTAGTCTTACAATCATATCAATTTCGACAACCCATGACCTTGCCAACTGAACAGATGGCCAAAATATCTTCACATTTAGATGTCGCTATTTCTGGATGAACACCATACTGTAGTGCCATCTATTGGGACACACACGTTTATTTCCCAAAAATATATTTCCGGTAGCTATTGTATCAAACAATCATTGTGAATGGGCTGTACAGCTCTTCCCTCTGGTAAAAAGAAGTTTATACTAAATTATTTTTCTTTCAGTTGCAAATTTTGTACATATATGAATATGAAATTGTTAGTTTAAGAATAGTAATAAATTTAGTAATTGATTTATTAATTTATTGATAGGTGCCGTTCAAGTATTACTGAATTGAACTCTATTATTAATTGTTTGTTTTGTAATTACTAAAAACCTCCAAAGGGTCTGAGTGGTCGTAACTTTTCTTTATTTATTTATTTATTTAAAAATGCAACTACATATATAAAACAATCGCTTAATATAAAAATTTAAAGTTTATAAATTTAAAGTTTTAACTTCACTAACTTAAAACAAAAAGAAGGAAGTTGCAGACACTCACACCCGTTGGAGGAAGTTTGGTTTGGCCGCCAGGACAAAGGAAGATCATTAATAAAAACGTTGAACAATATTGGACCCATGTGACTCCCTTGGGGAACACCAGAAGAAATAAAGTGTCCCTACTCACAGCCTGTTCAGTGGTCCAAGCGGGTGCAATTAGAAAAATAAAGAAAATTGAAGTTGTTAAATGAAATTTACAAATTTATTGAATAGTGATTTGTCATACAGAGTTTCTTACATAGTTCATGGACGAAATAAGAGAGAAATAAGGCGAAAATTTACTGTAGATAGAACAAAGAGAACGAAGTGAGTTATTTAGCAATTAATTTGTCGTACAAAAGGGCAACTTTATTGGCACGAAGTGACGAGTTGGCCGAATGGGGACATTTTGTAATATGGGCTGAAGTATGTAGGGATAATAAGAATTTTATGGAGAAAAACAACTGAGAGCATAGAACGGCATGATAAGAGGGTTGGAACATCAATTAATTTTAACCTGTCATGATAGGGTAGAAGATTTAATTCGGGATCCCAATTGAGACTCCTTAGAGCAAAGAGAAGAAACTGTTTTTGAACTGACTCAAGTCGATCCTCGTAAATATTGATTAGTATGGGTTCCAAATACAAAATTCTAAAATCGAACGAACAAGAGAAGTATAAAGGAGTTTAGTGGATTAAGGGTCATTAACTTCCTTAGTCCATCGCTTAATCAAGCCAAGAACACCTTTTGCTTTATTTACTATTGAATAAATGTGATTATTATAAATAAGTTTAGGTTCCATAAGGATACCTAGGTCATTAAAACAAAACTCTCTATTGGATTTTGACGAATTTAGATTAAGAATAATTAGACGATACCATGTATACAGTGAGTTTGAATGAGTCTGCAATAAACTGTGTTGCGAAACATCAGAATATGACAAGTATAATTTAAGATCATCTGCATACATTAAAGTATGGGCATGATTAATAGACAAAGGAAGATCATTAATAAAAATGTTGAACAATATTGGACCTATGTGACTTCCTTGGGGAGCACCAGAAGAAATAAAAATAAAAAAATAATACTATTTGTGTTCCTACCGGATAAGTATGACTCAATCCAAGTAACAAGAGACGGAGGAAATTCTATTGCTTTTAATTTTAATAAAAGCTGCTTGTGACACACACCATCAAAAGCTTTACTGAAGTCTGTATAAATGTCATCAGTTTGGAAACCCGACTCAAAACTGTTATTTACAACAGTGGAAAATTCTAAAAGATTAGTTGTAATGGATTTGCCTCTAACAAAACCATGTTGCCAATTTTAACGACTGTTGCAATTTGTCACTAATGATTTTTTCAAAGATCTTTGGAATAGCTCTCAGCTTAGCAATACCTCTATAATTCATTACATCAGACTTGCTACCCTTTTTATGTACCGGGATAATAAAGGACTTCTCGAAAGAGATGGAAATTTACATAACTTTGTAAATAGATTGAAAATAATTTGTAAGGGAAAACAAATGGAGCTAGAACATTGTTTTAGTATGCAACTTGGCAATATTATCAGGGCCAGATAAGAAAGAGAGTTTAGTTGATAAAAGCCATGTTAAAATGTTTTGCATGGAGATAGCAGGATGAGTGAGATTTTCTGCTCTGTAATTTATATCATGTAGTTTTTTGTAGTTACAGTAACTACATAAATAAATTATTCTGTTAAATATTATTATATACTTCAAATTTCCTGAAAGCGAAATAATTTACTATATAAATTTATTTCACAGCAGGAAGCAGCTGCAAAATAGGTTGACAATGGTTGTTTGATACTATTATTTGACGCAGTATCTACCGGAAATATATTTTTGGGAACCAAACATGTATGTCCCAATAGATGACACTAGATGTTCATCCAAAAATAGCGACATCTAAATGTGAAGATATTTTGGCCATCTGTTCAGGGTCATGATTTGTATAAATCTTTCATCACTAAGGGCCGTTCTCACGACTAAGAAAATACGAAACGGCAAGATATGCTATTGGCGGAATAATATTGAGAAGTGCATGTGACGACATCACAATTAGAATAAATCAATTTTGAGTAGCCCTGGAGAATATTTGAAGAGGTGGAAAGTCCAATTCCAAACACAATAAAATTATAAATTAGCAGAAAAAAAATGGATGAAAGTGAGCTTCGCCGCTGTAGAAAAATACGAATAATGAATATAATGTGCACGTTTGCATTTAAAATTTTAATACAAAATATCAATTTTGTTTGTTTGTTTTAATTTTGCTTTTGCTTTGGTTTTTTATCGATCGAGTTGGCAGGTCACTTTGCAAAACATTCTGATAAATTTATCGGCTCGCCGAACTCGGCGTTACGGTTATAGGCTTAATAAGAGTCGTGACATTGAAAACTAGCATATCGCCTGAAAAATATGAGCGGTAAAGTTATAGGCAAGACATGAAAACGGCCCTAAGAATTCTAAATAATAAATAATTAATTGATATGATTGTAAGATTAAAGTAGATAAACTCTCTCTGTCCAATTGTAATTACTACTTAGAATAATACATTAGAGTTTGAAATGGGGTGTCAGTAAGCTTACTATCCATTTTAGGGAATGGATTATATAGAGAACTTTTTATTTCAACTTGAAACTCGGACTTTGTGTGGCTATGATTACATTTAGATACAAACCCGTATGCGTGAGTGTAATATCTTCGGTTCCATCAATATGAACGTTCATGTTAGTGAAAATTGTACTTATTAATATGCAAGAAGTGTGCGTAGTCATGTCATTTCACTCAACATAAACAATTTTATTTTTACCGCAAAAACTTTTTCCAACTTTTCGCAGCGCTGACCTAACCCAACGTGGTTGACTACGTCTGAGTCGCATAATAAATACCGATCGCTATTACTTGCATAGATCTATTCAGACACTCGCGCCAAACACATTTATACTTCGATCCATACGTATTTACATTCATAATAAATCCATTGTTTTTATTGTTTAACAACAAGCCACTGCCTTCTTCAAAACCAACTCAATTCTAATTCAAATATGCGATTCCTTCGAATTGGTCGATCTGATCGGGATCGTTTTAATTGCTCTGCCAGTGCCAATAAATATATCCGAATAAGACGTCAAAATAATAAAAAATTATTAACAGAAAGAAATATTTAATTAAATCTCAAACAAATGAATTGATGCCCATTTGCAATAATTTGCAACTCAATTCGCCGCGCACAACAATAACTTAACTCTTTCTAATTGATTCATTCTCTGGACAAAACAAAAAGTAACATGCTCGATAAATTAACCTTAATACGATCTGAACTTCTACTTGACAGACGGACAGACTGCCGATGCTGGTTTCAGCCCAAAACGAAAAATGTTTCTTCGGTATTGTGAAGGAGAAAACAAGTATCTGATTAGTATAACAAAAATTTATATTATTGCCAAAGCTTTGTCATACCTATTAATAAATAGAACAAAGATTGTACATTAGATATTTTTACATCCTTTGAAAGTGTGCAATTAGCTTTGAAAATCACTTTTGAAACTAGTTTTTTGAAAATATGATGAAGCGATTTTGACCAGCTACAATTCTTTCTGTGCTTGAAGCCTATTTTTATGTCGTAGACGTTAGATTTAATAGATATGGTTGGGCACGAATATCTGAATGGTATAAAACGCCTACTGATGTTCTGTCTATCTGTCTATTCGGTTAATTTGTGCTTGATTATGTGTTAAGAAACAAGAATTCCTATTTTCAGGTGTGTCACGGATTTAATTGTGTTTCGCAATTAAATAAGACAAATGTTGTTCAGTGACTAACGGCTTATCTCAAATTCATTGATCATGAGCGGTCGAGTTTACTGAGGACATAGGCGTATCATTTGGGAATTGATTGAAATAGTGATTACAGAACATTTTTAAGTTACATTATTTTGTGTAAAATACTTGTACAACTAAGATAAACAAAAAACTTATAAAATTCAAAGGAAACATATTTTATATTTTCATTTTTTAAGTAATTTCTGTTTTATTGTTTGCGGTGTAATATGTTGTTTGGTGAAAATCATTGTTTTTAGGATAGTCCCTGAAGTACCCAATCTGCAGCATTAAGTTTGTGTTTGACAGCCATTGAAAGCAAACATGAAAGGCAGACAGAAGGACAAAAAGAACGTCTGTGCCGAAATTGGCCTCAAACGTAATCGTGTGATAACTTCGAAGTAATGGTTGACGTTGGTTAACCGGAATATTGTCAAGTTTTTGCGTCTTTTGATGAACGTGGATAAAATTTGAATATATTGCAGCACATCAGCAACCAAAGAGTGTATGCAATAGTGGTTTTCTTCGGTCGGATCGGCGCGACAACCTTTTGATTTTTGTCCGTCTGTCTGTATTTCATATCAATGGCTGTCAAAGACATACGTAATGAAGCAGATTGCATAAAATTTGACCGTAGTGGCAGGAGCAGTGTTGCACTTCAAGTTACTACTCGGGAAAATCAAAATGTCACTGACTTACCGCTCTTCCTTAAATTACTGTTATACTATTAGTACTACTAGTACTTAATATTTGTTGATAACTCTGCAATCTTTTACATACTTTACTTTCAGTTATCAACCTTAAAATGTTGCTAATGGCTTTAAAATTCGAAAAATTCATACTTTCAAAGGCAACATAGATCTGCTTTTAAAATTTTACCAACAAAAAGACTATTAAAAACACACTCAACTGAAGCTCTTTAACATGTTGCCAAGTGCGCCCACAATAGATTCGAGCCTAACGTCAAGTTGCTCGACCGACATGCTCCACAATGTGAATCGCCCTTTAGAGCACAATAGAGACACGGAATATTTGTTTGTCTATTCTTCCAACTCAAACCAAAGGAACCGAAAGAACCAAAAAAGATAGCAGCTAAATTAGTAAATTATTCGTCCGTTAAAGTTCATAGAAAGATGTAAATAAGAAAATGGACAAATCATAATCCCCTTTTTTATGGTGTGTATACAGCGACGCCAAAGCAAATCAATTTTCAACTGTTGCTTACTACGCCACCGCTCAATTTGACTTTTGTTGTTATTGTTTTTCAGCAAATTGAGAGAGCTGAGAGAGAGTCTTTGTGATTGGCCGAGGGCGTTACGTGGTTTTTACCCACCTTAGACGCAATACTTTAGAAAAATTACAGTCGTTGCTACTCCTCTTCACATTATTCCCAACAAAAAAAATCAAGCGAATATGTAGTGTTTAAGAGGGTTAAAAAGGGTGTGAATAATTTCCATTACTTATTTATACCAGTGTACTGGTATATATTGGGACCTTGAATTAGTAATGAGCTTTTTTTTCGAAATTTACGGATTTATTGTGCAAAAATGGTTACAATATTATTCGAAGTATTGTCCATCGGTGGCCAAAACTTTTCCCCATCTTCCTGGCAATTTTCGGATACCAGTTCGGAAGAACGACTCGCCTTTTGAGGAAATCCAATCATCGACTATCGACCATCATCCATCATAAATCCCTCATCGACAATAGATAACTTTGCAACTAACCTATATAAATAAAAATGCTACTTAAAAATAATTATTTGTAAGAGAATTAATTATAAGTTAGAATTAAATAGCATTACACACAGAATTTAAAGGAAGGCCTGGAGAGACTAAATTTAAATTGTATGTAAAATCTGTTATAAGTAGAGGCTAGAACGCGGAAAAGATCGTTACACGCACAATTGGTTGTACACAAATGTAAGTAGAGCAATGAATAATTTCTCGTGATTCTAAGGGAAATTTAAAAATTTAATAGTTGTACTAAGTTGGGGGAGTAGATATCACTAGAGATAAGTTTGTGGATAAATAAAACTCTTAGCAATGTATTGGATCGAAAAGACCACCAGGATCATTAATAGAGAGACCCGCTCAATTTATAACTATCAATGAGATATACAGACAATATACGGATTCTACGACAAAAATTCATTATTTTGACTTAAACCAATTTATGCCTAGACCATTACGCTGACAGCAGCAATGACGCGTATTTAAGTCAGTTTGCAGTTTCTCTTGCCCTAATGAACCATTGTAACTCCAGCATAACATAACATCATAGATCAAAGTGTCGCAGTACGATAAAATATCTGAGCGATCATTAATAAACAGGTTGAACAGTAAGGGTCCCAGAGGATATAACAGTAAACGAAAACGATAAACTTGTTAGGCCAGGAGCAACTATGCAGACCCCTTCAGGAAAGAGCTGTAGTGGGATGCCACTAACCACTTGAAAGCTTCTTATTGACAAACACATTAAGGATGTAGCCTAAACACGGTGGGGCGCATTTAAATAACTGCGCTATATATAAACTAACGTGGCCTATATACATACAACCTTAAATATACGTCACTCACTAACTGGCCACTGTTTGATAGACATACATGCTGTTGGACTAGGCGTCAGCTCGAACGACATACGTGTGCTGAAGTTGTCGTTATGAAAAAGACAAGGACTCAGTCCAGCAAATTATGTGCGCTTGTCCAGCATTAAGTCGACGAAAACTCGACTGTCTGGGGAGCTACTTTCTATAAGGCCTAGTAGAGTTATCTGAAACCAACCATTCCAAATCTCAAGAATGTACAGTATTTTAGCTCTGCTATTTTTTAAATAACGTCTTGTTTATACCATGTCAGAAAGTTTGTAACGCTATAAAATAGGCATCGTAGACCCCATAATGTATGTATATATATCATTGATCAGCTCGACGAGACGAGTCGATCTAGCTATGTCCGTCTAGTATATGTATCATTTTTAAGATGTCAGGCCCACTTTTTGGGGTAGCCCATATAAACCATCCGCCCACTTTTTGTATGAAAATCTTTTTTATTGTAGCCAATATCAACTTAAAAAAGGTCGTTACGGCGTCGTATGGACAGACGTTTCACAATGAGTATGATCCCCCGACGTTTGGGGTAGCCCCATACAAATCACCCTACCGCTTTTGTGGTTTTGAACGCAAAATTCCTTATTTATGTCAATAGCAGCTTGACTTTGATATGGTGAATTCTTACGGACAGCGTCTTCATATAAATATACTCTGGGCGTGCCTCGCCCACTTTTTGGGGCGACAAAAGATGAGAATTTCATAAAAACCCATTGAGCACTTTTATGCTATTGTATGAAAAACCTTTTTATTTAAGTCGATGTCGGCTTGAAATTCAATAGGGTAGTCGCTTCATACATATATTCTAATGGGCGTGTCCCGCCCACTTTTTGGGATAGGCTCTATACAAACCCGTCACCCACGTTTATGTTTTACAAGACGATTTAAAATTTCGTGGGAATTGTCAAGTTTGAACGGGGTGCGATAATTAGTCTATGTTTCACAGCTGCTTGTTTACGACGCGAAGACTTGGACCCCTGGAATTTTTTCCTGTTCCCAAAACCGAGAAGACCCATGGAAGGGCGGCCATACCAAAAAGCGCATATCCGAAGTGCTTCGATGATTCTAAAAAACGCTAGCACAAGTATAGTATATCTGAGGGGGATTACTTTAAATGGGACAAAATAGATATTGATGACTAAATAAATATTTTTTGAGACAAATAAAAAGCAGTTTTTAATTTCTTAACTTATAATGGCGACCAGCTCTTGATATGGTTATGCAAAAGTAATGAACACAAATCTACTTCTTCACCATAGATCTAATGTGGAGAGAAATTGATCCGATTGGCGCTTTTAGGGTTAAAGAAGCAACGCAAAAGCTAGACTAGGCCAAGCAACTACTACCACCACACAATGTGGTGATGTGTTCCAAGACTAATTTTTGGCTAAAAATACGACGCCATAATCACCCTCAGGTTAAAATGGTACAACAAGATTTGCTCGACTCCATAAGCATATATGCAGACGGCTCAAAGCTGAACAATTTATTCGGAGGAGGCGTATACGCCCCAAAAATGGGGCCTCTTTTAGACTTGAATCTATCAAGCTGAAGTTGCAGTCATCCGGGAAGCTATGTACTCGTATGTCTTAAGATTTCACTCTATTTCACTGTGCCCTTTCACCCAAAGGAGATATATAATGCTGGGCCATGTCTTTATTATCTTTATTATCTAAGACAATTTTTTGTAGAGATTTTCTTATCGTTCATTTTAGCCAAAAGTTCTTCTACACTCTTCGTCTTAAATCATTCAAGCAGAACAGAAGCTGACCCTAAAACTATTCCAAAACTAATAAATAAATCAACATGACGACACAGACTAGTAAATAACAAAGAGGGCGGGGTCCGAGTTGGCACAAAAATGTCAATAACTAAAATTATGATGGTAATTTCGGAGCGCAAACAAACCGAAATGAAACTTTTCGAATTGTAAATTGTGTCTACAATAGCAATCGCCGCGCCGCCATTTTAATGCATTTATGTATCTTCGCTCTCCAATTTCAAAGTATTATAACGGCCAATCAAGACGACAGCTTGACCGACCGCGCAAAAAGCCGGAATGAGGAATGGATTCAATTGACGATTTCGCCCAAGACGGAGTCTGTCTGTTGTGCGGAACAAGTTTTCGAATACTTTACGATTTTGTGTTTAACTTTAAACGTTGACATATAAATTTTAATGCGCTATAGATAAAAAAACGTAGCAGAGTTATAAGGAGGGCGATGCGAAATGTTAAAATAAAATAAATTTATGTTGCAATTAATGATATCCATAAATTTGGAAGCACATCGTAGAATGTGGTCCGGAAAAAAGACAAACGGCATTGTTAAGAGGAGAGGGCGGTGCAGGCTGTGTAAGTCTTTAAGCGTCTAAATTAACACATAATCAAGCGAGCACGAAACATTTGCATATGCGATTGAATTAAATTAATTTTAATGCAAATTGAATATAAAATAGAGAAAAGCCGAAAACTAAGCAAACAGACAGATGGACGGACGGACGGACATACATACATACAATTCAGAGCCTTTTGTCTTCTTTTGTGCGTTACATTGTTAAAGATGGCGTTACAGCATCTTATTTCCATCTTCATCTTCGAACAAAAGATGAGAATTTCAATTTTAATTAATTCCGAGTCAAACAAGAAAAACTTTTCAACAGAGCAACAAGAGCAACAATTTAAATGTTTCTAAATTGTAATCGCAAAGCAAGTTGTGGCTGTCTTTCTGCTGCAAAGCTCACCTCAACCAGCTGCTCCGCCCTTCTACTGCACACCGCCCGGGTTATAATGTTACGAATATATGCAGTCTACCCGCATTCGAACGCAAAAGGGTTAAATGGAAACCCAAAACCACACAGCAACAACAACAACAACAATTTTGAAAGCAACCATATCGAAAGCAAGCAGAAACTTTGTTGCTTGTCCTCCTCTCTGACATCTCTGGAGAATCGCTCTGTGGATTGGATTGGCAATGAACAATGACACAAAGTTGAGTTTCGGTTGGAGTCAGAGACGACAGTCGACAGGCGCAGTCGAAGTTTGAAGTCAGAGTTTGGTTGGGATTCAGTCATAAATTACCAAAGACAAAGTCATTCGTTCCATTTCGAGTGAAAAACGCATGGAGAAGATGAGCCTTCTCGCATTTATTCACATACAAGAACGAAATATTATCTGCCACAGCATCGCGTTCAAGGGAAACCGCATGCAGTGGATGAACGGGTGAGGTGAACAGCTCTGAGTCAGTGTAGATAGGATAAAGCTGGGATGCGTACGATGTAATCCGGCCTCGTATCTTCAAAATCAGAATTCCATTTTAAATTAAAACACCAGAAAGCGAAAGATGCACGAATCATCATAAACCGATACGATGGTAGCTCCAAAAGTTTTTACAAAATTGACAAAATAATTTTATTTGTACTAAAGGCATAAAATTATATATCTAACAAAGCCAATTTCCAGTTGGAAATTATGTAATCTCTCAGTATTTTATTTCAATTCAAAACTCTACATACTCTAAAAAAGCATCCTCTACATACAGAAAATAAGCAGCAAATTAAAAATTGTGCAAGGTTTTCAAACAAATTTTTATAGAAAATGAATAATTTGCCATTCTTTTAGGTTTAGATTTTTCTACTTCGTCGTGGGCTACTCACTCTCTACGAGGAAAGACTAGCTCAAGAATAGCTCAAAGGAAATTAAGTTTCAACATAATACCTAAAACAAATTGTTAAATCCTGGATTTCCATCGCTCGATGATGTGAGAGATGCTGAGCTGAATTCCAATAACAAATCTGAATTTCAACAAAAAGAGACGAATTTTTCAGCATAAGACGTCAAACACGGCTTACGGCTCTTCACATACATTAAAATTTTACAGTGTTTAATAATAGGTATCTATTTGTCAAATAATTGGTATTCTCTTAAACCTTTTACGACCGCCCCTGAGCCGCTAGGAAATCCGTCACCAGATTTGTGTTCTGCAAACCCAAATTTTAAAAAATTTATTGAAAAATCTCAAATTCAATGGGACCTATATGAGGAAAATCGATTCAAATTCGAAGGTAAAAGGGTCACCTACATCGGCAGTGGTCGTCAAAGTGTTAAAACAGTCGAAGAAGCAGTTTTCATGTTATTCATGTTTCGTTGATATAGTTTTCGGTTCAGATTCGTATACTGGCGGCGTGTCCAGTGTTTAATGTAGTAAGATTTTGTACATTATAAAAAGTTTTCGGGTTACCCTCTTCTTAGTTAGAGCGAGATAAAGAATGAAGTAGAAGACAAAGACCGCGATTGCCAATAAAAATGCTACAAAAAAGATAAATTGCATCTTTTGGATCACACAGGTAAGAGGCCAAAGTGTAAAAGATACGAAAGAAGAAATGAATAGGGAGGGAAGAAGAGGGAGATATACATAAATTTATGCACATAATGGCCGTCGCAACCAGCCACTAGAATGTATGGTCGGTCGGTTGTACAGAGGGACGGACGGACGTACGAATGGATGGACGGTCTGAGTGTGGTGCTGGCTATTTGTGATTGGAATGGGATTTTAGATTTTGTTGCCATTGCGATGAACCTCAGATACTGACGATGATGATGATAATGATAGCATAAATGTTTATTGCATCTTCTCTATTTCGTGTAACCTGAGTGGAGTTAATAGTGATAAACAACACAATAGAGTATTGATATTTATTCTTTTGGAAGTGATTAATTGAAAATTTGTTTGGAAATAGTATTACTCCATTCAGATTACGTGTCGAAAGAAAGCACACAAATTGCAGAACAATCCAATTCTTCAAAAAAAATTTCACAAAAATGTAAATTCGAATCGGAAACGTTTTTTGACCTCCTTGTAACCAGTGAAAATTATTAAACAGGGATCATATATATATGAGTCTCGAATATGTTTTGTATATTTGTACAAATCATTATATGGATACTCATGTAATTGATTTTTAGACGGATTCTCTTAAAAAATTAATCTGTTGAGTGAAGGTAAATAAAAATTGAAAATACTAAAATAAACAAATAATACATAAAATTCGTAGCAGTGCTGGCAATGTACTATCCTATCTTTCGCGCACTAATATAAGTCTGATAAGTCAAGATATTCATGCAAGACATGCCAATAATACAAAATATGGCAAAACTCAACAAAACGAGTGAAATTTTCTGACACTTAAAATAGATATAATGAAATTTGTAAACCATTGAAAGAATAAATTCTTTTTTAAGAATCTGATTCCAATTTTTATATGAATTTCTGAATCACCATATTTTATTAAAATGATAATTTGTCCGAAAACCAGTTGCATATGTTATTTTTAACGAACTTGGTCCAGTTCTGAAAACTTTAAGGATTTGACAAAAAAAAAAAAAAAAAAAAACGCAGGCATAAGTCTCCAGCTTGAGTTGCGAGATATTTTGCAGACTAAAAGCTTCATCTGATCTAAACGATTAAACAAAGCTTAAAAAGCAATTATGAAAATTTCTCTATGGATATTTATACTAATTTTGATCTTGGACACTGCTCACTAACATACTACAACATATTCCCATAAACTTATGCTGGAAGATTAGTGCGAATAGATATAATAAATCTTCACTCTAAATTAGGACAAGATGCTTTCAAAATAGAAAAGTTCTTCTCGAATATTTGTAATGGCAAATAAGTTTATGTGGTGGCTATGTTTTATAGAAGACGAGGTTGTTTTTTAGAAGTAGAGGAACGCCCGTTTCAATATATAAACAAGAACGACTTCTGTAGTCGGGTGCGCTCGAGTAGAATGTGGCACGTACTTAGTCTAATTGAGTCTATTTCAACCATTGTTTTGTACGTATGGTCCAAATGTATTATATCTTATACTCGATTTTTTCAGTGCGAAAAGTTGTTGTAGGTATTCTACAATATTTTTGCTTAATAATTATAATTGAAGTAGTCCAGCCGCTTCGTTCTTGAAATACCTCGAGGCATGCTGCTGCATAATTTGATATGGATGTTTTGGGCTTTTAAGCCAAATGACCATAGTCAAATAAATGTTCAAACCTAAAAAAGAAGAAGGAAAAAAAAAACGCTTCAACCAAGCTAAAAAAGTTAAATTTAGGAAAAATTCATTCGACTACAATTGCGAAAGAGTGAACACAACCCGCGTCTGCATCAGGACTAGCTATATGAGCTGAGACTGAGAACAGGTCTAAAAAAGCAACAATTACTCTACAGTCCAGCCTTGCCGATCTGCAAATACCCTGAAGCAATTTTTTCAATCGGGTTTGTCGATTTCCGATGACTGATTGCACTGATGTGCGAATGTATGTACGTGTGTATTAACCACTTAAAGAGTGAGTGGTGTTACGTCTTTTGAATTTAGCTAGCACAGCTGATTGTTAGTTTTAGTACACTACTAGTATTAGTTGCATACCAAGCATACCATGGTAAAAATTATTTAAATATAATTTTAATTGTGCTCATATGAAGCGTACTCTGATCGTATAATTTTTAATGGAGTTCTGAGGTATGATAAAAAAGAATACAAGTGACATTCAAGAAATGTTCATAAACTACATCTGCGTATGTTTAAGGAGAGTCTATTTAACTTTGGTGTCTCTAGCTGTGAAGGGTTTCCAAATCAGCGCATTTAAAATCTTTCCTGGTTTTCCCTACGTCTTGTATTGTACATTAGACAATAGTGTCGAAAAAGTTTTTTTACTTGACACAAAAGTCGACTCGTTCAGTAAAATACAATACTATAATTATATACCTGCTCTCTAAGCAATGCTCTTCTACCATAGGGCTGCCTCCCAGCCCCGGGGGAAATTTAAAAAGCAGCCTACTACACCAACAGAGCTACAGGGTGGCTAGTACCATTGTTGATATATTGGAAAATAAAGAATGTCGATGTTTCGATGTTTTGAAATATGGGCGATACAAAGAAGATTAGAGCAATAACGCCATACGCAGCAAGGACATGAATGCCGAACTGATTCGTCGACGGTTAGTGAACCTCAATAACCTGAATCGAATGAATCCGCAATGCACAGTAGGTCTGGAAATAACTGTTACCGGTATACTTGGGACACATTCAGCAAGACGCACAGCTGTTCAATTGACTCGGCCACTATATGGAAAACATATTTATTATAACTGATATTAACTTTTAACTCAATATAGTGTCCCATGAATTTCAATGAACATTTTCTGCTCACCTTTAATGCTAGCTCCATATAAACTTTTTGATTTTGTAAGTAAGATCTTCTTAATTCTTGATACCATTTAATAAACGGAATGAAATATTTAATGTGGTATCAAAAGTATAATAGATTTAGTTCGACTAAAGCTAATATTTTCTTTTGCACAATAGTTATAAAATTTATTATTAGCCTAGAACAGCAGAAAGTCTACCAACTTAGTTTAAGATGATATGAAGCCATCATCTGTAAGATGCCCACATATCGAATTTCAAGTTGATATTTACGTTTTTCATACAAATGCATAAAAGTAAACTGTGGGTTTGCATGGGAGTACCTCAAAAAGTGGGCGGGACACTCCTATATGTATATGTATATGTATATGAAGGGGCTGTGCACTAAATTGCATTTCAACCTAATATTGACTTTAACAATGAAGTTTTTCATACAAAAATACAAAAGTGTGCAGTAGGTTTGTATAGGGCTACCCCAAAAAGTGTCGGTGGCGGGTGTTAAAACTTGATACTCTATTAAACTGCAATAAAAATAAGTGTATGTGCCAATTTGCAACTGGATAGCATAAAAATTAGTCCCCAAAAAATGGGAATCAACAGACAGATGGACAGGCAGACAGACTTTATGGGGTCTACGATGCCTCCTTCAATGCGTTACAAACTTTCAGACAAACTGATAATACCATTTCACACTACAGATGAGTTTTGTGCTACGCAGAGTTGTCCTACATAACCAAAAAAGATTACAGACTGTGTAAGTAAATTTTTTTTCAGATTTACTTGGAGAAAATTGTGAAGTCTATTTGGTGTGATGTGTCTAAATTACTTATTTTATTAATATATTTATTTTGGAAATTTTTGGGTATTTTCAACAAAAAATGTATGATGCGAGGAAAAATTAATTTGCTATTGGCAACTCTGATGTTATAAAATATATGTGTCGTCGTTCGTTGTTGTTGCGTAAGCCGACCTGGTCGGTTTTCTGCAAATAAATACACATTTTTATAATTTTAAATTAAATAATAAAATGTGCTAAGTCTTTAAATCCTAGGACACAGTTATGAAGAAACTAGCACATAAACAAAGTTTTACCTTATGATTTGATGAGTTTATATATGCAATCAACAATTTCACCTAGCAAAAGGCTGGAGATTTCAAACGGTCCAAAAGAGATTTCTGTGACACCTTCGAATTTGATTTAGATTGGAATTGTGGTGAAAGAGATTTATGTGACATCCCACTATGTGGGAATGGTATAAAAATTAATATTTAAATGAAAATAGGAATTTTCTACTTTATATAAGGAACACTTTGATCACAACGTTTAACTTTATCAAAAAGGTAAAGAAAATTAATTTGGTTTAATGCTCTGTATAATGTCTACATGCAGTACTGACTCGATCTGGATAAATGGTATATCACATTCATAATTTTAATAATATTCATATAAAACAAGAAAGAGCTAGATTCGAGGTGCTCGACTATTATACCCTGTGTAAGGCATATTGTGGTATGAGCATGAGCAATGTCATCGTATAGTGGATATAATTACAAGTGGATTCGAGAAGAAACTGTATTCTGGGGCAGTATTTCTTGATATACAACCAGCATTTGACCGAGTCTGGCATCCAGGCATGTTATATAAAATGAAAAAACTGCTTCCTGCTCCATATTTCCTCTTATTAAAATCGTATCTAAGCAATCGACACTTTTATGTTCAAATGGAAGGAAAAACATCGAAACTATATAGTATCCATGCTGGTGTTCCACAGGGCAGTGTCTGGGACCTGTCCTTTACACAATATTCACTGCCGATCTTCCTGTTGTCAGTGATGTTCAAGTAGCCACTTATGCTGATGATACAGCTATAATTGCATCTAAAGACACTGCGGCAGAAGTATCTCAAGATATTCAAAATGAAATAGTTGAAATAGAGCGATGGCTTAAGAAATGGAAAATAAAGGTTAATACTGAGAAGTCGAAACATGTCACATTTGCTCTGAGAAGAGGAGATTGTCCGTCAGTATTTTTAAATAATTCACAAATTCCTCATAGTGACTCCGCAAATTATCTTGGACTCGATATAAATAGGAGAGTAACTTGGAAAAGTCATATTAAAGGCAAGACAAAGAAACTCAACAAAAAAACAAAAAAAATGTATTGGCTGCTTAGGAGAAAATCGCAGCTTAGTTTGGAGAACAAAGTTCGGCTTTACAAGGCTGTTTTAAAGCCTGTGTGGACATATGCTATCCAATTATGGGGAACTGCAAGCCAATCAAATATTGAAATTCTTCAACGATATCAGTCCAAAACGCTTAGACTTATTGTTGACGCCCCCTGGTTTGTGGCTAATGACCAAATTCACAAAGATTTAAATATTCCATACTTTAAAGATGGAATAAGCACAAGGTATGTTGAGAGACTACATGATCATTTAAATGTTTTGGCAATAGGCCTACTAGATAATAGCGATACAACCCGAAGACTTAAAAGAAATCATGTGTTAGATTTACCTTTTAGAGATTAAATTTTGTATATATTGTAAATAAACTCTTAATTATAGAATTTTGAATATAATAGCTGTTCTGTTATATTATGAACTTTCAACTAACTTACTTATTGTCTTATTGATAGATTGTAAATTAATAATAATAAAAAAAAAATAAAATATTGTGGTATGCTATAAAATTATAAGAAATATTTAGAAAAATTTGCTTTTTACCACTGCGGTAAAATTGTTGCGAATTATCAAATGTCAAGTTATTCTTGCAGCATTGCGGTATCTAGAGAGTCTATACAGAAGTCCTCCTAAGTAGGGAATGGCTAAAAACGATTTTTTGCAAACGGCCCAAGCCGCTCACAAATGTTAGGACACGTATCACCTCGGTAGCCTATGACGCAACTCCCTTAATTAAGGGTTGGTACGCCGGATTTTGTGTCCGCCACCGCAAAATATTTACTAGTGAAAACACGAAGGAAACGTTTGATACGATGAAGACCGCTCGGTCGCCCTCTCGACGTTGTCCCGGGGTCCTTCATCAAAGAAGGATCGAATCCGTGGCTGCCTTAAAAAATACCAAGTCTGCGATGGGCTCTGCGGACTTGGTATTAACAATGTGCGACCCTGATCGATAATCGATTGTAGCGCCAACTAAATGAGTAAGTAAGAAGTTTTTATACAAATTTCGCAAATAGGCTATGGTGGCTATGCTGAAATTGGCCGAATATAGTAACTTGATCCTACTTTTAATTAGTTACAAACTTGCATACAAACTGGTAATACCCTACCCACTCTATGAGTGAAGGGTAGAAAAAAAAAACAAAACAAAAAAGAGAGCTGCAACTGTATTTGAAAGTTTTCTGTTTGTATATTTACTTTTGGTGTGGATAGATGTGCACGAAACAGGCGACTGAGCGGAAGAAGGATATGAATCCTTGTATCGGAAGTTGTGCGTAGAGTTGCGATAAAAAGGAAATTAAAGAGAAACACATTTTTTTTTTGTACTTGTTGTTGCCTGAAGCATGAAATTGGTTCTGTCGACGAATTTTGTTTTTGTTTAATTTTTGTTTTATTTAAGCAAAACGAATTTAAGTTTAACAGTGTAAAACAAGTTTCGAATTTGCATTAAAATGAAATTTTCTGTAATTTCTTAATTTGAAACTTCGCATGCTCTTCCATAAATGAACTCGAAATGAGCTGTTTACTGCCGTTAAACTCAAGTTTAATATTCTCTGGCTATGTCATAAATGTCATCGACATACTCGTGCAAGAGATGATGTCGAAAGATGATTGCATTTGGAGGCACAGAACAGTCAAGAGCTCAGTTTCCGTTTCATGAAGTATTTAGTAGGAACAGGATTCAGTACAGGATTGTAAAGGAAGAACAACGACGACAACAAAAACGATACGAGTACTTCAGTCGGCAGCTTCTGACAGTTTTATCGATGTTTACAGTAATAAATGTTGTTTAATTGCAAAACAAAACCCGAAAGCAGTCAACTGCGGAAACGTATTGAGCGCGTTAGAGATATTTTTAAGAAAGCATATTACATATGTTCATTTGAATCGGATAGATACACATACCTATACAGGAGTATATGTCGACTGTTGCCTTTATGTACTACTCTCTCATTGGCAGCAATTTAAATTATAACTGCAACGGGCGTTACAAGACGATCTGATCTGCTCTGAACTCCCATGTTTATATTGCGCTGCTATATCAACACAATAAGATACGTCAGCTTGAATGTCACCCTTGCTCAATGCATTTTATGGCTTTCTTTTAATCTGACAGATACGTCACGGCCACAGTTTGAGACTCTTTCTTTCCTTCTATCGACCGACCGAACGCCCGGTCGGTCAGTCGGTCTTTGTATCTGTCTGCCCGTCCGTATATCTCGCAGTCGCTGGGATCATTGTTCTAACCTTTTGACGTGTTTGTAGGTAAGTAGATACGCTCAGCCAATATGAACTGCTTATTAAATATTATTGTATGGGTGAAAGTCAAAATGCGCTGCGAATTTTTGCGTTGACATCTGTTCGAGTGCATAAGTTAAAGAAAAAAGAAAAATTATTAAGAACAAAGCGTCATCATCGATAACAATTCCAGACAATCGAACATCGTTTGGCGCATATAAATATTATGAGAAAGAAAAAGATGGCTCGCCACGCTATGGATAAGAATCGTCAAACATTGTCAACGCAATTCGTTTGTCAATACTTATGAATGCAGTGGCAATCTATGGAGCCATTTTCATTTCGATGTAATTCGATGTTCGATAGCAAAGTAGAATAATAATTTTTATTAGCTGGCAAATTGTATTTGAGATGCGAAATGTCTATGCGTTCATTCACATTCCGCGCAATTCGCAATGGCAAGGCGAATGGAGAAGGAGCAATTGCGTTCCAAGATGGCGATAAGCGTAGCCGAGGTAATTCCATTCTCGACAATATTATGCAATATAAATCAGCAAATGGCCTCAATACTGTTCTCTTCCTCTTGCATAAGCTGTGCGGCAGTGGGTCTTTGTATATGTAATACATATAAATGTATCTGTTTGTACAAGTGGCTGTCGGCTGTCGGGGGTTGCGCACCCTTACCGTCCCATTCTGCACTGTCGATAAGCCAAGGTAGCGCAGCCCGAGGAGTCCAGCCCGCACAGCCAGCAAGTTTAATTCGAAATGATAACAGAAGTTTCAAAAGAAAAATTGTGGCAGGAACCGTGAAAAAGGCGATGTAGCAGCTTGTTTGCTTAACAATGCACAGTGGGTCCAAGTCTGATTATGTTAAATTATTTCAAGTTATTTTTAAATACACATTTTTTCTTTTGTAGTTCTGATAAAAAACTAACAAAAATTTCTTATTCAATTGAACCACTCTTGAGATATTGTGAATTAAATAATTTCTCTAGGTTGATACAACAGTCATGACTAAATGTTAGTACAACTGTCAGACATTCTGTCAGATGGTTCGTGCGAAATAACTTGGTAAAGAAGTTCGTGTTTGGTGCGTTTTGCAAATTTTGAAGTTTTTGCTTGCAAAACTTGTTCAGTATTGTATTTTCATGTGCTGATAATTTCAAAACTTTAAAGAAAACATACGGACAGTCGACAATGCGAAAACCACAGACATACGAGTGATAAAAAATGTTAGTATCGGTTCGCACTGTAGTTGATGATTTGCCTCGTTCACATCTTCGACTAACCAAAACGTTCAAAAAATAAAAAAATTAATGCTTGGAAATCGGCAGGGAGATGGCAGCCGACCTTTTAGTATCGTTTGGATCGAAGTAGAGCATTACGATATTTTTTGCATGAGAGGCGCCTTCTGCCGATATTGCTAAAATTTTGTTTGCAGATTTCCTCATCTCGTGCGCGACTTTTTGACCTCCGTATTAATATGGCATGGTCTCGTGTGCCTTTTAACACTCCGCGGAAACCATTTTGAACCTATTGAGTAGAAAAAAGAATATTCGCGGAGGGCTCTGAAAGTTATTCCAAAAATCGGCCTAGTAGATTGTCAGAGTAGTTGGAATATGTGTATTTCATCTAATGTGAATTACTTTGATCCATGTTGATTTTAACGTATGATATGTATATGGATATATGTGATATACTGTACTACCTGAAAAACAAATACTCCATATTAACAATAATTAAAATTGTATTTATGTACATTTCCTTTGCACAATTTTTTACTCTTGAAAAAAAAAAGAATCTCATATGATGAACGTGTCATTTAAGTCTATTATCAGTTTGTCTGGACGCTTGCAATGCATTAAAGGAGGCATCGTAGGCCCCATAAAGTATATATATGCTTGATTGGTGAGACGAGTCGATCTATCCATCTCTGTCTGTCTGTCTCTCTGTCTGAATGTTATTGCGCATTTATGGCGGCTCAATTTTAAAAATATTCAGTTGAAACAGGAACCAAGAGCTCAGTTTCCGTTACTATATTGCAGTTAAGTTGAGTATCGATATTTCTTCATCCATTTTGGGGTAACCCCGATACAAACCATTCGCCAACTTTTACTTTTTGTGTGAAAAAACTTTTTTATTGCTACCACTTCAACTAAAAAATGTATATGGTGGTTTCTATTGAACGGACGCTCCACATATATTTCAATTGGTGTAATCTTCCACTTTTTGGAGAAGGGTCCATGCAAACCACCTGCCCACTTTCGCCTTTTTGCATGAATAACTTTTTATTGCAGTCAATATAGCAATGAAATTGGACACAGTGGCGTCTTATATATATCAACAGGTGTGTTTCCCCACTATTTGAGGTAACCCATACAACTGTTCCGATTTTGCATTAAAAATGTTTATAATACAGGAAAAAATCAACTAGAAATTTGATATGCTGGCGTGTTTTCGGCGTGTCCTGCCCACTTTTAGGAGTAACCCCTACCAAACTTACTACCCTCGTTTAGGTTATTATATTTTACATATATATTATTTTAAAGCTGCTAACTATCCTGAGCTGGAAACTTCGAGTGAGTGCTATTAAAACTTTGGTTCAACCGAATTTAACGGTTATATTTAATACATTATTATTTAATCGGGAAAAGGAAATTTATATTTCGGAGACTTGTCCATTTTTTTTATTAAGGATGAATCGATTTAAGTTTGACAATTATTATCATTCAAAATTGCTGATATTGTTTAAATATATATTACACTTATATTAATAAAATTTTGCGGCCTGGACAGCTCGTCTGCCTAGCGTGCCTTAACAGATCTACAATTCAAACCCACTTATTCATAATTTTCCTAAAATAATTACCTAATATTTACAACTTCCTCATATCCAACAAAATTATTCATTGGATAAATCCCATCTACAACTGCCAAAAAGTCTCAATTTATGCCAAGTTCGTATACGATTATTTTTTATTGTATCCAAATTAAATTTTTATTTTTAATTTTAATTTCAAGCAGTACAATGTATTTGACTTAAGTCGATCGATTTTGCCCCACTGTAAAGTAAACCCTCTGTCTCTTTCCTTCCGTCTTAATGTCGAGTGTACCTGAACCAATTTCGACTGTTTTTCGACTACCATCATTCCATATAAATTAGTCTCGTGGGTGTAATTTTATTAAATCAACAAAAAATTTGCAATGTTGGCAACGCTCGATGCTTTTGAATCGACTTTACTCGGCACAGCTCAGATGGCATCCCCCTTTGTGTGGTGTGCGGTGAAGAGCACGGGTGTGAATGCGAGGCGAATACGTGTATTGAGGGTGAATGGGAATGACGGAGGCAGGCCTGCCTGTGTTTGTATATTAAAAAAAAAATGAGCTTGCATGTGTAAGCTTTTGTTTTGTTGATTTCTGTTTTATATTTGCTACCGGATTATTATAATATATTGAAGATCGCTTCAGAATAAAATTTGCTGTTTATTACTGGAGCTTTAGCGGCGATATATACAATTTAGGTACTTGATTTATGTTTAAAAATATGCACTAAGATTTTGACATAAGAACAAATACATGTTCCCCTAATTAAGATACATACCTCATAACTTATACACAGATCATCGTTTGCGCATCGTTTGAGAGCCTGTTGTTGGATCTACCGCTTCGAATTAGCCGGAATCAGCAGTTTGAAGGTCCCTCGTATAAGTATAGTACTTTTTTTTTAATTGGTTTTTTATCGACATGTTCGTTTCTCAATTTTCATTTCGCTATATTTACGTTCATCTTACATTGAATCTTAATCGAATATGTTGAAGTGGGTCGGCTTCTACGGTTTAAATATAAAAACACCCAATGAAATAAACAACCAAGAGAAATTAAATTAAAAAATTAAAAACCAATATAACAAAAAAAAAAAAAGATAATTCCAATTTTCATCACTTTAATTTTTAAAAATTCGCGTTAATACAGCGATGAAGGTAATTGTGATACGCATTAAAGTTTATTTTTAATTTTGTAGATAATCCATACTCAATTTTCGTGAGTTTCACAATATTAGCGCGACTCTAAGAATTCATAAGCTGAAAATTGCAATTATCTCTCGTACACACTCACTAACAGATAGTCAGGCCGATAGACGAACAGACGTACAGACAAATGTGTATTCAGATAGACGGACAGGGCTACACAATTTGGCTATTCGATCTGATCAAGAGTACTCAAATGATCGAAAAATATTTATATATTGAAAAGAAAAAACAAACAAAAAAAGAAAAGAAAACAGTTTTTTTCCGGCTATGTGGCCTTAAAGAGTGTGACTATACGGGCAAAATGGCCGAATAATGGCCGTAGTGGTTGTAGCATCTATAAAGTGCAATATAAGACAAGTTATGGTCAAGGAGAATCTAAATGTCCAAGTTTGAAGTGTCTAGCAATTATATTATTACTACTATAGTTTCTGAGATAAGTTGTTTCATACATCCAGACGAACGGACAGACGGCCATAGCTAAATCGATACAGTTTCCAATGATGCTGATCAAATATATATATATATATATATATATATATATATATATATATATATATATATATATATATATATATATATATATATATTTAATGGGGTCTACCACGTCTCCGCCTACATATTACACACATTCTCACAAACTTAATATACCCATGTCCCTTTGGGTACAGGGTACAATTATAAAAATATTAATACAATGTGTGTTGTAAAATAGAGTTTATTCTTTTATGATTGGAACATTATTTTTTAACAGAACTTCGGGGATCTTGTTTGCTGGAGTTGATCTGTGATAAACAATTTAAGATACTCGTAATTTGTTGGACTAAGTTTTTGCAATGATATGATTAAATGGTTGAAATGAGAGATATTATACTCCAGAGATATAATTGTGAGTGGCTATTTTTTTACTTCGTGTAACTATAGCCCGAATGCGCCATCTTTTTGAAATTCAGTTTCATACAAACGAACTCTTACTTTTGCTCGTATAGGTATAATTAATACAATTTCGGAAATATTTTGAAAACAACAATAATCAATTGTAAATGTATAAACTTGTATGTAGGTACGGATATAATGGAAACCAGACGAGTGCATAGAATTGCAATGAAATAAGTTATACAATATATTGGATGGAATATTTATTTTCATTTTGAGTCATCTTGCTATATATTCCCTTAAATTTTCACAGCCAAGCAAATGTTGTATTGAAAATTATAAAAAATGTGCGCCATGGGCTTTAAAATGTAAACATTTTCGCAGCAAAACAAAAATCCATTTTGGATTTTAATAAATTATGATATAGCTGCGCAGCGGGATGTAAAAATTTCGCAAAAAATAAAAGGGGAAAAGCATGAAAAGCGAAAAGTGTGTAAACAGAATATTTAAGAGTATTAAGTGTAGTGAGTAGCCCTGAAAGTTCTTACATTCTGAAAACGCTGCAATATGGTTGGTGTTACCAACTTAACTATTTGCATAAAAAATTGTGTTTCTTTGTATTGGCAATGTACAATCTGAAACCAATACTTCTTTTTATGAGAAATTGTAGAAAGAGACTAAAGGACGATAGCACTATTCGTTTCAACCAATTTTCGAAGCACTTTTGTCATTCAGAAGTGGGTACCTTCAAAACGAGCTGCTTAACAACTTCTTCAGGCTTCTAAAAGCGTTGCAATATATTTTTGATGTGCAGTAACAAAAATATGTCATTAGGTGCCATGTCAGGACTGTAATCCGAATGATGCATCAGTTCGATGTTTTGATTGCTCGAAAACTGTTTTCTGTGTTCCAATGTGTGGCAGATTTCTTTATCGTGGTGGATGATCCGTCTTCGGCGATTGGTTTTCCTCAATTCACCGAAAACTTCTGGCAAACAAATGGTTGTGTACCATTCAAAATTGATCGTCCTTTAATGGAACAGGACCAGTTTTATGGAAAAAAAACGATCATTTGCTTCGAAGGGTTTCGTCCGCAAACAACTTTTGTTGGATGCAGCTCATCTTGGAACTCCAACACAGTCGATTTCTGTTTTGTTTTAGATTTCCTGATTCGTTACAAATTACGATGTTATAGACGTGTTTTGAAATACCTTATCTGCATTTCTTCAACATTTTCTTTGCATCAATCGATACGAGCCATTTTTTGGGTGATTGTTGTTTTCGATGTTTTCTAAGACGACGATAGTTGTTTTTGGACAAGGTATCCGACAAATCAAACCAATTGAGCTTAATTATTTGGATGTAGATACCGGATCTCATTGGAAGAGTTATGCAGAAAATCGAGGCATCTGAAAGGTAAAACTTTTAGCATTGATATCTCGTATACGCGTTTCTGTATTGAAGATTTTCTGCTTTTCTAGCTACTTTTCCATAAACGTTCAGTAAAACTCTCATAAAAGAAGTAGAAAAGAAGAGTGGCGCCAGGACGAAAAAAAAAATCAACCTGTGCATTTGCAATGAACTGTCATATATAGGATAGCGGCATGCGACAGTATACGCACAGGTTGCCATTTGCAGCAAATGTTGCAGGACCTTTTTTGCAAACACCAATACACACATCGCATACACGCATATACACAAGGACTCATGGGAGTACCAAGAAGAAGAGCCGAAGGAGAGAAGTACAATGATGCGAGAAGCGTCAGAAAAATGGGCGCGAATGTTTGCATTTTTAAAACACCCTTTTTGCATTAATGGCTGCCGTCTCAGTGCCTGGGCAAAGAGCATAATGCGGTGCGGGGTGAGGAGATATGCAGTAGCACGGAGTCGAGCAGGGTGTTTTATGCCTTGTTTTATTTATGCAAAATTATGTTTCAATTAAACGAAACACGCAGACGTAATTGCATGAAATTACACAGCCCAAAAGCCATTTGCCACTGCTGTTACCAGGCGAGAATCACATCGCGGTAGCGAATATGACTGTGGCTGTTGTGGAGGTATTACATTACAGGCGCTGAATCATTTAAATGTGAAGACGATGGCGTGGATGGGAATCGAAACTGACATCGAATGCTAATTCGCAGCGTTTTGGACAATGGCTGGAGAGAATGAGCGAAAGGACGCTGATGTGCTTGGATTACGGGAGCAAAAACATCTGTGATTCGCTGTAATTATGCAGACATATGTAGGCAGGGGTTCGGCAACGGCGCTGAATTTAAAGTAGGATCAAGTCGCGGCTTTGTTTATCATGTCAAAATATTTTCCATTCAAATTTTTTTAATTTTTTTTTTTTTTTTTAGTGTTGGTTTGCACTAACCTGCCATAAATTTGTCTAGTTTATGCGTTTTCGGCGTGCAGTTAGAATTTCACGCTCGACTGCCGTCCGTGCCAGCAATATCAAGAGAAGGAAGGCAACATTGTTCCCGCATGAAATTAATATCCGCCGTTTTGAATCTATCTGTTTATGCGCATAAACATCATCAGCATCATCTTGGTCGTCATCGTCATCATAGTCGTAGTCGTTGCCATTGAGAAGCTTCACCAAATACCTTATCGCACCAATGATCGAGCCGTTTAGACGAAACTTTTCCAATAACGTAAGCCAAATGTGCATTTGTGCTCGGCATTTGCTACGTGCTTAGCATAGCCGACGATAACTGACTACATACATATATATATATATATATATATATATAATGCTGTTTCCCTACTACTCCCTCCCTAGCCGCATGCTACGCATTCACATTGCTAAATGCCAACCAATCTATGAAACGCCATTTTGACGTTTTCCAAAAAGTTTCTTTTATTGCATACATGAGCCATTCCATTTCGTGCTTCCGTTTCCGTTGAAGACATCGTTGGCGCAGACATAACGCCATTCTCGCTCTTGGCCCTCATTTTCCCTTTCCCCTTTCCAAAAAAAAAAAAAGTATTGGCCTCCATCGCTTTTCGCACATGTTCGACTCAGCGCGTTAATGTGTGTGTATGGGTGTACATATTTAATAGAAACGCTATTATGCGCGCATATGTGTCTGTGTGTATGTGTTGTGTGTGTATGCGCTTATTATCATAATCCGTCGAGTTGTGCTTCGAGCTGCATTAATTAAATTTAATTAAGAATATTTTGCAACATTCTCTTAGCATTCTCTATGCTACTACGTGGGATAAGCGTGAATCGCCATAGTTAATGTCCTTTTTGCTTATTGCATTACGAGACATGAAATTAATTTTCATTATGGTGCGAACTTCATAAATTTTAGTGTGTCAAAAATTAATTTGATTTCTTCTCTTGGTTCGACAACAGACTTTTCTGTTTGTTCTTTTTCTCAAAATATATATTCTCCATAGATTCTTATTAGATACGCGATATTATATTTATGCATTATATTATTAAAAACAATTTATGCAACTTTTTTTTGAAATACTTATGATATGAGTTTTTATTTCCCTGAGAGACCTATCATTTATTTTAAGCAATCTGCATCATTAATATTGTGTTTGACAGTCATTCAAAGTAGGGATGTCAATATCGTATCAATATGTTTAATATCAATATAATAATTAGTAATAATTTGTAATAATTTTGACAATTATATAATTTTCAAAATGAAAAAATGAATGGAAACGACCGATTTATTTTACAAGCGTGAGAAGTGAAAGCAACTCTATAGAATAATTAAATATGATACCAATATTTTTATACTTTCACATATGGGACCTGTGCGGCTGTGTATCTGTGAAGACGGGAAAGAGTCCTTCAGTTTTCATCGAATCTTTCTATATCTCGCAGGCAGACTCTCTGTTACCGGGATTCGTTTCTGTTCACCTAATCGGGAATGGCACGCACACGATAAATGGTAAAAAAAAATGTTACAGCCAATATAAACGGACGGCAGCTTCTTATATATATAAATGGGAGTGTTCTACACACATTTATGGGTAGGATTTCTTCGACGCAAATATTGAATATCAATATAGTAATTTTCAATATCGCGATATTATCAATCCTAGTTCAAAGTAGACATGAAAGGTAAACAGACGGACAGAAATCAGATGGTTCTCACGACGATTCGGCGAGAGAAACCCACTGTTTCAATTACTGCTTGACCTCTGTTGTGTTGCGATGGATTTTCGTTTCATCCACGGTCATCCGGTCAACGGCAAACACGATTTCGGCACCGACCTACTTTCTGTCTGTCTGTCTGTCTGTCTTTCATGTCCGCATTCAATGGCTATCAGGCAATATCTTAATGATGCAGACTGTTAAAAATTTGACAACAGACTATTAATAGTTGACATTTGTCAAAAACAAACAAGTTCAAAATTACTAAAGCCATCCGATGTCAAATCGAGTACTTGCTAGACTACTCTCTAAATAATATTAATAAGCTTTTGTTCCTTTTTTCTTTAATTCTGAACACTTCGAATGCATTTTACTACAATATAAATAGCTGTGTGTGTTGCCTACAAAATTAGTGAAATTATTGTACTGTGAGGCATTGTTAGCGTCTACTTCGTCCTGTGCCACAAGTAAGGTTATGTTTTAGCGGCCATTGGCCATCGGTTAAACGAAACACTTATACTGGAGGTCTATTGAAGAACCGCAGGATAACTTATTCTTCTACTATCAGCTCATATATAAATTTGTGAATAAGGAAACTAATTTCTCAGTTTCTATCAAATCGTTTCAAAAATCGGTATGAATCCTCTTAGCGGCCACGTTTAGATACGGCCCCTATATAAACCTGATAAAACAAAAAAGCTGCAATCGAATGTGTTAGACGTCAATATATACTGTGCCTTGTCTACGGCTCTTTATTTGAATCATAGATTTGTATGGGTGCTATACCCTATAATGGTCCAATTCAAGCTTATGAGGCATATTTTATTAGAATTGACGAAAAATATAGCAAATTTAGTGTTTCTAGCTTATAACATCAAAAACAACAAAATTTGTGTACAAAAATTTAAATATGTGTAAGGATTTTTTGGGGTCTACCCCTTATAGTGAAGTTGGTACGCTCAAATAATACACTTTATCTTTAAAAGTAATAGGCTCGCACCGGCTCCCTCCTTAAGGGGTCCCACACAGCCGTGTCTTTTATTAAACTCTGTACCCATAGGACAAAACGGTATATTAAGTTTGTGGAAATGTACGTGTATGTAATTTAGGCAGAATTAGGCGTAGCAGATCCCATCATAAAAAGTCGAGTCAACATAGAGAGGTGCTTCTGTCAATTTAAACAACGAAGTCTTGATGACTTCGAGTTTAAATATTTAGACTCTCCTATTCCCTCTTTAGATAAAACGTGTGCATATTATGCGCCTCCTCATCCCAAAGTGTTTTTATGTGCTAGCTGGAATTTCCATTGGAAATTTTGATTTTACTCGGAACGTACACGGAACGTTTTTATCATACGAGCACTATTTTTGTTGTTACAGTTACTTACAAAATTCATCTCGGCCAAAAAAGAAAAAAAAAAATAATGCGTCCAAATTTTCGGGTGATGATCTGTTACGATTTTCGACGTGGTGTTTCTCAAGAAGAGTGCGTCAACCAACCTACTTCGACTTTGCCAAAAAACATTGATGCTGTGCGAGAACTGATGAGAGAAGATTAACATGTGACATTACGTGAGATTCAGTCATCCTTGGACATTAGTGGGACCAGCATACATGGAATATTGGATCCTACATAATTTGATAATCGCCCAAAAAATGGTTCGTATCGATTGGTACAAAGAAATGTTGAACAAAATTCACCCGCGGTGGTTAAAAACACGTCTATGACATCGTAAATGGTGGCGAATCAGGGTTCTATGCATATAAGTCCGAAAAAAAACAGCAATCAATCAAGACAATAGTTGTTCGCTATTCGCTTTTCGGACAAGCAGCTAATGTCGCAACTTTGTTTGCCAGAAGTGAGTAAAGCCATCCGCTGAATACGGATCATCCTCACACACCGGTTTACACAAGTGAGTTTTTGAGCACTCAAAACATCGAGTTGATGGGTATTCGCCATACAGCCGTGAGTTGGCCTCCAATTAATCCAGTGGTAAAAGTGCTTCAAAAATTGATCATACATCAAAAGATCCGCGACTGACACAAGCACACTGCGGAAAGAACTTGATTAGAACTTGATTAGTAGTTCTTTCAGCAGAAGATTTTTGCCCAACACCATATTCTCTGGATCTGGAGCTTTGTGGTTTCTGGTTATTTCCAAAAAAATTAAAAACAAAAAACGATGTGATGGGTGAACATTCGCGAGGTTTTAAATCGAATCATGTTGACAATAAATATTATTATATTTAAGACAACATACGTACATGAGACTAATGAAGTATGGTAACTAAAATATCTCTGATAGTGTATCTCTATAGTGCATCCAATTACAATGAGAACAATGCATCAATTGTAGTTTTAGAGATCGTAGTTTGTATGATTCGATTTGTATTATTTTGGATATTAAACATCTTCTGTAAAAATGCAATGACAGGAGGACGTGAAAAGCTTTGAGGCCTGCGGTCATTGGGGCAACTTCAATTATTTTGGCTTCATCCGTTTTTTCAATATTTCTCCTAAGGCCTTCATCAGTTGTAGCTTTACGTTGCTCAATTGACTTTCATGAATTGGCTGCAGTTGTATTTAACTTTATTCGGGCTTTTATAAAAGACTGAAGAGACTTTATTTCATCGATGTGTCCAACAATATTTTGTGAAGTCGTTCTGCTATTTAAGGCCACTAACTTCATTATCAACAATGGCGCACAGATTCCATTTAGAGGCCATATTTTCTTAAATGATTTAATAAATATACGAATGAACTTTAAACAATAATAATATTAATAGTAATAATAATATATTTACCTTAAATATATAAAATACCTAATATGAATTTTTATAATAAGAAATTTGGTAACTAAAACTGTTGCAATTTTATAGCAATTTTATTGTCTACGATCGTCTGTCTATTGCTGCTTTGCTTTTCAGAAATGATATAGTTTTAGCTAACATTGATTGTATTGCTCTTGTGCAGCTTTGCCCTTTTTATAGAGTTTCTTAGAACTGCTAACGCAAAAGCTGTCGATTAATAGAGCTTTACGTCCATAATTTGCCTGGAAATTTGCTGTTTGATATAGTTTTATATTAAAAACATATTATTCACCTTATCACTAATTAAATTAACTATATTTAGTTTTGTTCGATAAGTTAGGTTAAGTCTCTGTAAGTACTATTGTGTTCATGGGCGCATAAATAAATAAATAAACGTAGAAAATCATTAGGAAGCGACAAATCAGACAGAACGATGGTTACGAGAGAAGAGAATTGAACATGCTGTCCATTTAAAAAATTAATTCGCTTACAATTCACAACTAGTTTTAACATACGCCAGTTAAAACTAACGCTAAAATGGAGATGTTTCACATTAAAAATTTAAGTGGCAAGTGTTTAGTAGCAAAATGGATATAATTGTGTGCAGTTATCGTAGAAATTAAGAAGCTATAAAACCACGATTTATGACTATGACTATTTTGACGGGGCGATCTACAGACAAAAGATATGTATTGAAATTAATGTGAAGAAGATAAAAAATTATCAAGTTTAAAAAAAATCTATGTTTTTGTTGAGTTTTCTAAGCAGGGAACAGGACTATTTTGTGTAGTGTGTGTAAAAGCTTTAAAAATATAAGAAATTCGGGACGATCATATCAGTTCCACTACAGCAACGCTTCGAGAAATTGTAATTTAACCCTTCTGCTATGTTTCGAAAAAATTACACGCTTAATGTTTTGGGTCAATTTGACCCACCCATACAATTTCAGTGTTTTTGAAGATATTTCTAATAAATTTTCGAAATATTTCTTAAGAGTGCAATTATTTTTTATTACTTAAACTGTTTTAAATAGTAGTATGGAGTTTTAAAAGGGATCACCTAATTATTAAGTAACTGCTTTTTACATTTCCAAATCTATACCTTTTTTTTACTATTTATTACACAATAGGTAGATGATTTCTGAAGAATTTATGAAGAATTAAAACAAATGTACTGAAGTTAATAGATTTTTATTGGCAACTTATGCACACCAAGCTGCTGTCTTCCTTGCAAACAAATTTTTGTCAGTTGCTGCATACTGTTGAATATTTGTTAGAGTTTTTTGTGTGCTGGCAAAAGGAGCAACGCTGTCATTTTTTGGCAGATTCAATGCTGGGAGATGAGCCATATGGAAGTCTCTCTCTCCAAATAACGTGGGGTTTGATCATTTGTTTTCCAATCTCTTCAAGAAAAAGTCTGCGCTTGAATAGTTTATTAGAATTCCAGGAGGGGTCGATTTCAGGCCATATAACGTAAGCGTTGCATGCCGAAATATCTACCATATTTGAAAATGAAATATCGGCCACCGTTTGGTCTGACGTTTGCATATATAGTTAACAACTAGTTGATCAAGTGCATCCACTCCATCCTTGGTTTTATTGTAATGATGTATTATCTCGTTTTTTTTCTGTATATTCGTCACTTACAATAATAGAATGATGGAGGGAGCTCAAGGCAACCATGAATTTGAATATTTTTGGTACGTACGACACAATGGTTACATTATTTGTGAACAGGAATTCGCTATGAAAAACGTTCTTTTTTTTCATGTCAATGATGTTTTGTGGCAAAAAAGATTTATTCTTTCTGACTGCGCCTACCAAAGTTCTATTTCGCCGAAGTAGTTGCAAGCCTAGATTGTAGGTAGTAAAGAAATTATCGCACGTAATCGTGCGATAACCTTAAGAAGCTGATCCGATAAAGAGAGAACAACACATTCTTCCAAAAAACACGTAAGGTGGGACACCAAATTCCAGAGAAATTTTTATATTTGATGTCCATTTGAAAAACAATACTTTGATTCATTTCCGGTTCCGTATTTCTTGCACATCCTAAATTAACTTCCATCTTCCAGACATACTTGCTTGTTGCGTCACACAGACCCCATAGTTTTATACCATATTTCGCGAGCTTCGAAGGAATGTACTGCCTAAAGCTGCACTAGTTGCTCATCGATTGTTACATTTTCGTGTGGATTATAAAAACTTTTTTTTTTAGGTGCTAATTTGTCGCGTTGTCTTCTATGCTCTCTATCGTCAGCGCAGTCAAATAGAATGCACCGTGAAATATTCATGAATCTTTACAGGCTCATTGTAGCGCAGAAAATCGGCCTGCCATCACTTTCATTCCACAAGTGGAGTAGACTTTCGCCATGTGATTTATACACTCCTGCCAAGATTTGTAGTCCAAGATATGCTTCCAATTCTATCAAGTCTATGTTTTTCCAATCGTTGCCAAACACTTGCAATTCTTTCTTGTTCGTCATTTCTATAACGATATTTTATACTTGAAGGCAAAAACATATCAAGTGATGATTTTATGTCCGTAACCATCGAAACGGCGCGCCTAGTTGGTCCAGGTGAGTGGCATAGAACTTGATTGCCAGGAATTCTGCCTTTCGATAAGGGTGGAGGCTGATCTTGCCACAGAACACTCTTATCTTTTGATAAATACGTACGTACGTTGTGCTTTTCTGTCATGATACATCCTCAAGTAAAACACTTTCCACACTCTCACTCGAAGACACATCTAAAATTTCATCTTCGTTCTTTATCGGTATATTGCGGCTGAAATATGCAGTCAAACTAAGCACATTTCAAACTAAGCACACATCACAAACCACAAAAATGTTGTAAAAACAAAAACGTGGCTCTTCAATAAAATGCAAAAACTTTTTTTTTTTAACTTTTGCTTTAAATTGTTAAACTTTATGCACTTAACAAGTACTAGAAGAATCAGGTCGCTTGGATTAAATTCAAATTGTGATTAAATTTTTGTGAATTCAAATCAAAATTGGTTCATTTTGACCCAAACATAGCAGTAGGGTTAAAACGTTTTCACTCTTTTCTTAAACTACAATAATACTCAAAGAAAATAGAAAATTTTTTTATTTTCCAATATTTATTTAGATTTCACTGTCATTGATTTTTGTCTTTTTGTTTTGAATTTTAGTCGTTCATACTTGTAGTTCGGTTTAAACAATTTATGTTCTTCATTTCACTGTGTATAGCATATTCTATTATATTCTATGTATGTCAGCTGTAAATACTTTTCAAGGAGTCTGATTGCAAGTTTCATTTTTCATATCGTTTGACTTGCTCATTTTCTTTCAGACAAAACTATTTCTTTTATTTTCTATCATTTTTTTTTTTTTTTGTATTTACACTTAAATTTTTAATTCGATTTATTTTAAATACCATTTCTTCTTCTTTGTTAAATAGTTTGTTCGTTTATGTTGAATATAATTCAATTACGTATATATCGGTGTAAATCTATATATATATATATATATATATATATATATATATATATATATATATATATATATATATATATATATATATATATATATATATATATATATATATATATATATATATATATATATATATATATATATATATATATATTTTTATTCATCTCGCTCAATTTGTTTTTGGTTGTTATTATTGTTGTTGTATGCACTTGATTCGATAGTTTCATTTAATGTATATAAAATATTCAAGATACTTTTCATTTAATCTTTGTATTAGTATTCTACGTATATAAGTTTACTTGATTAATTTGTCATTAACTGCTGCAATTTGAATTCTCTTTGCGAATTTGTTCATTCAAATTTGGATGGGATTTGGTTGAATTACGTTTCTTGGGTTAGTTCTTTAGATCTATATATATTTTTGTAAACAATTCTTGCCTAATAAAGTTTCAAATAAAAGCAAAAATAATAAAATTAAAGCTAAAATTAAAAAAAAAAAACAAAACAATTTGTATAAACATACATGAATTTTTGGCTGGCTCAAGGTAATTTTTTTTACATATTTCTATCAGTGCGAAGGGAGAATAATAACAACAACTTTTTGTTACACAGAAAAATGTTTTAACCGCAAATACACTTGTTTTGAACTCAGCTACAAAGTTCTCATCAGTCTAATTGTCGCTCATTGAAAAAATCATGCTTCTCTTATGAATTTCATTACATCGAACGATAAACGCGTTTACCTTTCCAAGCATGCTATGTCTGTTGCATTCTTAACACTCTGTGTATTGTCGTTAGACGATCCACTTTTAAACTTCGCCTGTGGTTAGCAGCCCTGCTATTTATAAATGTGCTGATTTAAAGAGTTTTGTTAGCTTTTTTGTTCTTAATCGATCAGAAAACCAAAGACGAAAGATTTTATAATTACTTTGATCATTTTAATTAAATATTAAACGTCATGCCAAACGTGAATACAATGTAAAGTTGTTGCTATCAATTGCTCTTCGCATTGAGAAAATATGTAAATAAAATTATGAATTCGAAAAAATTATCTTGAACCCCCTAAATAATTTAGGTCGCTAAATAACATTGTAAAAAATGCAGAAATAATAAAAAGTCCTTTTAGAGATTTTTAATAATTTTCATTTATCATATATGTTTGTATCATTAAAATCGCTGCATGTTATTATATAATACAGTTTTCACACATCTAAACTTAGCACTACCAAGTAGAATTAATTATTTAATTAACAGAAAAAATTAATAATTAATTTAGTTGCGCAAAAAAACATTTAACTAATTAAAAAGTAAAAATACTTAAATCAAATTAAACAATTCGAAAACGAAATATGAAATATATATTTTCTTCAATACACAATTTTTGAATAAAGGCAACAAAATAGGGTTTATACTTATATAATGCTATCGAGGACTGCGGAAACAAAAACAAAATGGTTGGTTAAAGAGAACACAGGGATTCATTAATATCACTTGAAAATAATTTAACAAATAAAAAACATCCTTCTTCTTCCTTTTTTTTTTTTTTTTTTTGTAAAATGGAAGTAGCACAGTTTATAATATAGTATTTATTTATTAGCTTTTTGCTTAGTTTGAAGTGTGGCAAATTGTTGTGGAAGATATTAAAGTAGTTTTTATATGTACTATGTTAGTTTTATAAAAATTTTAACTCTTATTTTGTTGGGGGAAGTTAGACAACTACGTATATCGTTAGCTATTCAGGGTTCGCACGCTGCACGAACTCAAAACGTCTTGGCCTGTTTCTATGGTGGTGGTTCTCTCTTTGCATCTGTTAGATATACTTTTAACTGCATATTCTACATATGCATTTACATAAATCATATATAAATCTTCTTTCATTGTATGCTTCGCTTTCTCTTGTTATGTACCTCTTAAGTATGCCTGTAGAGGAGTTTGGCATATACTACAATGGCTGTATATGCTTGTACCTAAGTCTAATACGTATTTTGAGATTTTTTCTTCTTACATTATTTATTCCAGTTTTTTAATATTTTTTTTATTCTTTTTAAGCCAGCTCAATATATAATTTTTTTGTACGCGCACTTTTATTGAAAATGGCGTCTCTCACTCCCAATCAATTTTCTTTCACTTATTAGCAAATTTAATTTAAAATTTTAGTCACTGGCAAACGACATTTTTATTTAAATATTTAATTTTATTTTTGAGTTTTTTTTAATTGTTTTTTTTTTTTTTTTTTTTTTTTTGTTTTTATATTTATGTTTAATATTATCAATTACGTATTTTGAAATGTTGATTATGCTTTTGGGTATGTTGCATACCGATTTATGTATTGTATTGTAAATATGCTCATAAAGATAATTAATTCATTTTTATTTAAATTAAAACTAATGCATTTAGTTTTCTTGCAATTAATTAATTAATTAATTATTTATTATATGGCATTAATGACGTTCCGCTCTAATTTTAATTACTAATTTTTATACACATACATTTTAAGTCGAAGCAAATCGAGAAAATTAATTCGATTCGATAATTTTGCAAATAAATAATTCACAGAATTGAGACTTAAGGCTAAAAACGCCGCAGTCAATCCAATTGTTTTTTTTTTTTTGTTTTTTTCATTTCGACGGCGTTCCGTGCCCTAAACAAAAAAACTAAAACAAAAACAAACAAAATTCGAATAGTTTCCTTTAATAGAAATGTTTAATGCTAAAATTTCTACGTGTAGCAGTCGCAAATAATTTTATTATAGAGTTTCTCGCTAGCAAATTTTTTTTTTCTGGAACAGTGGCATGCATTGCGGAAAATGCGAAATGATTTTCCACACTCCACTGTTCGATTCGCAATGTGACTATCATGTTTTCATATTCTCGTCAGCTGTGATTACTATAAATACAATTGTTCTCTTAATTTAAATAATTAATTTTTTCATTTATTTTTTTTTCTGCTGCAGTTATGCATATATATATATATATATATATATATATATATATATATATATATATATATATATATATATATATATGTATAGTATATACTCAATGTATATATTTAAAATGCATGCTGTAAATAACGCTATGTATATATATATATATATATATATATATATATATATATATATATATATATATATATATATATATATATATATATTGTATATATATATATATATATTGTATATATACTATATATATATGGATTTAGTTTTAATTTATATGTATATGTTTAGTTTTGTTTTTATATCGACTTATGTCTCTATTTACTATGTAAAGTTCTTTACGTATTTAAGTTATCAACTTTTGTTTCGTTCTCAAACTAGTAGAATTTTTACTCCATTTCTACTACTTGCTGTTCTCCACGATGTACTCCATGGACATTGATTTATGTATTCACCTTACTGACAGCTTTTAGCAGATCATGATTGCTCTTATCCAGCGCGCTCATCATGCCCAGATTTCCACCAAGACCACCGCCTACGCCCACTCCGATACCGGCACCAACTCCAACGCCCATGCCTAGGCCGAGTTTTAGATCATTCTGACCGACGACGGAGTGATGCAGATGGCCCGGATTGTGTGCAATGATCGAGTGATGATCCTGTTGCTGTTGTTGCTGTTGCTGTGCATGTTGTTGTTGCTGTTGTTGTTGCTGCTGTTGTTGTTGCTGTGCCTGCTTCTGTGCTTGATGGGCGGATTTCATTGACTCCTGAGCCTTCATTTTCTCTTGCTCCTCTCGATCGCGACGCGCCTGTAATTGTTGAAATAAAGAACAAATTTAATCAAGCAAACTATATAATTAGATTGAATCGTTTTAGTATTAGTTTGTCAGCTGAATTTCTGCATAAAATAATTATTTATTGCTGTTCGTAACCCACCTGCTCGTTTATTTCCTTCACCGCACGCAGTTCCTTCTTTAACTTCATGCGACGATTCTGGAACCAGATTTTAATCTGACGTTCGGTGAGACAGAGTGCATGTGCAATTTCGATGCGTCGCCGCCGCGTTAAGTAATGATTGAAGTGGAACTCTTTCTCCAGTTCGAGCGTCTGGAAGCGTGTGTAGGTCTGACGACCGCGGCGCCGTGGGCAACCATTTGGACCTGCAATGTAAAGAAAAGAACAAAGAAATATTTAGTTGTGTATAAGCATGAGTAAAGCGTTTTCAATTCGCATTTTGGCGCTGTTTAATTAGCTGCGAAGACATTTCGACAAAGACAAAAAAGGCAGCGCGTGAATGACGTATCCCCTCCGACCGCCCGGATGTGTTGCTGTTCAGCTGTTCATACGCTTATTTTAGCGCTTTGTTTTTTGTGCGGCGCATCTTTTGGCCATTAAGACGTCGCGCTAATGCCCAAAAGATGATTTGCGCAAATGCATTAGCCGAATAAATAAAAAAAAGAGTAGAGAGGAGAAACAATGAATTTGTGCTCGTTTGTTTAATTGCCGAGAAAAGTGTGAGTTGAGGCACATGAAACTCTGTTCTTCTTGCCGTTTGGCGCGGGTGAATGTACTTAAATAAGTATCTCATCTCAATTGAACTATACTGAATACTTATAACTGCCTCAAGAAATGAACGAAGGTAATTGATAAATGAAGTGCCACAGTCGTTGCATTAATCAGCTTTAAGTATTGGGAGTATTATAAAGTTTTTGGCTTTTTGTACAATTCACAAATAGTCTGAAATGGTATTAACAGTTTGTCTTAAAGTGTGCAACGGACTGTAAAGGAGGTATCGTAGACCCCACTAATATACTTGATCAACTTGACGAGCCGGCTCGATCTAGTCATGTCCGTCTGTCTGTCTAGATGTTGTTTCTCATTTTTGGGACCCATTTTTTAAGATATCCAGTTGAAAGTCGGTAAAAAGAAGTATATTTTTATTACAATTAAATATAGTATCCATTTTGACCGATCATACGTCGGATTACCAACTTTAGGAATATCTTTGCAAACTTGGTATTGACAACTGGCGCCAGATCGCACAAAACTATAGCGGCTGCTGTGCCTTCCTACGTGAAGCCACGACCGATAAACGGTTGAAGGGCCACATCAGTAAGAAAATAAATTTCGTTGGACACGCTAGTATCGCGTTCCGTAAACTTGATTAACTTTTTCAACATAAAACATGAATAAGTTTGCTGTTCATGGTTGCAACAGAGCCGTTCAGCTGTTTAAGAGTATCTACACTTGTTGTAATAATGACCAATGAATAATTTACATATAAAGAAGAAAAATCGCAGAGACTTTCTAATACACCTAATAATATTGATCATAGAAAATATTCTATCTTGGCCGGTTTTCCACTTTCATTCCGTCACTTTCTAACAATATTCCATTTCTCTTTTGGAGTTTTGTTTACTTTCTTTCTAGACAATTTCCACGCAGTTGGCCAAAGGGTAAAAAAAAACATCACTGACGTCAATTCCAGACGCAGAAGAGCGCCGCAGGACATCAACTGCATAGAAATTTGCCACGTCTGTCTAAGGTCCAGGGGGTCGCCGTCGCGCGCATCTGACTTCTAGATTTTCCGCTGTGGCCGATACAACGCGTAAAGGGTAAAACTGCCAAAGTCAAAAGTGACGCAAGGTGAGATAAGAGAAAAATCAGCAACAGCCCAGCAGGTTCTCAAACGGCACAGACTCTAAGCGTTCGCTGGCTGTTTATTTGTATGAGCTTGTAAATCTCTCACAAAACAAGAACAAAAAATCAACTGCTGTCTTTTCAACTTTATTATATGTTTTTTCTTTTTTTAGAGTTTTCTTTTTAGCAATTTTGCACGCTACCTGTGCTAATTTTTTGTGCGGCAGTGTTTATGTTTCGGAAATCAAAAATTCACTATCTGCAAATTGGTTTTTTAGACAGATTCGTGCGCGAGAAGGAGACAAAAAAGCGCTGTAAATTTGCCATGCTGCTGCTTTATTGACTCTTGTCGGAGAGTTAAGAAAAAATGCGGAAAAGGTTTTGCGTTCGTTGGAATTTTTTATGGTTTTATGTAGCGAAATTGTTTGTGTGTGTGTAAACAAAGAAAAACGTTGCGAATTTTGCGTAATATTTTGAAAGGTGCATTCGTAAATTAGTTTTAGGTTGAAGTTGTAAATCATAGAAATCACATTTAGTACATACAAAGGAAAAAAAACAAGGTTCAGTTTACTAAAAAAGCGCAGAAATGTTTTAAAATAAAAAAGTCAAACTATTGAGAAAATGCGCATTTAAGTAGTTTAAAAATTAGAAGTGCACTGTTTGGAGATAAAATTTGTTCCACTAGCTAATTATTTTGCATTGATAAGAAATTTAAAATATCATGAATCAAACGAATATTGCAAATAATGGCAAAATTATTTAAGTTTCAATGTGTTGCTGTGTGTATGTAGCACAATGGGCGCAAATCACCCTTTAATTCAATCACCCTTTAATTCTTGTAAATTGTTACTTAGTTATGTCTTGGTTACCCTTTAATTTGTTTTTTTTTTTTTTTTTTTTGTAACTTACGAATAAAGGACTTTGGTTATTAAATTAGAGCAGCAGTTTTGAATACTCTTTGCCTTCATCGTTTAATGTTTAGAAAGTAGCGTTCGTGCCTCAATGTGTTGACAATGGAACACGCAAAGATTTTATGGATTAGAATTGCCTCGACTTCTGGAACCCTACACTTCTGTAGTTTAATTTTCGCTTAATCGTGAAAATGTTTACGTACTGCAAATACGGAAATGTAAATCTTTCTGGGACAATATTGAAAAATCTTTTTTTTTTCAACTTTCCCGGTTAAAACGTGTTGTTTTTTATAACACTTAATTGAAGTTCAACTGTAGTTTAATATTGAATATTTGTACACTTAATTAATTGAATAGAACAAAATGTAAATAACATAAAATGTGTGTACAAATGCTCGCATATTTTACAAACATAACAAACAATTCTCACGACTACTTTCTTAGTTTCGAGAACCATTTGCAGGTAATTCTAGCGAATAAATCTCTTTTTATTCTACTTTTCGTGTTTCAATGTGCGAGGAGGTGACTCTGCTCTGTACGTCTGTGTGGTGGCTATGGTGAACAGTTCTCTTGCAGAACGGGCGATTTCAATGACATAACATAATATATCGTAAATCTGAACAAGGCAACTGAACTTTGTATGCAGGATGCCTGCGCGCGCATAGATTTATTGCTGCGCAGCCTTGATGAGCGCAAGCAAGATAGCACTATGCCAGTCCAGGAGCAGTGATGGAATCCAATATGGCTGCCGCTGTGTCTGCCTTTGTTGCTGTGTTTCATTCCGCTCTGCTCTCTCGTTGAGTTGAACAGATAAAAAGAGTCATGTGCGTGTTGCCATGGTAATGAAACAAAATGGAATAGAATGGAAGTTAGAGCGAGATAACGCTGAGCAAAAACTAATAGAATGAGAGCATGAGCGATAACCGGAATTGAGTGCACAAACGAGTTTTTTCTTCTTTTTCTTTTTTCGTTTTTCAAAATGAGTTGCACCAATTTATTGATTGAGATTTTTTATTTTTTTTTTTAAATTTTGCTTAAATAAAGAAATTAAAATTGATAAAAATTAATAATTATTTAAAATATATCAAATTGCAGTTAAAAACTGATAGCTTTTGGGAAACCGAAGCCTTAATACCCTTCACATTATTTATGGTTAAATTGTATTTATATCCCAACTAAAATATAATGTTTTACTTTTCACAAATATTTTGAATATTATAAAAACTTTGATACGAAGTTTGCAACACCCAGAAGGAGGCTCCAGAGACCAATATGATTACATATATTCATGATCAGCACGACAAGACAAATCGATGTAACTATATCCGTCTGTTGGTCTCCAAATACATAGTGGGGAAAGATATTACATTTTTTATTTATTAAATTGTTTTGTTGTTGAGAAATTAGCATTCTTAAGCTTTAGAAATAGAAAAAAAAAAAAAAACATCGAAAGTCTACGGTTTGTTTCTTTGGGGCTATACATCATAATGAAAGTCAGTTTTATACTCAATCTACTTGCTCTAAAAAGAAGTCAACATATCGAGTCTCAAATACTCAGACCAATCGATGAAGGTGGTTGAATTGTCGGTGAGTTAATCAATAATCTATATGCATTTTGCACTCTCCAATAACTATTTCAATGCGTTACAATCTTTCCCAAAAACTGAACATATATTTTTTCACACTATATGTGAAGTGAGAAAAATCAACTCACTCAAGGTTCTCGTTCTGCCTGCTTGAGCCATACCTACCGGCGGCCATTACAGTGCAGCAGTCAAACTGCCATTGTTCGAATATAAATAAGATTAATCGTCTTCGTTAAATGCCCTTTGGCTGCTGCATAACTCCACCTACATGGATCGGTACGAAAGGTAGAAATGCAGGTAAAAAAAGCGAATCATTCTACACAATTGATGACCCATTAAATGCAGCTAAGCGCACATTAATTTTGAAGCAAACTAAGTTAAACGTAAGCCGTAAGTCCCACAAAGTCTCTTTCCCAAGCAAATCGTATACTTTAATGATGACGACGACATGTTTCTGAAAAGCAGAAACAGGTTTTTCCCATTGCACAATTCGTCGACGTTTTTCCGGTTTTTGTAGTTACTCTGCAAGCTGCAGCAAAGTTGATCTGTATTCGCAATTAAAAATCTATTACCTAGCCGTAAATCGATGGCAATTATCGCTTCATTGCATGAATTGATTATTTTCCCATGATATAATAAAAATGATTCACTGCCAATAAGTAAAGTGATTTTATGGCGAAGCGAATCCAGAAGCAGATGGAGCAAAAAGCAAATAAACGAAACGCATTGTAATAGCACTGGCAAACAACTATTTCCAGCCATATGATTAGCTAAATCGAATAATCATCGAGACATCACAACCAGAAAAGCCGCTTGTATCAATATAGCATACACATACGTACATCTGTAGATACAATGGCGCAGATAGATACACATACAATTCCACGTGCAGCGACTGTATCGCTTGGCGGCGGCATCCCCAAACGTGCAAACAACTGTGAAAACTAAAATGAAAGTGGCGGCAGCGGTAGCGGCAGCGGCTTCTGCTTGGCTATAATGGGCGGTAATTAAACGAGCCGCTTCAGAAAAAAAAATAAGGTGCCGCAGTCACCGTAAATATCTACAATAATGTCATTAACAATTAAAAATATGAATAACAATAAACGTAATTGTTCAATAAACACAAGAGCGGCGCATACAATAAATAAAAATGCGAACCAGACAAACAAATAGTAACAACAAATTCAAGCGAATCCAACAAGCCGAATGAAACAAACTTATGATGACATAAAAATCATAAAAACAATTCTAAGTGTTAAATAAAGAAAAAAAGCAAATATAGCGTCCAGAGGCAGATACATTCTCATAGAGTCGAAGGAGGGGCAAGGCGCTATGCAAATGTTTATAAAAACGACACAAAATCATACAATAAATAAACATTCATTCCACTTCTCTCTGTCAGTTTACTCTCTAATCGCCGCGCCACCCTTTGCCACCACACCAAACTATTTATTTGTGTATATAAATTTTATCAAGTTTAGTTTTTTTTTTTTTTTTTTTTGGAAAAATAATAAACAAATTTACATATCGTTTGACAAAGTTTGAAACATTGTTGTCGCATACTTGCCTCATACACACAGACACAGACACACACATACTCTCAAACTCATTTGTACAACGCTGACGACATGTGTAGATACAATTGTATCTGTGCGTAGTGTTGTTATTCGCAGTTATTCGATACCGCTTGAACTGGTGCCTTATAAATTCTGCGACTTTGCTGACCGCATTTCAAGCAGCGAAATAAACATTATGCCAAAGGAGAAAAAACAAATTCTGACGTCTATGACGTTGTCTTGAGCTGTGTCAAGTTTTGGCGGGAAAACTCGATTGAATCGATTATGTAAGCTTCTTTTGAGATTTTTAAAAAAGCGTGGATTTTATTTCGTTTTATAAATTATAGATACATATGTATACACGTATAAGGAATATGTTTAAGTAGGAGAATGTGTGGGAAGTAAAACATTTTTTACGATTTTATGTTTCTTTTTTTTATTTTTTTTTTTATTTTTGTTGCTGCTTTTCGAAGAATAAGAATCTGTGTGTACTAAAGATTAGATAAACCTTTCTGAAAGTATTATGCTTAGCATAGCTGAAGTAATGTAACGCGTATAAGATAGAAGTGGATGAAGTTGGTATTGAGAAATAATCAACCAAATTAATGTATTATAAATACAAAAGGATTAACATTTCTACAAATGTTAAGTACTTCGCTCGGCAACGCTGAAATCAACTTCAGTTTTAAAATTTTGAATTAGATTTAAACACTTTAAAATTTATATTCCAAAAGGAATGTTAACGGCAAAGAAGTTTAGAGATTATTTTGTAGGTTATGAAATAATAAGAAATAATAGATAAATAATTTAAGAAAATTACGATTGAGTGGGGGTCGAACTCTAGACCTCGAAGGTGTTAACAAGCACGCTAGCCAGATGAGCTATCGTGGCCTCAAATTTTTGTTAATATAAGTAGTAAATAAATTTTTAGAATATCAGCTCTTGTTACACTTTATTTTAAACTTGATTGGATACACTTTCTGTATGTAGTAGAGCAATTTGAAATATATTCTTATTTTAATACAACAAAATAACTTGGAAAGAGTTTTTCTATGGGAGTTATCACCGCCATTTTCAATATCTCAAAGATTGACTGAATAAGAGGCACACGTACACACAGACATACAGACAGGCAAACGGAAATGGCTAGACCGACTGGCTTTGTCGCGCTGATCAGCAATTTATACGAAGGTAGTTCCAGTAGTACCCGGCTTGACGTCGAATTGTACTTATTACGGTCACATTTTAAGCAATATGCATCATTGATTTTGTATTTGACACCCATTGAAAGCAAACATACAAGACAGACACACGAACTGAAATCAGATCATTACCGCAGCGCTCCAGCAAGAGAAACTACTGTTTGCTCTCTGATATATTGCGATCGATTCATGTCAAACACTACTTCGAAGTTGTCACATGAATGCAGTCAATTTCGGTCCATCCGACTGCATTTCATATAATTTCTAATGGCTGTCAAATACAAAGCTAATGATATAGATAGCTCAAAACTTTATAGTAGTCTAATGAAAGAAAACAAATTCTTTAAAAACTACATGCACCATTCGATGTCATTTTTGGTAGTTCTGAGAATACCCTCGCCCCTACGCCCGTATTTTGCATGAACAAATTTTATTAAACTCAATATCAACTTAAAACTCAATACAGTGGCTTTTATTGGACGGAAGCTAAACAAGTTATTATTAATGAGCGTATCATGCGCATTTTAAAACGTATTTCCAATATAGACCAACAGCACACTTTGTGATTTTTTATAGGTAAAATTTTCTTATTTATTAAGCTGACCACCTTAAAAATAGAAGGAAGACGCCAAATTATAGCTACTAGTAAGCTAACGTTCAAATATTTTATATCATATATTCTAAATAATTATATTCAAATCTAAATCTATGATTTGGGAACTTGACTTGTTGGTGGTGGCGTGGTTCGAATGTCACCTCCTCCACCAAAGAAAATTTTTCTAAATCGTCAAAAATTCAACAAAAATGAAACACTAAGAAATTTTTACCGCTTGGCGAAAGTACTACGCACATAAATACAAAAGTTGTATGTGAATGCTTGTGTATGTTATTTTTAAATGTTATATTAATAAGAGTGGATACTTTAGTATTTAATATAAAACTACAATACCAAACGTGGTTCCGCATTTTGCGGTCATGTTGACGTATCTGTGTCAAACTCTAAGTTTTTATTGTAAGTCTTTCAAATATGTTTGTCCAAATTCTTAAAAAGTTCCTAAAACCAAACACTAATGTTAAGTAATATATTACAAGTGTGTTTAAGCGGAAATGTTATTTGTACAGTTGAACTTTTAGTTATACAGGGTGGGCCATTTAAACATTCGGCTTCTGATAACACTATAGTTTTGACAGATCGTCGTATGGCAGCTTTGCTGTCAAAATTACTTCTCAATTGTGAAACTTGTTAGAAAAAAATTGATTTCCATTGCATATCTTTGTTGAATGTAATTTATATGTGCTGTCAAGCAAATCCTGCATGTTTAGAAACAATTTAAATAACTCCAAGTAGAATATTTAGGAGATTATTTATGCGCAAAGCGAAAGAAAAAAGTGTTTTGCTTGAGCTCCTTTTAGAAGGTTTGATTTTAGATTTTCTGCATTCTTGCTTTTTTTTGTTCTAATTTTGTTTTTGTTTTTTTTTTTTTTTTGTGTGCTTGGTAATACTGATTTGTTTACAAATACTTTTTTTCTTCTACAAAACCCGCCAATCAACCAAAGAATGAATGAACGAACGAACCAGCGAACTTCCCCCGGATGTCATGCTGAAAGATATTGTATATAAACAAAAAATGGTTGCCAGAGAAGAACAGAACATGAGGCATGTACTTGCCATACAATTTATACAAAATGTTCGATGTTTTCTTTCTTGTGAATTATTGTAGTCGAAGTTGTTGTTATCAATGTTGCTGAGCTTGTTTTCAAGGAACTTTAAAAAAAATCTAAACTCTTGAAATGCTTTGCTTGCAATTTTGTTAAAATAAAAATTTCGATTATTTTTCTTGAATTAAGCTTAGGGAAGGAGATTTTCGAAACGATTTAACGAGCACTTTTAGCACAAACTCTGTAGGGACTTCATTGGAACGCAATTTTAAATGTTAAAAGTATGCAAATTGCTAACTGACTAATTAAAGTTTGTGAAGGTAAACTGCTGCTGTTGCCTGAGTGTAGAAATTGCGCTAATACTCGCTGGATCTGAATGGCTGCCGGGCAACATCTGGCATTTTTCGCAGGCTTTTAGCGCATTCTTCCATTAGGAAGCGCTTAGGGCGATTGGGGATGATGCTGCTGTTACAATGTTTTATTTTCAGGGGCAGGGGAATGCGTGCAAATAATTTATGTTTATTAATTTTATTTAAATTTAATCAGGCGCGCAAAGCAGCTCGAAGCGCCATATTAAATTCTCATTCTTGCAGGAAGCTCACATGGAGGGCGAAGGAGACAAATGCTTTTTGTTTCCTGTTATCTCAGCTGTTTTGTTTGTGAGGGGCGTATGTAAGGTATCTTGTATCTTTTATTTATGTGGTGGTGGTGGTGGCTGCTCTAAGCCTTCGCCCTCAGTTGGGCTTCGGCCGCATAAATTGCTAATTGTGCGCTTAATCTTTGAAAATATGTAGACGCTTCTGTTTTGAGGCATAACGACTTCGTCAAGGCAGCTGAATCATTGTGAGGCGTTTCTAGATTCGCAAATATGTTAGTTTTATGCTGCGCAACGTCTTTGGGGATACATAAATTCTCATCAGCAAAATTTTCGCGCCATTATTGGAATTGTTTGTTTTTGTTTTATATAGTGCAGTGTACAATGATTTAAGAGCCCGTTCGGAGACTATGGAGTGCAATATATATGAACAGTGACTATATACAACAGGTAACAGAAATTGACACGAATTTGATTTAAGGGAATGTACACGATATCGCTGGTTGACATAATTCGTTTGTCGCTATATATATATATATATATATATATATATATATATATATATATATATATATATATATATATATATATATAACATCGTTTTTTTAGATGTAAATTGATTTGCTGAGCATCGAAATGTACATGGCTTTAGTGCCATTGTGTGAAGACAATTCAATAATTGTGATATTGATAAAATATTTTCATACTTATTCATTCATTAAAATACTTAATTTGAATTCCTTCAGCAACGGTTTTAATAAATCTGGTAAGCAGATGCTGGCAAGTAGGCCAAAGATTAAATGTGTCACCTAGGAAAAAATATAAGCGTTTTTGAATTAGTCAACATTGTGACCCATTTGCAGCCATCTCTTTTTTAAGAACGTGACCTAGAATCTTTTTCCCTTAAAAGTATATCGTGTATATCGTAAATTATTCAATTCATAGTAAAGATTTCTATCTCTGAAGGTTTTTTTTCTGACCAAAAACAATACGAAAGAGAATATCCTTTTTACTTTCATTCTGAAGAAGATTGACGTCATTCCAAATTCGATAAGTTTTGAAATTTCTCTGTTGGTAGATAAACTATGTCGACCATAAAAAATCATGTTTTTCAATTACTAAAATGTTTAAATATCAGCTTTGATAGAACACAAAAAACTAAAACCTTATCACAATCACAATAATCATTAGTTAAGTGTGTGAGAGATGGTTACTAAATTTCTGAATTCTAAAATACCGGCTAGAATAGATCGCGATACAGGATTTTCTCAAACAACCAAAGTTCAAGTGTACCTACATATTGAAAGGCCCTTTAGCATACACAGCTATTATCGCTATTCAAAATTATCTCCATTTTAAATAATTTTAACTCAAATGTTTTTCTTTAAAGCGTTTTAAACAGTCTTTAAGAGAACAATGCAGACACATTTAAATATAAATACACACTTTCATACATAACTGCACAAGCTAACTAGACGCACACAGATACAAACACAGACACACACAACTATAATGGCAACACAAAGAAGGCAAGATACAAAAAAAGAACGGCAGCCATTAGAGCCATTCACCCTTACTGTCTTTATGGTATTTTTAATCTCGTGGGTGGCTAGCTATCTCTCTCTTTCTTTGTACAACTTTCCTTTCTTTTCGTACACCACCCCACCCTCCAAATGAGCTTTGTTGGTTGGGTTGGGTGTGCACATATATTTTAGCAATAAGCTATAGAGAGAGAGTGGGGTGGCGCATTACTTTTTGCACGCACTGCAAACACAAGCAAACCAAACCGACGAAAGGCTGAGAAGGCGTTGGTGGAAGGAGGGTGAGGGAGGGTGTTATAAGACAAAATACCCGCAATAAATGTGAAAAATATATGACCGAAAAGTTAAAAGGGAAAACCTAGTACAAGAAGCAACGAAGTACAGAAATCGGAGTGAGTAAGTAAATCGCTTTGCACAAAAAAAAAAAAAAAGGAAACCAAGAAAAATCTGAAGAAGAAAAGCGGAAACGAAAAAACTTGTTTTTGAAACAAGCCAGAAAACGGGTAGCAACGGAAGGAGTTCAAACCGAAACTAGGTTCAATAAATTTTTGCACAAGTGAAGCCCCCTTTCAGAGCAAAAACGAAAAACGCAAAGAGTATTGTACTCGTATAAGAAAATAGGAAAAATGTAAAGAAAAACTATGTAACTAATTCCCTTCCCTGGACAGAAAGAATGCCAAACTTACTATGGCAATTTCTTGGCCTGGTCTTGAGCGTTTGGCCGGCCACAGTTGTGTTCAAATGCTGTGTCTGATGTGTTGTATGGTCAAATATGTAAACGGCTGTACAGACAGACAGACAGACAGATTGACAGACGGACGGACTGTGAAACATTTGTAACGATGGTCCATAAATGGCATTAGGCGTCTAGAATTGGTAATCCGTAAGATTTTCAAAGCGACCGGCTGCGACTGCGACGGATGCGTGCAGATGACAGTTGGCTTTCGATGCGCTGCTTATACCGCCCACCCCACCCCTTCTCATCAGCCCACACCACCATGTTGTAACCAGGGCGCGCAGTTTTTGTCAAGGGGCATAGTATACACACACACACACACACAGTATAAACACTCACGCGATGATCGACCGCAAATGTTTGTTTGTACATTGTTAATACACTTTTCTTTTCTTTTCTTTTCTGTTTTTTTTTTTTTTTTGCTAACTTTTCCCTGCCGTTTTTCCATTCGGTTTGCCTGTTTTAATTTAATTGCAAATGAAAGGCGTTTAATGCGCCCAGCGAGCGTTAACAAACTTTGCTTGCCAGCGATTTAGTAGACTCGAGAGAGGCCATTGTGATTAGTTTGATGGCGTCGACGATGGCGATGGAGATAGCGATGTGATTTGTTTCTGATAGAAATCGAGCAAACTTCAAGATATTACTTGTATTTAGGTGATTTGAAATTTAATGCAAATTGCATATTTTACGTGTCATTTAGTAAGAGATATTTACATTTGCATTTCATCTTCAATGTTTTTAATAGTTGTTAGGAAGGTTTTCTTTGATATGTGATTATTGTACACAAAATTCTGCGAATGCTAAAGTTTTGAACATTATTGAATTGTTTAAGATTTTATTTCGATTTCATTTCGATTGTCAATTTTTAATGCAAGAAATTTAAAAGCAATAAAACAAATTTCAAGTGTTGTGTACTTTATTACATTGCGGGTGTTCGTAAGCCAGTGTGTTATTATTGAGCTTAATAACAAGTAGTTTTGTGAACGACTTTTGTTGTGTTAAATACTCGCTAAATTTAACCAGTCAGCTCTTCATGTTCACATAGTAATGCATGCTCATTTTATAATATTAAAATGAAAGGCTCTTCTTATTTCCCAATTGATTGCACCCGTTTCACTATGGTCAAAAAGTCGATTTTTAAACAAAAAAACCGAAAATGTGTTGTACCTACATACATGTTAAAGTAATTAATTTTGACCTGTATGAAAGGTAGGGTGGTCTCGGACCCATCGGTAACTATCAAGTAGCTATCAAATGTGCGAAGTGTAAATTTCATTGGTAGATTTTTCGAATTTATGCCATTGTAGCCCCACATTATTTAAAATGCAATAATGACGCTGCCACTTTACTGGTAATAATAAGTAGTAATAAATAAAATAACACTTTAAAATACTTGAAAATATACATATTTCTTGTTGTATGTTAAATTTATGTTAATCTGCTAACACAGTAAAATGTTAACACACTAGTTGTGAATACCCCAATTATTTTCTTAAACGAATTTATCAAGAATTTAAAATTTTTTTAATAACAGGGTACACAGTCTGATAAGTCTTCTTCGGGGACAAAATGGAATTTTCAACTACGACGAATCTTCTTCAAAGACAAAACGGAATTTTCAACTACGACGACGGCAAAACTGTTAAAAAAAAGTAAGACCCTAAATAAAAATATGTTCCTGTTTCAAAAATGAAAAAAAATGGTAAATGTTTTGACTTCTAAAATTGAACCAATATTTCGAGAACAAGTTTACCGATCGCAAATATTTTGTTTATTGATTGCCTTGTTGAGGTACATCTAATTTTCTGTAAAACTTGTATTTGAGTATATCTAACAATAGACATGTGAAGGGTATCATCCGCTCTCCTAAACAATACTACTTTTAATTCTATTTTTAAAGATTATTCTACACAATTGAAACTTTAATTTCAATAATTGATTTTCTTTTCCAACATTTATTTGAATATGTTCTCCATTATTAAACTCAACATTAAATGCGTTCTGAAAAATTATGCACACGGAATTAGGTTCTTTACCTACTAGTTAGGGTACTCGATTTCGATTTCGATTTCGATTTCGCTCGCGTTGTATTGTCAAAATGCTTCATTGATTTTTTATAAGCCATCGAAACGACATGAAGGCAATTTCATCGTTTTCAAAACATTCTCCAACGCACTTTTCTTCTGGCATTGAGTTCATTTGTGCGTGCGATGAACCTTTGCAGCATTTATTTCGACTTTATTGAATTCTAGTTTTTCTTTTTTGTATGGCGCGCTCGATTTTCCCAGAATCTATACAAGTTTTTCTTAGCTTTGCTCTTACCAAAAAAAAGACAAAAAAAATAAAAACAAATTCACACTTGACTGCGCAAGCATTTAGCTTTATTTGGTATAAAAAAGAAGCCAACCACGCCGAGAGGACAAACTCGATTTCACTATTTAATTGAAACTGAAACTTTTGGGTGAAGTATGTATGTATAAGTCGGTATATGAAGGTGTGTGTGTGTGTGTGTTTACAATTTGAACGCAGATGTCGCCAATAATTTAAAAGATTTCGAAACACGCTTCATTCCCTTCGCATCTAAATGCTATTTATGGCGTTGCAATGTGATTCGAATGGAGCAGAACAGAGTGAAATCCGTGACATTCAAATGACGCATTAAAGATGAAATATTTAACTTAAAAGTGTCTGCTTTGATGTTCAATCGTTCAATATTCGACTGCAATACACTTCTACCGCAAGCGCGGTTAAAATTACCTGCGGGCGGGAATAATTCAAATCAGCACAACCGAATGGAACTCCAGCGGACAAGAATGAACTCCTTTAATTCATATTTAAATATTCAATATTCCCCGCTGTGTCCATCATAATTTCTTACATTGACTGCATGTTTCTTCCCGGACTTGAAGCCATTGCCATACACAGCTATTGTTAAGGTGTGGTCCTGGCTCCTTCGACGACGGCGGCCGGCCGGCCGGCCGGCCACCTAACTGCTTGAAACTCGTATACAAGTATCTACAGATAGTTATATAGGAAACCACGCGCAGCACATACAAACTGCATACAAAAGAATGCAAGTCAGCCAGCCAATGAATAAAATGTGGTAGAAGCGCGGTGAAGAGTCGAGTAAAATGAAAATTAATGCTCTCAGACACGAATACTATGTTCAAGTTAAACTGAAGCCAAAGAAAATTGTGTATTTCGGAAAAACCGTTCCTCCATGAACAGCAAACAGTCAGACAACTGATGACGTACCGCAAAGACCTTAAACTCTGACTGCATGGCGAACAACTCTTCTCCTCCATCCCCTACACGTCTTGCCACATTTTGCTTCGTCGGTTGATTCATTTAAAATTCAATGACTAGCAAATGGCTGAAATGTGCCTTTTGTCTGCGGCACAATGATTGATGTTCGACTTCGGGAATCTGCTCACCAACCAGGAAATCCTTTGTGAATGCTGCAAAATGGCGGCTCCGCGGAGTAAAACCTTCACACATGAGAAAAGTTCAAAGGAGTCATTACAATTGCTTCGCGCGCATAATTTGATTTTCCCAAGAAATTGTAAGTGAAAATTCACGTTTTACAAAGAAAGTTTTATTGAAACCAGTTTATTTCATTATTGAGTTTTTTTGTTATAAATTTTTTTCAATGGCTTCATCACTGCTATAAAAATATGAAAATGAACTACGTTCAAGTCATTTCAAATTGTTCTTTGTGTTCTTTTGAGACTTTTTAGTTGAAAAATCAACCCTTCAATGCAAATGTGAATTGCACAAATGCTGAATAAAGTCATTTTAATATTTTTATACACAGCACAAAAATATTTGGGAGCATATTACAATATATTATGTTAACATCGAAACTTGTGTATCAAAGCAAAGGAGAAAGATACTGAAAAGTAAATATATTGTATAAATTTTATCTATCCAAGTACATTTGACCGCCCGCGATTTTCAAAATCGGATTAATTAACACGTTTCCTCCAATACACCTCTCATCGCTGTGCAAGATATAATAAAGTCGGTATATAGACTATAGCTCTGATCTGAAATAAGTTGGTAGTTTTTAAATAAATCTTGGGTAATAATTTTTAATGTTTGGAAGCAATTGCTAGAGCAAATTGCTGATAATTAAGTCGATAGAACAGCAACAAATTTCGCTATTTCATGTTAAAAAAGATGGGTTTATTCGCTTTGAAAAACAATCGAAATTAAAGAAATTGTTATATTAATGTTAAGTTAAATGGAAAAGAAACTGGCTTTTCACAATTTACCCCTATTTGCAGCCACATGATTTACGAGTACAATAACATTATATATTATATGATTATAGGAATGCCTTCAGTAGGCATAAAACGAACAATAATATTCATTGTTTTTATTAATTTTACATGCAATAATTCATGATAAGCGCCACGAAACCGCTGAAAACGTTGCAGCTTGCAGTTAAGAGCGGAAAGAAACTAATGAAAAACACAACTAAAACCGAATAAATGCAATAAAAACGCTAAACCGACGCATCAACACCCTTTACTCGCACTATCATCAGTTTAAATAATAGCCGTAAACTGAAAGAAATTTTAAAGTAATATTATTACTGAATGAATATTTAAAAGAAAAAAAAACTTCGGTGATCCTTTGATCCTTTAATACCCTTCACACGAAGTTTTAATTTGTAGATTCGGATTCGTGGATTCGGGTTTGCTTATTTTGGATTCGTCATTTACGATTCTTTGTAGGCTCCGGATCCATGAATCTGTGCATCTCTACTAGGTACACGACTATATAGATTCTTACCGCCAAACTAATCAAAAATTCATATAGACTTTATGGGTCCTCCAAGTTATAATTGAAAGTTACAAACTTTTTGTGCAGCTGATAATTCCATTTGTATACTACTTATATATGTATATGTGAAGTGTATAAAAAGATAGAACTATGTAGGAAATAAAATGGAAACAATATTTTCTGTTGAAGGCAGGGCAGCGTGAAGCGAAAGCGAAGATGAAAAGGGAAACATAAGAAAAAAATATTAATTATAGAAATTTTTGTTTTATGAATGAGAAAGAGAGTAGTAGGGAGCTAGAGCGATCTGTCAGCGATTGCTGGAGCCAACAAAAAACAACAACATTGCAATAAGAACTTAGATTGGAGAGGAGTAAGTGTCGGGAGGGCTGGCAACGGATGCCAATGTCATTGACAGGCGTTGGCGGCAGAGGGAGTAGAGGCTTCAATGCAGTGATAGACCCGGAGGCGCGCACACTTTACGCCGCTCCAAAACTTTGGCCCGGGAGCGAGAGCATTTGATAACACTCGCTGAAGATCCGATCCCGCCGACCTCTTCGCCCTCTTACTCAAGCATACAAAACATTGTTGTTTGGCTGTACTTTGTCTCTGATATTCGAATTCGAATTCGGAGCATCTTACTTTGCCTTTTTGTTGTTGTTGCACTGCTGCCCTGTCCTATGCTCAGAGCAGAGTTTTGGGCGTGCATTGGCAGCATTGCAGAGTAGAGTAGAAAGGGTTAATTTATGAGGAGCGATAAGCGAATTCCATTTCGTTTCGTGTGGTTTTTTATTTCCGATTTTTTGTATGCACTTACTTTCTCGTTTCTTCTTATTCATTTTTGCAGCACGATTTCGTCTTTATTTTAATTTTTTTTTTTTTCGTCGAAGTTATTAATAAAGAGAATGTGCGACACCCTGTTATCGGCACGTTTCGTGTAGCTTTTTGCTGCTCCGGAAAACCGAAAATGACACGTTTCCGTGTCGCCACCAACGCTACCAAAGCGGAGAATTTTAGTGGTGGGAAGGGAAGGGAAGCGAAGTGAAGTGAAGTGGGCCGTATTGGCGTGGCTGTGCAGATAAAAGGTCACATGAGTTGCTGTTGTTAATCTGCGGTTTTAATTCGTTCGAGTGGCGTAAATTGGCAACGACGACTACAAACAATGACGATTTCGAAAGGGGTTTTACAAATTACAAAATAAAAGCTATATGGAGAAAGTGAAAGGGAGATACAAGCGGCTTTTGTATTTACCTCTCCTTCTCACACTCTGCACATCTTACCTACGTCACTTTGGTAGGATTGCAGACAGACAGACTTAATTAAAAAATTCTACATATATACTTATATGCATATACATATGTACATACTTATTCGTGTATGTTCACATTGCACCTTGATTTTGTTTTTTTTTTGTTGTCCCAGACAGCTTTATTTTATGTTGCCATTGCAGCCAATATTCGAGGGTCGTTTTTCCAGATTTCTAAGCGAAAGTATGCAATCCAGATATAGATTCGGCTCATATTCATTATCAAAAACTTGATCGCAGAAATATCCTGACGCTATATAATTTGAGAAAATGACATCACTTAGAGATCATGACCACTATTCGCAAAGGACTCCATTTTTTTGAGTTTCTTAACTATTCTAGAAAATGATTTTTTTATACAGAAACAGTTCTAGTTTAAATTATACTCTTTTCACTTTGACATTTTAAGGAAATAAACTGTCCAACGAATGTGACAAATTAAATATCAATACAAAAAATTAAGCAGCTAAAGAGGAGGCTATATTGATAATTCCAAACAAAAATAATTTGACAAAATATTTATTTTCTATAAACATTATTTTAAAATTAATATCTTTAATTCACTTGTGTTGACTTGTTAAAAATATATATTTGCAGTATCACAAATATATACATATAGGAAAATAAATTCCCTATTTGGAATGGTTGAAGATATTTGAAGTGGCCAAAGACATCCAAAATTATGAGAAAAACTTGAATTAAGATAATTTAAGTACTCTTAGTTAAAATTTAAAATTATATCAATATAAAATTTTTTTAGCAGGTAAGTTTTTAATGTTGCAACATCTTGAAAGCTTATCGTTTATCGAAAAGCCTATTGTATATTAATATATATGTATAATTGTCTGGTAAATTGTTGGAAGTTATTCTGTGATGAGGCTCACATCTGCCTCAGATTTGTCAATAAGTATAATTGTTACATTTGTAGCGACGAAAATCGAATGCTGATCACTCAACTAACAGCACTCCCCGAAAAATCACAGTTTAGAGTGGTTTATGGGCTGATGGCACTGTCGGGCCATAATTCTTCAAAGTCAAAGAAAATGCAACAGTCACGGTCAACGGCGCACGATATCGAGCCATGCTGAACTATTTTTTAAACGTAAACACGGTCTGGAAGGCTCTGAATTCAACAGAATGGCGAAACATCCCATACTTCTGGCGTAACCATTGACTTCATTCATAATCTCCAGAAACGGACCCATTGCCTGGCCCACAAGAACATTTGATCTGACACCGCTGGGCTACTTTCTGTAGGGATACTTGAAATAATAGATTTCAGCATTGTAAACCAATATCGAGCTAATTATTTCTGAAATACGGTCTTAAATGATTGAACAAGTGGTGAAAGGTTAGTGATATAAGTGAAAAAAAAAACCATACGGGCATAGAAACGGACGCTAGTTTTAAATAAAAAAAAATATTTCTTACAATGCAAGAGTTTTTAGAACTTATAAAACGCACCTCGTACTTTTTTGTCTGCCGCGCAATTAAAAGTTTGTTCGTCCTATGCACAAATTGCTGTTTGCTCACATTTCGACATGTTCAGTTTTCTAAGCTTTACTTAAAACTTTTGGCATTTAATTAATTTAAATTCTTTTGCATGTTTTGTATCTGGTGTTGGTGTTGGTGTTGTTGCTATTTTTGTTGTCGTTTAAAAATTCATTGCTTAATTGCAATTTTATCTTAACGATATTCATACAAATATATTTATTCCACACACTTTTTTGCTTTATTTTATTTAAACTTTTGTCGGCAAATGCGCATTTTTCACGCTTTGCGTGTTTCGCGTGCATTTTCCAACACCGAACGCCGACTTCTGTTTACCCTTCTTTACACTTCTCCAAACATTGTTGAACACATTAAGAGTTTTTCTAATTAGTCTAAGTACTCATTAATATTAATTTTATTACGAATTTATGCGCTACATCAGCGGGACGTGCGAGAAAAACCTAATGCACTTTGTATATGCTTTATTTAGCTTTAATTTCAGTGAATTTTTATAGAAATATATTTTTGTAGACATACTCGTACTCGTTCTCGTACAAGGCGAGACGAAATAAATATGTATACATTTTAAAACTTAAACTTTAATAGTTTTACTCTAAAATGCATAATTGCGTTTCCTATTTCGAAATAAACTCGTTCAAAATGCAACTCAAAAAAACTAAAAAAAAAAAAAAAATATCTTCTCAGCTCGTAAATATCGTTCGATTCAAGTCGAATTGTGACGTTTGCCAGGCACAGAGAAATATTCCAATAACTTCATCAGCTGCCAGTTTTCATTGATGTTGTTTTTGTTTCTTTAAGCATAATTCGAAATCGAATACGTTCAAGTTCACAATGGCAAGTGGATCGAGACGCAGTGTAGATACACGGGCCAATAGTAAAAAACCACCACAGAAAAATAAGTAACTTGGAGTTAATTGCTTGTCAAACAGCTTTGTAAGTGTTGTAAATTGCTCAAATGACTCGCTCGCTGCATGATTTACTGGCAAAACAAACAAATTATGAAAGGCAAATGCGAATATGAGCAAAAACACTGAAAACCTAAAGTTAAAGGGGCGCACACAAATAATACAAAACAAAAAAAAAAAAACTGAAACTGAAATTCCAAATGAAACGAGTCGAGACATTCGCCAACATGGAGTTGCAATCTACTTGAAACAAAGGCACGTTTTTGAGCTTCGTCTTTAACACATCACATGCAAATCGTTGCTTAGATCGAGCCAGTTTAAGTTCCTTAACAGTCTACGAAATGGTCCATAGTCTGAGAGAAGACCTTGCACTCATTATTTATTTTTATTTTTCTCCCATTCAAATTGAAATTCCAGCACATTCAGTTCGACGGCGGCTACTGTTCGAATTCAATATGCGGGAGACGAGTCGATGACGTTCTCACAATGCCATTTGTTTCTACGTTTTAATGTTTCTTTTTTCCAGTGTTCCATGGAATTTTTATTCGTTAAAGTTTTGAGGAATTTGTCGCTGAACTAATTAAAAACGTATTTCAATGCAGTGCAGATTCAGAAATGAAAGCAATTACTGAAAATCGAAAGGCACCAAATGTCTACGAAAACGAGGAGCAGCGCTAAAAATCATTATCAGCACCGATCGGCGATTGTCATCATCATCTTCATCATTATCATCATCATCATCATCACTATTATAATCATTATTCGAAGCGTAAGACGACGCGTAAAATCGTAAATAGATCATAAAACAATCGTAAAAACAATTTTAATGACATCGAAAAACGAAACTGGCAAATTGAGTGACTCGAGATCGAAAAACAAGTGTAAAAGATTCACAAAGCGTGGATTTCGTGTGGTCTCGCGGTCAGTGGCCATACGAAAAATGATATGTGGCACGAACCAAACAAACTATCCAACCAAGCACTCAAGCGTTCATCTATGTCAGCATGAATTGATATTCAAGTACGCCCCCGGATACGCCGAACTGATCTAAGGCAATGTTCTATCTGTATATGTCGCACTTGCTGTCTGGAAATAAATATATTCTTTTTGTTTTGTGAGAGTGTGATACTCGTCCGCTGCTTTAACTATTAAGTACATGAAATCGTATATATTACGAGTATAAAAAAAAACATTTACACTGGTTTACAAAATAAAAAATGTCTCACCGGAAAATGGATTCTTATTACAAATGCTTATACATAGCGAACACGAATGACATAGTCAAGAAATGGTAGTTTAATGAGACAAAACTTCTAAACATAATAGATTTCAAGGCAATACTAAAAATTAAAATCGAAAATAATTAATAAACATTGAAGCTAAGATATACTCTCATAAAAAAAATTATTGTGGTAGAACCAAATTTTTTATCCAAAAACTGTTTACAGTAAAACCAAAAGAAATATTAGTGTGTTGGAAATGTAAACAGTTGTCATTCACAGTGAATCGCAGTGAAATGAATATTTTATTCCGTGTTTTAAGTAGACAGCTCAACATGTCAAGAAGCTTTACTTAAAGGCTATATAATTAGACTAAAAAATTTCTAGCGGAAGATTGTCCGATTTTTAGACTACTTTGAATTTGCTGTCAATTTCAGTGAATTGATTACTTTTGCAGTAAGATTCAAAGGTAACTTGTACAAAACTTTATAAGCTAACAAAATCCACAAAGTGGGTGGTGGTTCTGTGTAGGTGCTTCCACTAAAAGTGGGCAAAATACGTACACTCATATATACCGAAGGCATTCGTCCATAAGAATCCACCATATCAAGTTTCAACCTGGTATTGGTTATAATTGTTTCATATATAAAAACTTTAAAATGGGCGGTGGAGCTTCCAGTATAGTAGACCACGCTCACCAATTTAAATGTTGACCATAGGTCCCATAGGATTTATGTTTCTACCACTTAGAGAGAGGGAATTGGATGAAAACTGAGTAACTAAATTTCTTATTCACATAGACAGACAAACAGTCTGACGGGTAGACTAGTATATCGACTCATTTTGTCGAGCTGATCATCAATATTTATACTTTTTGGGATCATTGACGCCACCTTCAATATGTCACAAAATTCGTGCCAAAATTAATACTTTTGCACTATATGCGACATTCAAACTTGATGTTTTTGAAATAGTTCTATACAAAATTTATAATCTTTTTCATGTTTAGGAAAACATTTTAGCAAACTGCTGTAGACTAGTTTTTTTATTTTTATTTTTTTTGTTTTTCAGTGTTTCCAAGTGGAAGATCGTTCGGAGTGATCGTAATCAAGATTGGTGGATCGTCGCCCGCGCTTTTCGCTTTCAGCTCTTGAAGAGCGCGCTCCGCTTGAGCAGAGCTGCCTTCTTCGATCTATGCACACTCGTCGTGATAGTTATTTGTGTTTGATTTTGCTATTAAATGTTTGTTTAAATATATTTTTTAATGCTTTTAACAATTGTTATTGGTGTAATATATGTGGCATTAATAATACAAAAACAAAAATAAAACATCGTTAAAAAATGAAACAAGGCATGCCAAGCTCAATCGACGCCATGAGCTTTTCGAGTCTATCAAAGTGATTTATGATTTTGGCAGTTTTTGCCACATTTGGAATACTAATTTCTCGTTTTTTTAAGTTTGGCATTCGTGTGTAGATTTCAAAGAAATAATTTATTTCTGTCTCTCCTTTTTCTTTTTTTCTTTTGTGTAGATACAGCGTAGGAGTTTCAGACGCATTTCAAACATTTCTCGTTGCCAAGATCATCTAGACGCTGCTTTCACTTCAAATGTAACGAAGAGAAAATGGCTTCAATCACCAAAACTGAAGCCTGAACATGTTGTAGTGTCAAAGATATATACCAGAAAATGATTTCAATAAACAATTAGATATAAGAAATACATAACGAAAAGATTTCATTCAAACAAAGCGCAACAAATAAACAAAAAGAAACGAACGAAGTTGAATTCAATGAAAGAATTCCTCAAAGGATTTATGACTGGACTGGGTGAAAGTTGAGAAAAGGTGTTGAGAAAATAGTCAGGGATCGGATGCAGCCGTTGTGTTATCTTAAATTCGTTTCGTCGGCGCAGTGTTGCCGTCGTAAGAGTTCTCGGTGCGGTGCGGTACGGTGCGGTGCGGGAGAATGTTAGCTAACCGACCAGAAACGCTCAGCGCTCTGCGGGTTGTCCTCAGCGTAGATAGTTGCGCTTCGATCGCCAGCTCAAGGCCGTTGCGAATGCGCAGAGTTATGAATTTTGAATATTTTCTTTGTCATTTGCAATAAAACTTTGAAACGAAAGGGATGTTGTTCGGCGGTTTGAGCCGTAACCCATTGCGCTTACTTTTCTTATAATATTTCCACATATTGCACGCCCATTTGAGCCTTCAATGTCATTCAACGCATTAACTTTGAAGGATTGCTAGCGGGATGTGTTTGTTTTATTTTATTTTTTTGCCTTCTTAATTGTTTACTTACCATTGAAATCACCACAAACGACTCGTTCGAAAGGACTTCCCATCCAGTCTGAAAAAAAAGAGTAAAACAATTAAACATTAATACTTTATTGCCTTTAAAGGGAATGAATTTAGGAATGTATGTTGCTAATATGTTTGTCATTAACTTAAAGCTTCAAGGACATTACGTTATGAGCGGAGCGTTTAAAAATTCTTTTCGCTTATGTTTTTGCAAGAATCATTTCAAATTGCAAAAAGTGATTGAGAAGTGACGCTAATCCGAATTGTACTTTCTTTTTCCTTCAAAGATATAAACGAAATTCATATGAGACGACTGCTTTAAACTTCTTTTAAAATTTCATTAACAAATTATTTGAGCTGTTGTATTTTCGAACCATTTGAGGCTATGAATACGCCCTATAAGAGGTTGCTTTTTAGTATAAATAAATTTACGCTCTTAACATTGTGTTTGTTTCAACCAAGTTGACTAAAAAATTTGAATAAAAATTATTGATGTGTACCATCTATAATAAAGAAGCGAAGTTCAATAAATGATAAAATTAAAGCTAAATTGATTAAATTAAATTTGTTTTCAATAAACAAAAATTAATTATAAATTATTTAATCAAGAGTAAACGGTAACTTAAGTAGATCGGAAGCTTCAATACTCTTCACAAGCATCTCACAAAATATTCTATTTTAATGCTATAGTTATAATTTGTAAACTTCATTTCATTTCTAAGGTGCTTAGCTTGAAAAATATGAATATTTTACTTACAAAATTTATATGTGAAGCTTCTGTCCAATAGACGCTACTATATCGAATTTTAAGTTTATATTGACTGTAATAAACAAGTTTTTCATACAAAAACCAAAAAGTGTTCGTTGGGTTTGTATGGGGGCTACCCAGAATAGTGGGCAAGGCATGGTTATTGTGACATTGTATACAGCTTATTGACATAAGAAGTATCCATATCCGATTTAAGATCGATAACTTATAAACCAAGCGACTAGTTTTGATTCACACAGATTGGGGATAGTCGGGCAGACAGACAGCAAATTAAAACAATACATATGGAATTGAAAAATTCAGCATTCGTTATCTTTCAAATATTTATTATATTGCTGTCACGATTAGCCTTTATTATAGGTAGCCTCTAGTATTGCAAAAATTTTCTTTTTGCAAAAAAAAAACAAAAGGAATTTAACTTCGGTAGAACCGAAGCTCAAATATTCTTCACACGCATCTAACAAATTATTTTAAACCTTCATTCCATTTTTAATATGGTTAGCTCAAAAATAAGAAAGTTTTACATACAAAAATCACAATGAGGCTATATTGTCTATGTTTCTATGTGAAGCATAGACTGTAATAACAATTTTTTTCATATAAAATCCCAAAATCGGTGATTGGAAGTCTTCATAAATAGGTCAGACGGACGAACAGATGGGTTGTGTGATATTTGAGAATATAAATTTGAAAAAAAACATAGATTCTTGGAGACTACCGTGAGGGACGACTAGTCAATACTTTGAATGAGGTTGACAGGACGAGTCTTTAGAGACACTGTACAAGTGTAAATTATTAGCAGTTGATTAAAAATGCTTTATAAAACGGAACAATAGATTAGTATTGTTGAACCCCAACCAGATATATATAGAAAATCAATTGCTAATGTGCAACAGAATCTTTACACAAACTCTGAGAATTAAATGAAGAAAGCTTTGAATGCATTTCTATTTCTTTTTTGCTTTAATTAAAATACACAAATTTAAAAATGTTTGCTCTTTGCATTTTCGCTGTCAATGCAGATTTTTTTATTATGCGCCAACACATTACTTCCTGGTACCGCACTCCTCTTAGTAACTAATACTCCAGTAGCTTCTGATTCTACACACATACTCGTACACGTAGTATATTCCTGCCGCCCTCTTCATTGCTCTCTTTGACTTTTGCCGGCTTTGTCGCCATCAGTTGAGTTTATGCGCCTGCGTTCTTATCGCTAACATTGCAGGCTACAGCGTCTAAATAAGTACATTTATACATAGATATGTACCTATACTCGTTTTGTATATACATAGATACAATTTTAAACTTGGCTGCGAGAGTCACCGCCTGCATGAATGCGAATAAGGCGTAATGCGTGCAGAGTCAACTTTTCCAATGGGCAAACAAGGAAGATTCACGAGTTTCGGTGTGCCTGTATGAGTGTGTTATTAGGAGTGGGTGTACTTGGGTTAAAAGACTACCAAAGCACGTGCTGCGCTTGCAAATTATTATACTATACTAACTCTTTGGCTCCAGCATATTTTCTCTCTTTCACTCCAGCTTTCTGTCTCTTTCAGTCGTTGTTGTTTAGTAATGCAAACGCATTGTCCAAATAATTAAGAAAATTTAACCTTTCCTGTAGCTCCGCACTTCCTTTTTGCCACTGCTTATCAACATTATCAACTCGACGCACACAGATTGAGATACACAATGTATTCGCTTGATGTCGACGCTATTGTCGTCGCTGGCGGTCGCTGCCGATACATGCACAGATAAAGATATTCAGATACTCAGCTACGCAGACCGGAATGCAACGATGTGAAAATGAAAATTCATTCAGACGCTTTGGCGTAAAATATTAAAATTCATTATTGAATTGCATTTGGCAAACGCAGTCGTCTACAGTTCTACACAGTTCTTCTTTACTCAACGCACAATGTGCTGCACTGTTCTGTGTTGTGCTGGCTGCGAGCTAAGAAGTATCTAGATACATGCATATGCATTTTTGTGCGAAGAAAGTCAAAACGCGCCATGCAATGCAGACAGACAGTCAAAATCAGACAAAATCAGACATAAGGACAGCAACGGTGTTGTTGTTGCTGCATTACCACTTGTTGTTGTCTTTGGGTCTCTAGTAGCTGTTGCAATTCTATTCTAAGCAGTATATGTGCTTTGTACCCACATATCTGCTGCTTGTATCTGTATATCCGCGCACTCACAAATGTTTCTGCATGCGTGTGTATGTGTGTGTTTGTTTGTGCGATGTTGTTTTGCTGCCATAATGGCGTCATACTCATATTTACTTTCATCGCCGTCGTCTATGATCTCGTTGACAATTTTATCGTTTTTGTGTTTCAACTCGAAAGAAAGAAAAAAATCGGTTTTTGTTTTTATCATCTTTTTTTTTTCATATATGCAAATATCTCATTGTATGCAAAATCAACTTGTATGCAGGTTCAACTCATTTCGCTACATTCGTGTTGCCTTAAACGACCATTTTGAAATCTATCTCAAATGCAAATACATAAATAAATAAATCTTCTATTCAAATTCGCTAAAAATGAACATAAATTAAAGTGACCCACATAAATTTTCATACAATTTGTACGTAGTACGTTCACCGCATAAAGAATCACTCAAAGCACAGCGTCGAAAATGACGAAAATGTCTTAACAATACAATAAGATACAGAAATGTATCTCAATGTTGTACTGTATCTGTATCTATGCGTCTCGGCTCTCCATTCGATACGTTTGTCGTTCGTTCGGAGAATTCGCTCAATTCGCTTTGAATGGCGGCGGCAGCGGCGACGGCAACCTTGAGGCTATTTAAATTATAAATCGCCACAAAAACGCAGAAACGAAGAAAAAAAAACTACAGTAAGAAAAATGTTTTAAACTATTTTCATTTAAATTTATAGCGCGCCCACTTTTCGCTCTATCTCTTTCATTTTTAAATAGCTCTCTCTCACTCTTTCATAAGCTTGTTCACAATGTTATTTACTAGTAAGATGAAAAACTGTATGCAATGAATGATATTGCGGGGAACTGAGGGAACGCGTATGCGGAACGGCGCGGCGAATGGCCCAAAAGTGTTCATTATGAATTGTTCAACGAGCGCCGAATTGCCATAACGATCACATTTATCTATTGTTTATACACTGAAACGATCCATAAAGGTATAAATTAAAACCGAGCGCGCAATTTTTGATGAAGGCGCAGAGAAACGTAAGGAGAAACGGCGGGGGCGGAGTTAGAGCGCACCGCGGGGGTCACCGATACTGCTAGCAACGTTAAAACTGATTTATGCCGATTTTAATATAATTTTTATATACGTTCTAATGTTAAATAAATAAGCTTCGAAAGATGTCTAAAAGCACAAAAATGAAAATTCTTCCCTATCCATACAATTTTTTTTTGTTGGTTGTTTCTTTTTTTTGTTTGGGTTTTTTAAAGAAATTCTTTTTAATAATACATTCTTTTCTTAGGAATAAATAAGCATTTTCAATTGGTTCTCATTAACAGGGAAGTGGCATGGAATTTCCTAAATTTTACTTTGAAATATATTGCGTATACGTAATTCTCTTTCTTGGCAGTTGCGTGTAGAACACAAAAAAGAAGTGGCTGTCGAAAGCAATTAAATGGGAAAATAGTGTTTATTTAGTCAAAGCCGAAAGAGTTCATCAATTATGTTTAACGATATGTGAGTAATAGATTTTCACTGTGCGGAAGCGCATTGCGTAAATTTATGGATCTAAATGTTTTTATACTTTTGAAATATTTTGTATGTTTATGCTAAGATTATTCGGTGTGTCTTAGCATTTAAAAATCAATATTTATTAGTTTATACCATGTGATAAGATAAAGTATATTTATAGTTTTGGTCAGCCCGACGATTCGAGTCGATTTTACAAAGTTCATCTGTCTATCACGACGTCTATCTAAGCACCTGTACTTTAGAGTATGCAAGAATAATGTATTCCAAAGTTGAGGACAGTTTCTCCAGGTGCCACATTAGAACAAATCTATTTTAAAATTTCCCTACTGGCAATATTTCCCAATAGCAATAGAAAATGGTCTTCCATAATATTAATTTTATGACCTTCTGATTCCAAAAACCTCTAGTGAGCTCTCACTCATAAGAATGCAATTGTCAGTCATCGATCATAATCTCTTAGCTATTTTATCAAATAAAGAATCTCATGACGATGAAAAAACCAAAATGACGAAAATCTACCAACACCTCACAAAATATTTTAGCTAATTATTGTAACATATAATTGAGCATGTTCCACACATAGTGCAAATTGGAATTGTCAGTTTGTCAGAAAGTTTGCAGCGCATACAAGAAGGCATCACTACTAGACCCCATGCAGTGTAAATATTCTTGATCAGCTTGACGACACGAGTCGATCTAACTTTGCTCGTCTGTGTCTCTGGATGTTGATGCGTATTTTATGTTATACTACGTTTTGAGATATCTGGCTGAAACCCGGTATGTATCTTGGTACTAGTCCCATAAAGTATCCATGTCAACATGCTCACGTTCCACTCTCAATTTTAGAGGTAGTCCCTATAAACACCAACCGCCCACTTTTGAATTTTTGTATGAAAACTTTTTTATTCAGTCAATATTATTACGAGGCATATCCAGAAAGTAAGTGTACTGAGGCTCTCACGGCCGGAGGAATTTTATTTTCGTCGTGTTGCAGTGTAGCCTGACTTCTCGCCTTTGCAACGAGACCGGTTCGAGGTCAGTACGTTAGAGAACAATGTCAATCCAGTCTCCTGCCCAGTGCGAAATACGTTGCGTCATCCGTTATCTCGCTTGGAAGGGAAAACCTCCGTTTGAGATTTATAATGAGGTAAAAACTGCATATGGTGATAAAGCTACGAATCGTTCGAGTGTGTACAAGTGTACGTCTGTGCATGATGATCAGAGGAGCGGAAGACCTTCAATTGTGTCTGGCGAAATTGTGGAAAAAATCGAAAATGGATGAACTTTCTGCGATGATTCCGCAAATCTTCAGATCTCTACTACACGAAACAATCACAGAAACCCTCGGATATCGGAAACTGTCCGCGCTTTGGGTCCCAAATGGTTGGCGGGAAACTACTTCGAGGAAGGCATCAAAAAATTGATATCCCGCTTCACCACCTGCATAGAGAGGAATGGTGACTATGTCGAAAAATAGCTTACATTATGTATTAAAGTATCAAAATTTTAAAACATACAAAAATTCCGTACACTTACTTTCTGGATATGCCACGTATGTGTAGTCCCCGAAATTTTAGGAGTAGGCTTAATACACCTCCCATATTAGTGATTTTGTATTAAAAACTTTGTACTTATAGATAAAATCAACTTGGTATGGTAGATTCTAATGAACGGTTCAATGGCCACTTTTATGGGTAGCATCATACAAACCCACCACCCACGTTTAGATTCCATGGTTTTACAAATTCTTGTATTCTTTACAGCTGCTAAGTATATAATTTGAAACTTCCCGTGAATTAAAGCATCGGTTCCCGTTAACAATAACTCCTGTTGATTTTTATACCATTCCCGCATAGTGTGAAGTGGTGTTATCAGTTTGTTTGAAGCATTGTAGACCCCATAAAGTATATATTTTCTTGATCAGCTCGACGCGACGAGTCGATCTAGCCATGTCCGTCTGTCTGTCTGTATGTTGTTGCGCATTTTTTGGGGACCAATTTGTATGCTATCCAGTTGAAATTTTGCACATACATTTGTTTTCATTGTAGTTTAATAGCGTGTGTCAAGATTTACCCGCCACGCCCACTTTTTGTATGAAAAACATTTTTATTGTAGTCTATATCAATTGATATGGTAACTTTTAGTGGACGGATGCTTAACACGTACATTAATGTGGATGCTTAACATGTAAATTAATGGGTGGGACCCACACACTATTTGTGTTAGCCCCCATACAAACCCACCGTGCAATTTTGTGTTTTTTATAAAAAAAATTCTTCATTTAAATCAATATTAGCTTGAAGTTTGATTTGGTGGATTTAAGTGGAAACCGCTTCATATACATATTCAAATAGGCGTGTCCCGCCCACTTTTTGAGGAAGTCCCATATAAACCCACAGTTCACTTTTATGCATTTGTATGGAAAACGTCAATATCAACTTGAAATTCGATACGGCGGCGTCTTACACCTCTACTATATCGCTTCATACACATCAACTAGTGAGTGCTTACCACCCACTTTTTGGGGTTGCCCCTATTTAAACCCCCACTTTTATGTATTACAATACTATTTAAAATTTCGAGTGAATGCTATTAGAGCTTCGGTTCAACCGAAGATAACGTTTTTTCTTGTTTTTATTTTTTACCATAAAAAATTATTTTAAACTACAACGAAAGCATCTTCTGAAAAGTTTAACCCTATTTCTTAACATAACGAACATTTAATTAGGATAAATCCACAAAATGCAAATCTGAAATAAGAATCCTTTGAGAAAAAATTGTATTTCAGTGTAGAGAATTTCAATACAGTGTAATTAATGTGCGATGATGTATTATTTTCCAAGTTGTAATATTCCAACGTCGCTGAAAGTTCCGTTGAAAGCCAGTTGGACGTAGTTTTCAAGTAAAATCTGGACATTTATGGTGTCATCTCACCAAATCAGACACATTTTAGAGAAGTTTAAGAACAACTATTTCTTAATTTCCTGTGTATTAATTTAATAAATAAATATGGATGCAAATAAACACATAAACCAACAATCTTTTTCACTAACTGGTAAAAAATATAAACTTTTGATGGAAGGTTCGATTTGTTTGATATTATGCTCGTTGCATTCGTCTAAAATAAATTTAGGTCAATTATATCCCAACAGCCCAAATGACTGCTAAAAAAGGTCCCAAACAATTGAAGCCCCAAATATGTGAATTCAAAATAATGGCTCTATAGGAGTATCAGTGTTTATATCATAAAAAAATATGTACTGGCTTATCCCTACTCCTATAGTAATAGTAGACAATGTGTGAACGATGTTCTGGGCGAAGAACATGTCCGAAACGTCGTTGCACGCATGCCCAAGTGCAGCGATAAACTGCCTTAAAAAATCCACGTCGAAAGTGCATGTCCCTAAGCCTGTTTTTATTCATACAGCCTCTCACGCGTTGTCTGCTGGTACGAGTACTATAGGAGTGGAGATAGGATATGACAGTGTACTGCAGCAAAAATGTGGTAACCATTCCTCTGTCGCACTCATACATTCAATTTTTTTTTTTTTTGGCATTTCACACTTTTTAGGTTTTAATTTCATATTAATTCTATCAAATGTCAGACTCACAATACCACAAAATCAAAAAGGTCATCGAAATTGGACCGAAATCGAAATTCACCACATACCTGCATCACAGTCTAATTTTAATAAGAATTGGTAAAACTATCGTTTAAAAATTTGAGGATGTAAGCTCAAACTAATTCAATACCTTTGGAATCTAGTCGAGTATGACTCTTTACTTTAAAACGGATCCGGCCAGGAATGAATCTACGTACTTTTCCGTTCAGTGTGCGCTAAATATAAATGAGGGTGCTACACTGAAAGGATCTGACTATTTGACAACCAATATAAGGTAACTAAAGTAAACTGATTATAAAATTCTAAACTTATATTATAAACTATAATTATAAAATGAATTAAAAACGAAATAAATAAAGTAAAAACTTCAAATTTTGTGCCTATTTTTATAATTCCACATTCAATAAACGGAGCGAAGGGTATTTTTAAATATTGTTTTGTCTTAACACTAAAATTTGTTCATGAAAAAAAGCGATGATTATTTAAACTACACTCACCTGTTAATGTCATCCAAGGATATCGCGGCAAATCGGCTATACCCTGTCCGGCACCACCGGTGGGCACCACGCCCGACGACGGCTGTGTGCAGGCATTTCCAAGCGAATCAACGCCAATGGCACCGGAAGCCGCCGAAACGGCCGAGGCTGCGGCGGCGTGCTGATAGAACTGCGCAAAGCTGGCCGAAGCCGAAGCAGGTACGCTCATCGACTGATAGCTATTCATGACGCTGTCTGTGTACCTGCTGCAAAGTTCACAATCACGGATCGATGGAAAAAAGTTGAAAAGAGAAAACAACAAAAAAGACGAAATTACATTACCATTCATACAAGAAATTAGCATAAAAAGATAAAAAACATGAAAGTGCATTACGATCATTCACTCCCTCTCCTCTCTATCTCTCTCTCTCGCACTCTTTCGTTACAAAAGTCAGTGAAAGTACTTAAAATCAAAAGTCAGAGCAGTTCAATGCTAATGAGCTAACAAATCGTAGTTAAGAAACCGCCGCTGAGTGCTTGAGTTGAGTAGCCTTTGCGGTCGTTCGGAGTTTCAGTCGTTTCGCCATCTTACCATATACTTACGTAGAAGCACTGGCGGTCAGCAGTAATCGCTCTAATTACAAACAAATGCTAATCGCCCACACGGAGGCAAAGTCTGTCCGTCCTTTCGGCCGTTGGTCGAAATGTCGCATTTCATTTGGGACAGTTCGACCGAATGGTCGTCATTCCGTTTTCTTTGTCGGTCCCCTGTTGATATGCAAATGTGTGAAGGTCAATGTGCGTGCGAATCATGATGAGATTTTAAGTGCACGAAACGCCTTCGCCGCCTCTGGCTCTGGCTCTGTCTCTGTCTGATACATGGCGAGAGGTGTTTCGCCTCATTCAGTTTCATGTATTGTAATTTGTTCTAATCGCCTTTGTCCGTCGTTGTTTGACAAATTTCTTGACTAATACTAATCCAGATGTCAAGGTTCGACGACAGAAGCGGTAAACCGCATGTGTGCTCTAATTTTGAAATGGAAACCCATGCAGCGAAGGAACACATAAAACCCGAAGTAGTCATCAATACCATTTTACAATTTTCTTGCAGTTTTCAAAAGATTGCGGTCACTTTTATTCGCATTCAATACTGCCGAGAATTTGCGTTAATAATTAAAACGGAAGCATTGCGGATTTGTGGTTTTGGCTTATATAAATTCAAAATTAAATAAAGGAAGAATGACGTCGAAGGGACATATTTCGTAACTTCGAACTCTTAAATTAAAGGGTAAGAGTGGTACTAAATGATGTAACTGGAGAGGCAGACCACAAACATTTTTTGCACCCTGTACATAACTTCAAAAGAAGGAAAAAAACGCCGTGTTTCGGGTACATAACCTCAAATATCTCAAAATCCTGACGTGATGGGCCAATTCTCACTCCGGATTCGGATTCTACGCAGCAAATTACTTCATATTTCTAACAACTGACATGACCCCAGTATTTGTAGACCTGTGTAATCTTCCCTTGATGGTCTTATTAAGAATATTATCAGTTATTTCCTACATATACTTTATGGAGACTCTGATGCATTTTTTAAGGCTTTGCAAACAGTGATAAAATTATAAGAGTATTCACACTCTGTATGAATTGAAGATTGATGGGATTTCTCTACGAGTATTTCAGACAGACATAGGGACATGGATCAATTGAATTATCCCCTCAATCTAATCAGGAATATAGGCATATATTTTATGGGATCTCCGACATCTGATTCTGGGTGTTACGTACTTTGTCTCTAAATTTATACACTATTCATACTACGTGAGAAGTGTAGTCTCGCGAATGCTTTGAGGGTCAACCAGTGTGCGAAATATAGAGAGTTTCTGAGGTGGAATAATCTGAGAGCTATGCACTTCCCTACTAAAAAATGTTGAATTGACTCACCTGCATGACTTGTCCTCTAGGCCAGAGAAACCCGGCATACCGGAGAGGCCACCATGTGAGGAGGGGTGATTTGACACGTACGGATACATTTTACTTGTGGGTATGGCAAACGTTGTGGAAGCGGCTGCGGCGGCGGCTGCTGCTGCAGCGGCTGCAACGGAGCTGGCGGCTACTGCGGCTGAGGCAGAAGCAGAAGCAGAAGAAGGACCCGAAGGTGATGTGGCCGATGGCGTGGGCGAGCAGCTGTCGCCCGTTTGCGAATTGCCGGCCGAAGGCGGGGTTAGCAGCAACTGTTGCTGCTGCTGTTGCAGCTGAAGTTGACTCTGGTGGCTCTGGTGGTGGTGATGCAAATGGCTGCTGGAGTTGTTCTGTGAACTGGCGGCAGCGGCAGCAGCGGCCAATTTATTAATATGCAACTGTTGTTGTTGTTGCTGTAACTGTAAAGCAGCCGAGAGCGTCGAGTATTGGTGATGGTGATGATGTTGTTGCTGCTGCTGCTGTTGTTGTTGCAAACCAAATGCAGTTGACGACGATGATGGCGACGATGACGAGACTGGCGAATTGGACGACTGATTCAAATGGCTGCTATTGATGTTCAAGACGGAGGTAACACTCGATGTTGGTGATAGAGAACCAGACTGTATACTGGTATTGTTGTTGTTGCTGCTCGATGCTGATGTCGATGTTGAGGCGGCGGCTGCGGCGAGTGCGGCGGCAACTGCTGCTGATGATGAATTTTGTGTTGTTGTAGTTAAATGCGAACTTATAAATGGTTGAAACTGTGGGTACTTTGGTAGCATACTATCGAAAACAAATTTTGACATTGCACATAGTTTGATTTTGATGATCTGTTGCTTTTTTTGTTTTTTTTTTGTTTTGTTTTGTTTTTATATGTTTTATTCCTTATACTGTCTTAGTTTTGGTTGAATTCTCTCTGATTTGTCTTTGTATTTGATTTGGTTCAATTGGAGTTGGTTGTTTTGTTAATACGGATTTAATTGTTTTATTATTTATTTATAAGTCTGTTTAATTTGGCAAATAATATTTATTGACTATGTTTGATGTTTTTGGATAAATATAAATAATGAAATACATAATTAAAGTTTTGTGTCTATTCTATACTTTTAACAAATTTTGTTCGAATTCATTTCTGCGGCGGTTTGTTACTAATTAAATGCCTCAAATGTTTTTGAATTTCGCATAATACAGTTTTGTCTCCAATGAAAATGGCTAAAGCTTAGATTAGCACAATGTGAAAAGATCATCCTAAAAATATATATATTTCGGATGAGCTTTAACGATTTTGAACCGGATAAATTACGTCGCTAAAAACGGAATCATATGTGACGGACTCCACTATATTTGAAAATTGTTAAATTTATTCAGCAGCTTGAAGCATCTTATCGAAATATTAAAACTACTTTAAACTAACGTTTTTAGAACTTATTAAAAAACTATTTCAAATAAATTTCTGATTCTGAATTGAAATAATTTCTAATAGTTTTGTACACTATTTTTCAGAATCTGAAAACTTTGTTTTTGAATAAGCAAAGTATTTATACAATATTCTCAAAGTCTTCATTTATTTCTGCTTGCTTATTTCTGCTATATTTTTTACTTATAAACCAAAAATTATTGAATAAAAATCAGAAATATTGCATTTCGGTAGACATTATTATACTCGATGGAAAGCAATCCAAGGTTTCCAAATAAAGCCGGTTCGACACTTTATATATTTATAATTTAAAAAGTATTGAATTTCAAAATTATCTCTAACTTTTTTAAATCAGATTCAACTAAAAAGATTTTCCGAATAACCGAGGTTTTTAACAACTGAAACAGTTTTCATACAACAATTTTTCGTTGAACTTTTAGAATTCCTAACGCATTAATGGGACGTGACAAGATTAAATTTAAAAGTAAAATATAAGAGTAAAATTCAATACCGAGTTTTGAAAAAAAAAATATTCACGGCCGGCTTTAACTTTATCGATTTGATCTGTGTCTGATCTCCATAAGATTGCATACTATTAGAGTGGATCAAGAAGTGAATAGATACTCTACAAAATCTCTGACATATAGAATGGTTTCATTCGAATATCAATATACTGAAATGCATGTTTATGAGCGTATTTTAGTGAATTTCATTTAATTTTAAATACTAAATAATTATGTATTCAACGAAGGCTGACTAATATTATAAAACACTTTTTTATTTTTAAATAATTAGGACTACAATAATATTATCTTCAAAATTCAGGATTCTATAATTTTATATTGCAAGTTTTAATAACATTCAATATAAGCATTTCTCTTCAAATTGCCCTCTATTACGAGACTTTCAAAAACATTTTTGTGGCGCAAAGCAAACATTTCATATTTCCCAAAACAAAATATAAAAACTTCGTTTCCGATTATTCAACTATAAACTTAAATCTTCTTTTGCATTTACATACATATGTATTTAGTAAGTAGACCACATTTTCAGTTTTCTTAATCGATTGAAATGTTAGTAACTTTAATGAAGGGAAACACATTAGTACGAAAAGTGTAAAAAGAGATTTACACCTGGAAAAATTAGTAAGTTTGTTTTTTAATGTTTAGCCAAAAAGTAAAGATTTACAGAAATAGAGATAGACGATGATGCAGACAATATTTCCAAAGTGTTTTTCAAGTAGTACTCAAAAATTGTATTGAAGCAAAATTGTTACCTTTAAACGTTCTGCAATGTGTTTCTTTATTTGTTTCGACAATTGATGTGTTTAATGTGTTTTACGCAATCGAAAGCATTTGGAATTCACAACGAAATTTGTTAAATTGGTTTCAACAAAAGTAATAATTTTTTTTTTTCTGATTTTCATTCGCTCTTTAATGTTTTTTGTGGAAGCTGTTTTTGTTTCTGTTGTTCTGTATGCTGTATAATGTGGTGTGTAATTGTTGTTGTTGTTGTTGCTGTTGCATTTGGCTGAGTGACATTTATTTGTTGTAAAAGTAATTAAAATTTGACATTTAATTACACACATACACTGAGCAAAAGATCGACAAAAACTCGCGCACGCATAAACACACAAAAAAATTGAAGACAAACCGATTTAAATGTACGAGGGTATGCAGTTAAAATTGCAGTTCAGTTTAACACTGCCGTCGGCTTTGATTTATAGACGCAAATTTTGACAATTGTTGTTTTTGTTGCTGGTGTACCTCTGTTTGGGAGGATGCCGTGGGCGAGCGTTAGAAGATTGTCTTTAATTTTTACGACTTTTTGAGTGTTTGCACGTTCTTTTCATTTACTTCTTTTTAATACTTTATGTTTAGAAAGCAATAAAAACGCACTTTCCAATGGTGTACTCTCTTTCTTGTTCGAAGTGTAATGAAAAACTATTTGGGTTTTCTTTTGCGTTTTATGATTTTTTAGTTGGCAAGAATTTTATTTTTATTTTTTTTTTTTGGTCACAGACTATTAGACACTTTGAGTCATTTACACAGGTAGCCACCGACGGAGCTAGGCTAAAGATGAGTTGAGCCGAGTTAAGATGAGGTAAATAAGTGTTTTTTCCTCAACGTTTTTTCCCGATTCGTTGACTTTTGCTTTTAAGGCGCGTAATTACACGAAATGTGTTACTTTTATGACTTTTTAATTTTTATGGGCGGTTTTATTTTGTTTTGACAGTTCCGGATTCGAATGCCACACACACACAAACCATAGATACTTTTAAGTAAGTAAGTAAGTGAGATAGTGACTCAAACTCTAAAACAATAAAATCAAATTCTAATAAGAATTCCTTTTTTTTTGCAATAATTTTTTAAACTTTCACAACATTTTTTTTATGTGCGACGAGAAGTGTCGTCTCTATTCAAAGTTTGAAGCGCGCGCGCGCTGCTGAATTTTGTTTTTACAGCTTTTTTATTAGTAATTTTATTTTGTTATTATATCTTTTTTAGTGCATTCAACTATTTCGATTTGGACAGCGTGTGCGAGTGGGTGAGAGATATATACAATAGTAAGTATAAAATAAACGTACGCTCGTCGATGTCTTTCATACAATAATCCACTAAAATAGCAATAATCAGAAACAGTTAAAAGACAATAAGAATTTCCATGCACGGCACTATTTAATGGCAAATTCAATTCAAAATACGCGACCAACGAACGAAACGAGTGAACGTGAATCGGGCAGGTTGATACAGCGGCGACGACGGCGACTACGAGCAGATTTTGCACTCCGCAGACACTACTGCGCGCTACGATAATAAATATTATAATAAAACGAAATTTTTAAAAGAGTATAAAAATTTCGTGTAATTGGTAATTTTTGCTGCTGCCACCACAACTGGCGCTGGCTTCAGCTTCAGCTTCAGTTTCAGTTCAAATCATTGACGCTGTTGGCGTTGACGACGACTTTGGCTTTGGCTTTGGGCAGCAGTACTATACTGCTCGACAACGATGAATTGAGTGAAATAGTTTTGAGCGTTGGGTGCCACACCACACACACCACATCACTCGCATCACTCACTCTCAGAGATTAGTTTAACGCGAGACGAGGTCGCAAGGTCTGCCCGGCTGGCTGGCTGGCTGGCTGGCTGGCTGTCAGGCAGTCTAGCTAACTTGAATTGAATGAATTGGTCCGCGGTTGTTGGCGTTATGAACAGCGAAACGTTTATGGCGCAATACAAAAGCCATGCAAGCTCTTATTGCCCGAGCAGATGCCGAGATGCGTTTTCTTAGCTGAGCCCAGCCGAGTAACAATTTTCCTGGGCTGTTGCTTTGAGTGTATTTTTGTTGTCTGAGATTATAAGCAGCAATTTTCATTCTCATTGCATACAAAAAACAAAACAAAGAATCGTCGCCAAGCAGAAAAAGCAACTCAATTCACAAAGGCAAAAAATGAGTTTGACTCAATTGCGACGCAATGGCAATAAGAAACTCAGCGACGCTGGCGTCAACAGCAGCAGCAGATACAACGGCAGTAGCAACAACAACAACAAATATAATAAACAAGCAAAATTCCAATATGGCTGCTAGTTGTCTCACTCGCACATGCGTCGTATTAAGCAGTTGGAATTATGGTGTCGCACAAACTTATTCACAGCAACAAAAACGCAAACGCAAACACACACACACACACACGTATCACTCTCTCTCACTTACTCATTCATTCATATATGCAGCATATGCAGTGCGCTCTTGTGTTTGGGTATGTGTTTTTATGTGCATGCATGATGGCCGTCGCTTTGCTTCCGCCATGCGTCGCTGAGCAACATTTGAGTATAAATGTAGAGCATTTTCGTTTGAGTGATTTAAAGATTTGAGTGCGTTGGCAATCTACCAAAGTCGCCGCGTTTAACGTCAGCGCTTTTCTTATATGATTATTTTAGTGCTCTCTATGGATGCTTAATTTTGATGTTTATAATGTGAGAATGCGCCCACTTTGCGGAAGCAGAGCAGAGCTACAAAGCCATGCAGAGCAGATGATAGTCGAATGAGTGAATTGCAAATAGTTTCACTGCGCTCAATGTAAATGAGCGTGCTCTTTCTCTTCTTCTTTTCTTCTTTTTATTTGGAGTGAAATGATTTTTTAAGTGTTTTATGTTTTGTTTGGCAAAGTGTTATTGTACATTAAATTACTTTGTATTATTTATGATTTGTTGTTGCTTGGTTTGTGCGTACGCCGTGAATACAATACAATGGCATAAACTGTTTGAAGAGCTATTGTTATAGACTACACACTGTATGCGAAAGACTTCCATATTCACATTCATTTTGACTGATTTGTTTATTCGTTTTTGGGCCAGTGCTCGAATTTTTTTTTTTAGTTTTTTGTTTTGTGCATTGCATGGTGGTCTGAAATTGACCTATGAGCAGGTTACACCAAATTTGGCACTTCTAGCACAGTTAACAAAAAAAAAACAAAAAAAGTTTCTTACAAAAACTGAGAAATGGGCCAGTATGTATATGGTACTGCCCCTTATAGTGTTCCAAACTGGACGTAAGCGAGATATTTTATCAGAATCGAAAGTAAAAAAGATTTTATAAAGTTTTCTCGTGGCTATTACATATATTTGCACAAACACAATAAATCCTTTTATCCTTTACCCTTTAATTGTCAGCCAGACAGACCGACGGAATTAATCATGTCTCGTCCCGTCCAGTTGATCAAAAATATATGTATATATGTCTTTGATCCACTGATAATACTATGTGTGACTGGTATAAAAGCCTATAACAAGTCTATTCGATGTTTCTCTTATCTACATTCAAAAATATTCTAAGGGCAGGTGCATTTGAGTTTGTTTTTAGTTGTATCTTTTAGTTAAAATTTGTCAATGTTTGAAACTGATTTCAATATAATTTGATAAATGTGTCCGACAGCCTATGACCGTCTAAACAGGGCACAACTAACTATACATTCATATGATTTGTTCTACTTGCGTTGTTGTTTGTTTTATCATAGTTTGTCAAGTTACTAATGGCCCGCAAATGCAAAATTATGAGAAATACTTGGTCTGTAGACTACTTGTATAGCATATCACACAACTTTGGCGTAACATATTTTAATAGTAAAAAAATCGAGAACGTAATTATCACTAGCCGTTAAATCCTAGCATAAACAAGGCACATATACATATAAGCCTGGGGGGGGGGGGGTTGTTGGTGGTGCACTTGACAACCCATACTTTAATACATGTTACAGTCAAGTGGAAAAAGTAGCGAAGACGAGCGAAGCTTCGGGTATAAGCCATCTTTTGATAAAGTTTATATTAAACATAATAAGCTTGTAGCCAGTGGCGTAGTAAGACGTTTTAGGGGAAAACTTTTACACGAGGCCTTCAATTCTTATATTGACGAGCAAAAAAAAAACTTAAAAAAAAAAATATGTGAAAGAAAAGAATAATATTTTTCAGGGGCACCTAAGAACAAAATACTTTGAACAAAGGACGAACATGATCTGAGGTCTCCAGAAGTTCAAAAAAAAATCCCACAAAAATTTAACAATTACATTTACAACAGCAAAAAAAAAAGAAATACAAATTTGGGGATCCCTCTAAGCCATGGGCGGAGCTGAAGTTGCTGAAATGAGCAAAAAGTTAAAAGAATTACTAAATAATGTAAGAGTTAAAATAGTTTCAGACGCTGCCCGGTGCACTTTCAGTTGAAATTTGTAGATAATTGTATATGATAAATGTGTCAGCTATGTGTACACATATGACCGTCTATACAGGGTTTAATAGATGTTTATGTTCAGGGGGAATAGAGGTATGTATCCAAAACTATTAAGAACATATCTTTTGCCCATATCTTTGATAAATTGAGATACAAAGATGAGATTTGGCATATATGTATATGGTACATGTTTGCCAAAGGTATCAGTATAAATTGACAGGTCAAAGGTCAAAGCCCAGTTAAATTGGTGCATTTTAGTAAGTCTATATGATATATGTAAGTATTTTCAAAATTTTTTCGTCACCATTGATTTATGTTTTTCAATGAGATTTCCTTTGTTCTTTTTATTTTTGTTTTTTACAATTTCACTCAAACCAAATTTTTACCCTTAAATGAAACAAATGAAAAATCCATAATTTTGAGAGAAAAATTGAGAGTAAGAGAGACTAAGAGCGAGAGTTAGAGATGAAAAGTGCCGACATTGTCAATTTTGCTGTTGTTCGTTCTTTTATTGGCATCATCGCTGTTATTGTTGTTGTTATTGATGTTGTTATTGCAGTTGAAAATTACTGTTATGACATTTTTATGGAATTTTCCAAAATTTACGATTGGACAAGAAGCAATTTAAAGAATTTCTTCGCATTTTCTTCGATTTTGGCTTTTCACTTTTCTCCTACAATTTATGCGGAAATAATTAAACAATTTCTCTTTTTTTCGGCGCCTTTTTGTATCAGCAATATTTTATCCTTTCTTTGTAGTTGTTTGCAATTCTATTATTAAAAATATAAAATCGTATATCCTTTTAAGAATGGATAATGTGAAATATTCAAATTACAAACGCTTATTAATGTATATGAATGGGAGTTTTCCTAATCCGATATTGGTTGTAGTCGTTCTCTTATTTTGGAATTTCTACATTTCTTTATTTATTAGCACTTACTTTGCTGTACGAAATATGAATAAATCGTCGATTTCGGTTAGCCTACTAGCTATTACATAAATTTAGTGTGAAGTGTTCTTCCATTTTAAGCCGCGGTAGTAATTTGATTTTATTTTTCTAAGTTAAGTAACATACTTTTTTAAGCACTTAGAAAACAATTAACTCTAGTTGATTGTTTAAACGCACTCTACTTGATTTTCAGCTCGATTAAAAAAAAGACAAAGTTTTATCACATATGTTAATCTGTAGGTACAGTGTGACAACCTTACTCACTCTTTCTCTCAAATTATGGATTAATTTTTAAAAAATTTATTTACTTTTTAACTATTTTTTTTAAATTAAATACACAAGTCTACAAATTAAAAACAGAAAAGAAAAAAGCATTCGAAATCCATAATTTAATCCGTTTTTGCGGTTTGAATTATTAAAGTCTTTTTAAAAGGTAGATCCACTATTATCGATATATCTCAAGTTAAAAATGCCCAATATAATTGCGTCAAAATAAATATAATGAAACTCAGGTTTTCAGTTTTTTTAAAATCGGTTGAAAAGTTTATAGCGCTAAATAGTTGTAGGATGATTAGTTTATAAGCGGAAATATTTCAAAAACATCGATTTTTTTAAAAAAAAAAAAGAAAGGCGATTAAAATACGCGTCCAGCAGTACCCATTTCGATCGGATACAAAATACACGTAGATGATCAACAGTTGATAAAAGTTCAAATGGAAATCTTGCATTCAAATAAATCCCGATGAGCTGCATTGAAACTAGCGCTATATTTTAATACAATATACATAACTACCTAAAAAATTCATTTTTATTTAAATGGGAAAATAAAAGTTGCATTTTGCAGGATTGAATTACTTTCAATTTTTATTTTTAAAATCGGAAATAATTATTTGAACATTTTTTTCACCACGCCTGAATTCTGCAAAGTTTTTATGAAGTAAAGTGGGGCTTTTTCACATTTAGAAACGTGAACCTCATTTAATCAAGGCTTGTATTTGATGTTTTCATATTTTCATAGAAATATTTTCTGTGCATGTAGTTAAAAGACATATTTGTTGGAGTTATTTAATCATATTTATTAATCAAAAAAAAAAAAAATTTCAAAATTTTCAAAGATTTTATATGAGTATGTGACAAAAATTTCGAATTTACATCAAATTTCGTTGAGTTTCACTTTTAGTTGAAATTTGTAGAGTTTTAAAACTATTTTTACTGCAATGTACGAATTGTATCACATATATATGATCGTTTGAACAAGGCTTAAGGGTTTCCCTCACACAAACTCAGAGTAATGTGAGATTTGTCTTTTTTGGAAAGAAGACTTACAGGCACGTCACAGAAATCATTTTGGGTTGCTTTCAAATCGCTCGTTTTTTATTTTCAAGAGATTTGGGTAAATAGACGACTAAAAGGAAATGTTTTAATATAGAAACAATTTTACTAATGGACCCGAGTAATCTGCGTCAAAGTTCTGTAACATTTTATTTGTTTTGTCGATTAATTCTGCATTTTACGAAATCTCTAGAAAATATATGTTGTTTTGTGTTGTCAGCAGCACAAACCAACCAATCAATAGTTACGCTAACCTGCTTAAAATTTACTTTGAAAATATTCTATATGTATTCGAATAGTTCATTAGATTTAGTTTCATATTAAAGGTGCAAATATTAAAAGCATTGTCATAATTTTTAATCTCATTTGACTGTTTATTAATAGTGTACTAACTTGTATAAGTATGATCAAAAATATAACTGATGTAAGTTGGCAGGTTGTAAACAACTCAACAGCTGATATGCGACAGTCACAGATAATCATTAAATGGTGCGCACAAAAGAGTTGTCACACAAGTTTTGAATTTAGCGGACGAAAAATTTAAAAGTTTTTTGTTTTATAAAACTTACGGCACCATTCCATAAGTATATTTATTTTATATTCTACTTTATGACAACTAAACTTTTTAAATTTGTCGATGAAATACATAAATAAAAATGCTATTAAATATTTAACAAAATTAATTTTGTGTTGATTCGAAATTAGAAGTTCGGAAAATGAAATATCTCAAACTTCTGTCACAGCTACGGTTATTTCTCAAACTTCTGTCACTGCTACGGTTATTTCGATCGATTTGCAAACCAAGGGAAGCCAAAATCTCTAGAGATTGTGATCTGTGACACACCTATTAATGTACTTTCTGAAGCAGTTTATGATTTACTGAATTTCTCAACACAGGAAAGGCTCGCTTTACTAAAACAGTTCAAATAAGTAACATTTTCTCTGTTTACATCTGAATTATTTCTTACAAAACATGAAGAAACTCTAAGAAGATCAAGGAGAGATAATTCATTAGGACTTAAAAAAATATAGGACGAAGATACCACGACAAACGGGACTACAATACGAAACTAATAAATATAAATCAAGAATAATTTTATAATTTGAAGAAAATGGGTGATACATATTTGCAATTATAACAAATCAAATAAAATATATAAAATCTGAGACGATTATAAGAGATTTTTCTTCTTCTGATTATGTATAAACCGATTGCTTTCAATCGATCAATGAAAATATCGCCGAAAAAGGCAATGTTACAATAAAATTTTACTTTGAAAATTGTTAAAACTAAAACTCAAAGATAATATAATATAAGAAAGCACTTAGTACACAGTACCTTTATAAAAATAAAAATTGCCTTCCATTTTTTTATTTTTTTTTTTTTTTTTTTTTTTTTAATTTTCCATGTTTTTATTTGTACATTTTTTTATACATATATAAATTCAGATTCTTAAATTATGTTATTCTTAATAATTAATTACAAAATGTCTTGATATGTATTTATAATCACAGTCTTTGAGAAATACTCCTCCTATGTATAATTTTGCACATTTAATTAAATTTAACAACTTTTCTTATGTAAATAAATAAATTTTCTTTTCATTTAAATTGCTTGCTTGTGTAGGCTATTTAATATTAACTGAGTTCATTCATTTATAATTCTTCTGGTCGCCAATTACTTTGACAAATTGGCGCGCTAATTTATTCTAATTATGCCTGTACTCATATAATATACTCTTTACTCTTTACTCATTGGTTTAAGTTTACCTCATTTAAATTTGGTCACCTGAGTCACACGTGGAACGCATGAATTAGCAACAGAACGCGTTAAAATGCTTCATGTTTAAAATTAATTGCTCATAAATTTCAAATTAAACATTTTGCCACACTTGGTAAACGCGGTTCGGTTTATGGGTCATACGGGCCGAGGTTTCTTTTTTCTTTTAATTCTATAATGGCGAAGATTTACAACGCATCACCTTCAGATGTGGCAACGCATTCAACATCAGCCGGAAAATTGAGCACATAAAAAGCATTTTGATAATCACAACAAATAATAAAACAAGTTCACACATTAAAATTGTGTGGTGTGTGCTGCTTTGCGATTTACAACTCGACACGATTCGACTCGATTCGAGTAGACGACAATGGAAGCAAAGTGCTTCAATGAAGGGAAATCGTTAAATGAAGAGATCGCGATGGTCATTAAAAGATAATAATCGTAATAATAAACAAATAAAATTGAAACTGGGTGAACACAAAGGCAATAAAAACCATAATAAAACACTATTTTTCTGAACTGAACTGAACTGAGTTGAGCTGACTCAGCACAGTCGCACAATCACTCAATCTATATCCATCTCCGTTGCACTCACACCCACCTTGGAATGGTTCCGGCATGGTTCCGTTCCAGAACCAGTACCAGCCACGCACAGAGGGCGAGCAGAGGGCGCAATTGAGTGACACCGTCTTAAAATCGTAAAAACGGCTTTAAAAAATATATATATAAACCATGAAGTACAAAAAATCGTAGGTAGGTAGTAGCGATGGAAATAGAAGAGCTGGGCGTGCGACTGTTTTTATACATTCAACTACAAAACGGAAGCAAGCATAAAATTATTCTACTATAAAATGTTGTTCTTTTGTTCCAAAGAAAAACACATGCGACAGGTTGCAGCTAAAATGAAAATGAAAACATATGAAAATCATAAAAATGAACAATAAAACTAATAAAAGCAATATATAATAACTATTTAATGGATATAATGGATTTAAAGTGGGCTGAATGAATGCGATTAATACTACAAAACGGCTGCAAGGCATTCATAGCAAAATAAAGCGAAAGACAAGTTTATTAACACAAAAATTTGTCACGAAATCAAAATTAATTCTCCTCCAATAACTCTGTACGTAACATTTTTGTATCATCAAAAAATTAAATGAGTCACAATGAATGAAGTTGTTTAGAAAAAAATAGGGTGTCCCAACACGAGAGCACGACTTAAATCGTTGATCTAAAAATCGATTGTTTTATGGGCTGTTTGACTGGTGGTGCGGTCCTGCTAAAACAACATGTCGTCCATATCCATACATTCCAGTAGAGGCCACAAGAACTCAGTTATCATGTTCCTGTATCGAATGCCATGCAAAGTCACTGCATTTCCGGCCTCATTTTCAAGGAATTAAGGCCCAATCACACAGCCTGACCAAAATCCGCGCCACATAGTTGCTCGTTGTGGATTTATTTATTTCTCATGGATCGCCTGCGGATCTTCAGAGCCCCAAATTCAACATTGTTTGTTAACAAGCCTATTCAGATACAAAGAGCCTCATCGGCGAAGATGATTTGTTTCGAAAAATCGAGTTTTCAGAATGGTAATGGGTTTTTACAATGATAACACGTTGTTAAATCGTGTAGCGATCTATTTTAATATGCTTTTATTAGATTTATCTGAAACTATCTATCTATCTATCTATCTATCTATCTATCTATCTATCTATCTATCTATCTATCTATCTATCTATCTATCTATCTATCTATCTATCTATCTATCTATCTATGTAACTTAATCTTTCAACTTAATTTTCACCAACTTCCTAACGTCGAAATAATGTGAACGTGAATAATGCACGTCTATTAAGCACCGACGACAATACAATAATTTCACAATTTAGACCTAATATCCTGACCAGGATCATCAGGATATTTAATTGGTTTGTGGACCATTTTCTGTTCAGTTCAGTTCAGTTTCGTTTCGTTTGTTTTGTTTCATTGTGCTACCCACAAAACGAGTCAACAACTTAATACATAAGATGATGAGAACGGCGTATGTTACTTTAAAAAAATTATAGTTTAAAAAAACTAAAACAACACGCTTTAATAGTAATGTGAATTAAAAAGTAAAAAATAATTTTGAATAAGTTTATAATGAGAATTAAATGATTGACAGAAAATTAACTTTAGCATAAAAAAGCGAGGGGTGCTTGATATTAATTGTTATAATTATTTCATTGGTAGCTATTTGTAAATATAAACTTATTATAATAATATATTACAGAGCACCCCACGCTTTTTTTTTTTTTAAAGCTAATTTTCTGTCAATCACTTAATTCTCACTTTAAACTTATTCAAAATTATTTTTTACTTTTTAGTTCACATTACTATTAAAGCGTATTTTTTTTTGTTTTTTTTTTAAACTATAATTTTATTTAATAATCGGAACAATCGTAGATGCCAGCTGTTAAACTTTAGAGTTGCCACTTCAACAGAATAAAAATGGCGCTAAATTTGAATCGTGCACTCTTGTTGGGACACCCTTTACAATAAAATTTGTTGCTGGATGTGTTCGTATATAAATTATAAGTTAACGAGGTACATCGATTGAGCGATAAACTATTTAGTATGTATATTCATTTGTCCAGTTCTATAAATCCTCTAATATATGATAAAAAGTTATTAGTTCTTAATTATTTATATATTTGTAACTTTGCAGATGTTATATAAACGAAATATTTGTAGAGTAATAAACATTTTTAAAATCATAAATTCATTGTTACCCTAATACAAGCCGGAAACTACTTATAAAGGGATTGGTATGATATGCAGAACAAATTCAAAATTCAATAAAATAGAAAATGTTTACTTCAGCAGTACCAAAACTTTTATACACACATATGAAAGAAAACCTTTTGCGTAGACATATTGTTTCGATCAATGGTAATGAATGTATAAGACTTTATCAAAGGAGAAATGTAAGTATTAATGTCTCGAAAGAGAGTAAGCAGTGTGGCTGCATGAAACCTATCTACCGCCATAAGCATGCTGGGCCAATTCCGAAAATGCTTAGAATCATATAAATATCCCATGCACACTTCGCAAAATAGCTATCTATATATAAATTAAAAATCTCGAATCAACCTATTATAGTGAACGATAATGATCCATTGCGACTAGTTTATGAAGCTTATGATCATAATCAAATAAATCAAATATAAGAAAAATCGTTAACAAAATTTAACTTTAAAATATAAATGTGGGTGTTACGTTCATATAGTCATTAGCGGATCCAGGGGGGAGGGCGAGGACTGGGTTAATTCTTCCTCGCTTCATTTTCACAAAAAAATAAGCAAACAAAAAATTAACATCGTAGTACATAAAATTGATATAAGGTGTACCTCAAAAAGTGGCCGAGACACGCTCATTTTTACATGTGTGTGAAGGGGCCGTTCATAAGAAAACACTATATCTAATGTCAAGCTGATATTGATTTAATTAAATAAGTTTTTCAAACAAAAGCACAAAAGTGAACGATGGGTTTGTACAGGGGCTACCCCAATAAGTGTATATTTTATGGGGTCTACGATGGCTCCTTTAAAGCGTAACATAGCAACATTTCAAACTATATGTGAACCATATGTTATGCTCCGTAAAAACTAAGCTTTGATTCTTCTACTAATATGTACAATACATAAATATTTTATTTCGTATTTTAGGTTGTCAGTCAGTGGATTTACCTTGAAAAATAGGGAAAGAATTCCATCAATATATATCTGAACAGTCAATAATGAGCCACCGTATTGAATTTGAAGTTAATAATTGTTGTAGTAAAATGGTTTTGCATATGAAACCTTAAAACGGGTGGCAGGCGAGGGGCCTACAAGTATGGTGCGTATTGCAGAAGTTTAAAAATACAAGTTTGGATGCTGTATCTTTTTTGTGCAACGCCTATTTAGCTAAATGTTCAGCACTACCAAAACTTTAATGCACACATATAATATCATGTATTTGTAGATTATATTGAATAAAATAAAAAGTTCTAAGTACTTAAATCGAAAGGTGGGTTATTAGTTTGTGTGGAGGCAACCACATGTTACACATACATCCATACTGACAGACACAGCCAGACTGACTTATCCTGTCGAGCAGATAAACAGAATATATATACCATTTTGGCTCACTGTAATATACAAGGTGCATTCCAAACTAAACAGGAAACATGATTTTCATGACATTTGTAGCACTGGCAGCGGAGTTTTTGTTGTCGGCCGCAATGTCTTTCACAAAGTCGATTCAAGCCTTTCATCAGCCAATTCATTTTTCAGAAAAGTTAAAAATCGCACAGTGAATTAGGCTCTCCGTTCTAGGTTAAGTTCAAATAGAAGAGAGTGATTATTGGAACATTCCCCATAAATCGCTCAAAGAAACGCACAATCTATGTCATCCCAAAGAGATCCAACACCCTTTTGGGGTGTTTCGCGACTCCTTATATTTCCGACTAGAGTGGTTCTATTTTATATATGATCAAGTCTTTTAGTCTGATTTGAGCTGCTGAGGCCATGTATCGGCATGTCGTCCACCATCTCCGATTTATCGGCGTAGACTACCGACATAACTTATCGTCACAGCATATAATCCAAAGTTGTTAGATCACAGCATCTTCGACGCTAATTCTCAGATCAAGAACGCGAAATTATGTGATCATCACATGTTTTCTTCATTCAATTAATTGAGGTGCGCACTGTATATAATGATCCGTTGTCTTCTGCCCCCACCACAATTGTTATCTGTTTATATATATTATTATAATGCTAACATTGTGATCATCACAAAAAAAAACATGAGACCCCACATAAAGTATATATATTCCTGATCAACTCCTAGTTCCAACACAAAATAAGAAATAAATTTAAAACAAGAAATAGTTTATTTTTGTTATTTAAACATAAACAAAAAAATGTTTAAAATTTATTTTTCGTCTCGTTATCTTGAAAAAATTGTGGACTTTAAGTATGTAGACGTATTGTAGTAGTATATAGACTCGATATTTTACGCGTGACTGTCAATCAAATCTAAAAATTCAAGTTTAGACGTTCTTTTTTTTAGTCTCCGAGATCTCGATGAACACACATACAGATCTCGATACTGATCAATAATATATATACTTTATGGGGTCTGCCATACCTGCAGCACAAACTTAGTATACACTTTTGTATTGGGCCACTCCTTACAAAAGAAGAATCTAATTAAATTTGACATTAAATGTATGTATGTGATATTGTATATATAAACTAGCTGGTACCCGGCGCGTTGCTGCCCTTCCCCTAGCCTCTCCTATCCCCTGCCACTCCTTCCTCCTTCCCTACCTTCTCCCCTACCGCACATTCCCCCTGTATCACAATCACCTGCCCCACTGAATAATATTTTACGACCTATTCTTAGACCTCCCTCCCGAACGCACAAAAAATGTCATAAAAATCGGTCAAGTTGTTTCGGAGTTTGGTTACAAATACTGTGACACGTGAATTTTATATATTAGATTATCAATTAGCACAGGATTTTTTAACAAAATAATAGTAATAGTAATAATAGTAAGACTTTAAAATTTGCATGCATCTGCTAGTAATACCATCTACCGGGTATAACTGAAATTCAAATAACGCGATCACAGCTGTGCCATTTGTGAATTTACGGCAACGCGATCACGGCGAAGAACGAACAATAACAAATAAATAAATTAATTAATTAAAAAAAAAACGTTTTCTAGTGGATCGAATTGTAAATCGAAGCCATTCTCAAACCCCCATGAACACACACAACAATTTTCATCAAAATTAGTCCAGCCGTTTAGGAGGAGTTCAGTCACGTACTCACGTACAAAAGATTTTTATATATAAAGATATATTGTACGTTTAAATATATATTACCCTTATATTAACAAAAATGTAAGATCTTAATAACTCATCTCTCTTGCTGGCTTGCTAACGTCTCGAAGGTATCAGCTCAAATCGTAATATTCTTTAGTTTACATTTATTTTTCTTGACATCGATGTTTTTAAGACAAGTGACATTGTTCGTAATAAATAATAAATTCAACAATGTTGATAAGTATGAAATCTTATGGAACTTATCGGAGATGCAATAAAATTTAACGTCAAGCAGTTGCAGAAGGTCTAAAATTTTACTTATTACTTTCTACAAAAATTATTCACTATTTTTCCGTTCCATACTATTTGCAGATGATAACTTTAGTTCTGTTTAATTAATCCAACTACATTCTAAGCCTTTTTGTTGCACAGTAAAGTCAAAATACCGAAATAGACGAGATAAACAAATAAAACGATAAATTTGGCTTATTGAACAATAAGACTGTCTAGCAACAAGAATTGCTATCACTGGAAAAATGTCTCTCTCTGGCCGGGCGATTGCAGCTCTATATCCTTCCGTCGTATCTGCACAGTTCAACATAAAAACTATAAAACAACAACGAAACTGCGTCTTTGTGTCTCTTTATTTCTGTCGTCTGAGATGTTAAGATGTGCAGAGCCCAACAATCGATTTTTAACAGCTCAATGTTTCATAAAAGCAGCAAAAAGAATGCAGAATTCAAATGCTTATCCTGCTGAGCAGAGGCTCTTCTATATATAACTCTACATATAACTCAGAATCTGAGTGAGTGCAACTCAAACGCAACGCAGTACGATAGAAACACTCAACTCAAATGAAACCGTTGGTAGCTGTTTCGGGGTTGCCATGCTGCTTTGTAGCGTTAGTAGTAAAAATGTGCTGTACGTACATAAATTCCCTAATTTGATACTTTTTATTGCGCACTTTTATGGTTTGTTTTTGTTGTTTGCGGTCGACTGCGCTGCTTTTTGATGTTGTTGTTGTCATTCTTCCGCTCAATTGCAATAAATGTAAAATGAGATACAAATGTTTTTTAAGTGATTTAAAGTGATTCGGATGACGATTATAAAATTTCATTCTCACGCAATAATTTTTTAATCCTTCTGATGTATCCACATCGTGTAATTTGAATCCTATTTCTCGTGCCCGTTCTCTTTGTCGTCACACACGAGTGTCTTTTATGATGTACTGCGTAGAGCGTACCGCACCTCTTTACATCCCCTTAATTACTGAGTTACGTTACTGACTGCTCCTCATTTTAAGCCATAATGTGTTTTAACTACCGTCGAAATGTGTGTCTCTGTGTCATTGTTACGATCATCATCATCATCATTATTCTGATGGCGATGACTGTTGTTGTTGTCGTCGTTGTTTTTGCTGTCTTCGTTACAAAATTTACTCAATAAAAAATTATATGTCTACTCGCTTTTATCGCATTTTAATTGCCCAAAATGATGCAACCGTTTTGTAAATTACGCAAATGAAAATGATAAATCACAAGAAACATAATAAAAATCATCTGCGTATCGAGAAGTGTTTAAAGAAACCGCTTAATGAAGTACGGAATAGGTCACTTACCTATTTAAAATACGTTAAAAAAATCTAAATTTATCCATAAATGTATCCATTCTACGAATATCTGAAAAGGCAAAAGGAAAAAGGTACATTATTAATTATTAACATATAGAAATGTAAGAAATGTAAGAAAGAAATGGTTCGGAAATTTAAGTTCAATATAAATAATTTAATAACATAATTAATGTTCTTTAATCTTGAAAACTTGACACAGGGAAAGAGTTTACCTGTGACAAGTCTATCTAGTCATGACCACCTGTTTGATAGTTTGTGTGTTCTCATTCAGTTTTAGATATGCATGCATACATACATACAGATCTAGTTGAAATTTGATAATGGAACTTCTTTTCATTGTTATTATTGTACTTTATTTTGTTTGTTAAATAGGCGCGGTATGCAAGGTTTTTATGAACATTTCCCTTTTACTATTGAAGACATATCGGGCCACAATATTTAATTCATATTTTAGAGAAAGGTCCTTGTATTAAAACAGTTTGTTTAGCAACCTATATTTTTAATAACCTATAAGTCTAATGAATTTCACCTATGATAAAAATATTACGTCTCTGCCACATATTCGAAGCTAGATTCTCTAGAAATATGAGCCAATGTGCAACTGTTTAGGCATCTGAGCTACTGACACGAAGCGCAGCGTGAAATTATCCAAATCTATTTGATCAAAAATTTTAAAATCTACTTTCAAAATAAATCCCTTTTTTGTTTCCATATTAAACTTAATACACTAGCCAAACTATTCCAAGAAAATTATAACGATATATTGGGACTATGCGCCGTACTCCAATTTTCACTTACATTTGCATTTTGTGATTTCAGTAAAGATTAAATCAGATTTCTTTCATAGAGATTTCATAGAGTTTGCTGGCACTTTCAGTAGAAGTTTTATTAGTTCTGACGAAAGATTCAAGGTAACATTATAAACTTGCGTATGAAATCGCAAAATTTAAATGTAAATTAAAATGAGTAAAATTATTATCAGAGGGCGGAACACGACCCATCGACAGATACGGATCTCATACAGAATCCCAAAAGTGGTAGGTGTGTTTATTGGGTCTACCTCCGTGGAGGTCCCACCCATTGATTTATATGTGAATTTTCCGTCCATAAGAAGTTACCAAGTCAGTTTGAAATGTATGTAACAGGAAAAAGATATTACAGACACAATACGCAGAATAGACACAATTGATACAATCGACCATTTATTCGACTGATAATCTTATGCCATTTAAGTTTGGAAGAAGAAATCATTTACATGGCCACTGCGGCTCGTCCTGCTTAGGTGGAACCTACAGCTCGATTTGCAGTGGCGACTCTGCCGTTGGTTTTCAATGTCTTGGGACCATTGGTGTATACAAGCGAATTAACATAACCCCAAGAAAATAATCTAATGGTGTTAAAACACACGACCTTGGTGGCCAGCTGGGAGGCCCACTTCTGGAAATAAGAAAGTCACCTAACTTTTAGCGTACTAAATCCATTATAAGGCACGCTATATGGTATGTTGCGCCGTTCTGTTGAAGAATTGGTACGATATCAAGGCGATGTCTGCATAACGGAGTGAAACAGATACATTTTGGTGGGCTTCACCCCTGGCTGCTATGTGTTGTTGGATTCTGGACGTATAGAGTAAGTACCGATTCAAACGATTATTGCGCGAAAACATCGTGTGCACGCGTCACATGATGTGTCACGACAAAAAGCGAACCATAACAAAAAAAAAAAAATAAGATAAAACGTTAACTTCAGTTCAACCGAAGCTCTAATACCATTCACACGAGGGGGGGGGGGTTCTACGACCATTAATAGATGTGTATGAAGCGACCATCTATGAGATGCTACCATTTCACGAATTTCAACTTGATATTGTCGTTTTTCATACAAATGCATAAAAGTGAAATGTGGGTTTGTCTGGGACTACCTCAAAAAGTGGGCTGGACACGCCCATTTGTATATGAATATAAAGCGGTTGTCCACTAAAATTCACCAAATCAAATTTCAAGCTAATATTGATTTAAATAAAGATTTTTTTCATACAAAAAACACAAAATTGCACAGTGGGTTTGTATGGAGGCTACCCCAAAACGTGGTCGGGCCACGCCCATTAGTCTATGTATGTTAAACGGCTGTCTATAAAAAGGCACCATATGGCATTTCAACCTAATATTTATTTTAATAAAGAAAATGTTCTTACTAAAACACAAATGAGGGCGGTGGGTTTGTATGGGGCTATCCCAAACAGTGGGCGAGTCCCACCCATTAAGGTATATGTCAAGCATCCGTCCACTAGAAGTTACCATATCAATTATTAAGTTGATATTAACTACAATAAAAAAGTTTTTTGACTTGTACCCAAGTCAAGTATAAAACCCTCAGAATGTCAAATAAGACTTTTTTGACATGAAGTACTAAGTAGAAAATTCATAAATCAATCTCTGCGAGGACAAAAAATCTGAGAGGATTATACAATTTTCTTTCTATCCTATTCCAAATTCTTCGTACTGACAGTAAATGCGATAAGAAATGGGTTGTGATTCGGCAACTCCATATATCGGGTGCCCGTTGGCTCAGCGCCGTTCGCATGTGTTATAGTTGGATGCCAGGTTCTTCCATCAAAGACCATATTTATAAACTCTTGTACAACAAAATTAAATTAGTACTTTCTAAAAATAGAACAAATTTTCAAAAAAAAAAAAAAAAAAAAAAATAAATAAATAAACAAGTTTGCAGAAGTTTGTAGAGCTTGAATATGCATAATTTAAGAAATTCGGGTTTGAAAAAAAGTTCTTGAACCAAGAATTTTGTACTCCGTATAAAAAAATCCGTACTCAACATACTATTGATGCAGCTATGGATGGATCAATTCAAGTACGAAAATCCTCGATTGTTTTATGAATATATAAACATTTTATTCCATTCCTGCCTTCGTCCAACACTCAGTTTTCCATTATCAGTAAGATTTTGCAATTTGACTTCACTTGGAGTACTAAACTGAAAACAGACCATTTTAACGATGAGAAAAGCGGAAAAGATGGCTTAAACTGTGTTGAACTTCTATAGTACTCTTCTCATAAAGTGTGAAAATGTTTCTAACGGTTTGAAGGAAGCATCGGTGGCCCCATAAAGTAAATATATTCATAATCAGCATGAGAAAACGATTCGATCTACCCTTGTGCGTCTGTCTGTCTTCGAAAAATTGTTTGGAAAATTGTTATGAATACTTTTTATAACCATAAGCAACACTATTATCAGAACCACAATTGAGAAGGATTACAATTAAAACAATTCATTTTAAAATAATATTTGTCTTGAATTTTACCTCCTTCATATAAAAGCTCAATTCAATTAACAAAATTATGCACAACCTTCTATCACACAACCGTCTATACACACACTCATAAAATAAAGACCATCCGGTGACGAAATTAGGGTATAGTGTATTGGGCTCAAAAGTTGAATAATGGTCTTGATTTAAGACGACTTGAAATAAGTAGAGAATTCCTATTTTTAGATTGTTAAATATTAATACTTTAAGATTTTGTTTACTTAAATCAAGATTTTTAGTTTTAAGTTAATAGTTTAATCTGGTTTTAAGAATATTTTTCTTATTTTAAGTATTTTTGGCTCACTTCGGTCTTATTCTAAGACTGAAATTTTAAGAACGGAATGTCAAAAATTTAAGACTAAACGTACTTATTTTAGGATGCAATATTTTTACCAGTGTATGAATACATTTTGTTGTATTAAAAAATTTAACTCTAAGCATCCATTCAAAAATTTTAAAACAACTGTAAACTGCACCGTTGCCGAGCAATAATAACAAGTGTGAGCTTTCTTTCCATCGAATTTAACGTTTTTTCTTGTTATTGTTGAAATATATATGGTTGTTTATCACTATATATAAAATAACATAAGTTAGTTAATTTCTCACCACAATGGCGTATACACAATAATTGAGAGAAAGATCCTTGTGTTAAAATAATTTTGTTTAGCGACCTACAATTGTAAAGTAATAATTTTTATTTCTACATTTAAAACTTTACTCATAGTCTACCTAACCTTTTTATAATTCTGACCTATTTACTACACCCAAATATACCAGGAATAAATTCGCCAACAAACAATAATTAATCCTACAGTGCTAATACTATTAAAATCTCCACCCAATCTTTTTACTGCAAGTGCTTATTCTGCTTTTAAAATTTTTAGTCTAAAAAATACGTATATACAATTTCCGTACAAAAAAAAGTGGCCGAAAGCTTCAAAATTTAACGTCTATTGAAGGAATATTGATAAAGTTGAGAAAATCATAAAAGAATAGGTTGGCATATAGACAGATAAACTATAAAATATTGAATACGTATTGTTATTCTCAGAACTCCAGTCTCCGTAAGATCACTGGCGCACCTTATTATGTTCGAAACGATAATATACACAAAGATCTTAGACTGTCAACGGTTACAGACTCGACACATCAACAACTATCTTGGAAGACAAAATTAGCATGCCAACGCTCTGACTACTGACCTTCTGATGACAATTACCGATTCAATTGGTGATAATATTATCGATATTACAATATTAACGGTAAAAAAGTTGAAGGAACTTTAATAAACGATTAATACACTCCTTATCCCAGTAAGGTAAGTAATCCAAATCCATTGCGGCCACAGATTTTTTTTTCCATTTTATAATTTGTAGACCCACTATGTATAAACACATACACGTTCATATGTAAATAGGGTATTATTGAGTCAATTTGTCGTATATATAAATTCAAAATGAATTAATTGAATCAACCATTTTAAGTAGATGATTTGCTGAATTATATGAATTAAATAGAATTAATGAACAGGACTTGTCGTGGTTTCGATTGGGCCACTTGTTGGATGCTTGCAGCCACTACGTCCTTCCTTGTTATTATTGTAAACTGTTATACTAGATTAATTTAATGGTAAGCATAAAGTGTTTGATGGGTTATTAATTAGTTTTGAACGATTCAGTTACGATTTATCTGAATAGATAATGTTGTGTGTACTGGAAAGCACTTCGCGCCGAATTAGTGTATAACTACGGTTTTTGTTACATGTTGTTGGCGTTTCTTTCCAATTATAAATAAGGACACATTGATCATTTCCGTTACTCGTATCGAATAACTCTTTAAGCGCACATCGCTTTCAATATTATAGTGCAAATTAATAAATTATTATAAAACTTCCGTTAATATTCACAGTGTCAAATAAACCTTTTCGTTTGCTTTAATTAAAGTAATTTTTCAGAAATATTTGTTCAAAATGTATGTAAAGTCGGTTGCTATATAAATTACATCTCAATTTGCTCAATCAAGATAATAATGGCAGTCCGACTGTCATCTATCTGACTGTCTGTCTATGCAGATGCGAACTACTCCCCAAATTTCTGAGATATTGACCGGATAGTCTATATTCCAGCGTTTAGCAACCTGTACCATATCATTCATCGGAATAAAATTAGTTCTCAATGCAAACCATTATTTTTGCTTTTAGAGTATTGAATGTAGAATTTGTTGTTTTAATTCACCGGAGTTAAGAGCATCTTAAGTGTTGTTTTTGATCTAACGTGAAATTTTTTATGGTTTTCGTATTTTACAAGTACTATAAAGGTGAAATATTTTTTGTTTTTTTTTTTCTTTTTTTATTCTGCCAGACTAGCTAGAATGTTTGTATCAATTAAATACCATATACAGCGGGTAAGTGCCCCATGCAAATTATATGTAAGACATTTATATCTTTCATCAATTATATAAACTGAAATTTCTTTGCCTTTTAGTTGCAATTGATATCCGCAGTTGTGAAAACATATTTGGAACGCAATCAAAAATGCAAATCGCTCTTTTCTTCTTTTTATTTTAGACGAGATAGTTGAATTGGTTTGCGCATAGCGATTTCGGTTGATTTTTTATATCTTTTTTTGTATAGCTATTAAAATCCATACACTCGTCCGCCTCACTCATCATTTAAACCTCCCTCTGCGTTCAGTTGGAGCAGAGAGGTGGAGCGAGAAGAACTTGTGCCTGGAACGATTCTCAAGTTGCGGTAAATTAGAAGGCGCAATCGGCAGTCGCGGATGTGCTCAGCTGGTCCGATGCGGTCGCGATTGAAATGGATGCTGCTGCTGCATCAGTCTCTCGGTTTGGAAGGGGCAGGGGTGGGACAAAATAGCGATTATGGGCGCACAGCGAAAGGAGATTCCAATAACATAAAAAATCGTATTAAAAGAATCTCATATTGGGAATCGTAAAGTTTTTACGAGCGTTTAATGGACTCTTGCAGTCAGCGCTCAGCATTCATAAGGAGTATTTACGCGCTGTCTAAGCTAAGAGCAGGCTGAGTGCCGGCAAAGTTTTGCCATGTATTGACAAGGGTGATAGTGGGGACGACAAAAGTAAAGCGGAACGCACATAAACGCGTCAGTGAATGGCAGCATGCATTTCTCTTAAAAGTATTTTCGTCCGGGCGATTAATGAGCTGCAGCTCCATTTTTAAATAATGTCAGCACGGAAAAAAGTCTCATCGCCCCGCACAACATGTGAATTTATAATTGTGTCGAAAAAATTGAAAGGGAAGAGTATTGATGCAAAAGGTCTATCAATTCTAGTTGTGCCTATGACAGAAATCAAATAAGACAGATTCAAAGTTGCCCACAAAAGTCTAGATGCCCATATTTTCACAGATTATCTCTGAACGGCTGTAAAATACGAATCTTCCATTCAAATTTATATATTTCTGTGTGAATTTCCTAATCTCTTTTATCTTAACTAAATATAACAATACACAAATAGTATAAGCTATTAAACTTTTGTGAATACGCTGATGACAAAAATAATCCGAAGGACATCAATCGATGTCTATCAACACATCATTCTTAAAAATACATATCTTAAACGTTTTCTATTGATATAGGTATAAAACATATGCTTATCTATATCTATGATCACTAAATGTTCACAGAAAAGTTTAATATATCAAAATTTGCCAATCTCACAACGTATTATCACATGAAATAAATGAATTCAATTTTGGAATGAATTGTCGGTAAATCGTCCAAAAGCAGTTTTTAATATAAATTTTTATCTATGTATACCTTTTGAAGTAGAATAAGAAATTGTGTGAAAGCTATTCGAAATACCTTTCCAACGACACACATGGTGAAAATTATTAAACCCTTTGGCTACTAGTGACCAATTAAAGTTTAAGCTTTTTTCTGCCTTTTCCCGACCATTTCAGCCATTTTAAAAAAATTTTTGCCTTGAATAAAGAAAAAAATCATTTTGGGCGATAGGTCCCCAACGAATCCCAATTCCTTCGCGGGGGTGGGTATTTTCAACATTTCGGAACGCAGCGCCATCTGCACTACGCAAGATGAACTACTGCGGGTAAGCAGTGCGCACTGCTTGTTTTTCACGTCCTTGTATGTTACTTGTCCTTCTGTTACATTACAGTCTGCTGTTATTAACAGTCTGTCAATTTTACATACGGGACGGGACATTTCATGTTAAGCGTACAAGGAAAACAACTGAACTCGAAATTCATTGAAATTCAGGAAAGTTGTACTTTTCGAATGCATGTAAATGTAAATATCAATTTTTTATTTGTATGAGACTCAACTGTCAGGTTGTAAGCTTCTAAAATATTGACGAAAAATCAAGTTGAAGGAAATGTTTTTCAAATTAACCAATTGCACAATATAATAATTTTATTGGTATCTCTATATATAAAATTCTTTGTCCGCATTCACTGATTGACTGACTGACTCACTGATCATTGCACAGCCCAAACTATAAGACCTAGGAGGCTGGAATTTTCACACAACATAGATGAGACAATTTTATTGCAAGGGGGTCAAATTCGGGGTGCTTCGTATGAAAAACTTTGTTAGTTTTCGAGCAATCTCAACCAAACTTACAGATTGTGGATGTTTTACCTTATTTTACATTTTGACCAATTTTGTCAAAATCGGGAGGATCACTGACCACCTGGTGACGCGCTAGTATTATATAAAACAGATTATTAGTTTTAAATGTATTTTTGTACCAATTAAAAATACTGATTTTTTTTCTTCAAACAAGGTTAAAAGGAAACAGTCATTTAGTAAATAGTAGCACAGCTTTATTCCAACAATCGAATGCATACTTGTAAAAGGCATTTGAAACTAGTAGTAGAGGTTTTAATTACATAGCATACGCACGCAATTATTTATTTTTAGATTTTCGTTTCAATTAAAAGCTGGATTTTTCATCTCTAACTTTGGTAGAACAAAAGCTTTAATACTTTTCAGACGACCCTAAAAAATTCATTCCGTTTTTGTATGGTCAGCACATATTTACAATATCCACAAAGTGCGCGCTGGTGTCTACTAGAGATGGGCGCGCGAAAAAATACTCGATCCTGATCACGCACATCCCTAATTCAAAAAACAAAACAAGTAAGATATTGTGCACCCCTCGTCTTAAGCCTTTTTTCTATCAAGCATGCTAGAGACTTAATATATATTTTTTTAAAATTAAAGTTCATCTAATTGTTTCAATTAGACCAGAAGGAAGATTAAATGTTAAATCTTTAAGTATTAACAAACAAATTTTAACCAAAAAAAAGGCAACATGCATTGCGGGTCCTAATTTTGCGTCACTTGAATAAGACACTTTAACGATAAAAAACATTTTAGAGAATTCTGACTCTCTTTTTAACACAAACTTTACTTATATTTAAGGTAATTTGAATACTGCAGATAAAAACAAAAAATAAAAGAAAATTGTGCCACCTTTCTCCTCTAAAACTTCAAACATCCGGTTTGCAAGGGATGTACACAAATTGGCCAAATAATCGAAATATATCGAAATTGAGCTTCAAGCTAATTCGATGGCTTGGGTTACTTCGGGTATACTCAAATATTTTTTGTCCTGATCCATACGCTTGATGCGACAACCATACACAAACATTTTCGATGATATTCAAATCCGGTGAGTAGGGCGACCAGCTTAATAGCTCCACATTTTGGTTTTAACGACACGGGGTATGTTATGGAGCATTATAATGTTGATAAATCCACGGTAGAGGATTTATCAACATTATATACCATTGTAAGACAAGGCATTCATTGTGGATCATCAAAATTGTAATTTGCAAGTGCTATCACACCTCGAACTCTGCTATACAGCCGGTCCAAATGATGAGTTTCTTTGCGGGGGGCACGCGAAGCCCCCCGAAGTCCAGGTCACATAATAAGAGGCGTTGCGCTTTTCGAACCGGGTTAAGTGTTGGCTTGCTTTTGAGTTTTAGTCTTTTTGTATGCTTAGCAATTGAAATAACATGACGCATAGTTTTGAGACTTGCTTTAATGCCAGATTTTTCCTTGATTTTAACCAAAGACTTCTGAGAATTTTACGCTTTTCTTAATATAAGCCACCTTTACGCATAAGCCGCTGTAGTGCGGCATTTCATGTCTTTTCATATTAAGAATCATTACTTAAAAATATGGATCTAACGTTATATTGGCAATAGATAGGCCAGCATCCTTCTAAGCTTTGATTTGTTATTTTTTCGCCTCGATTAATTCTTTTCCTCGACTCATTTTAAATATCTTTGGCACGATAACGATCAAACTAAATGCGTGTTCTATTCAAGTGGGTCTAAATGAGAATGCCGCATTTTACAATTTTTTGGTTAATAATTTTTTGTTAATACGAATATGTATAATTTATGGGGTCTCCGATGCTTCCTTTGCATATTTAAATACGTTTTGACTGTACAAAAAATACAATATGTTCTGCTTACAAATAAATATTCATGATAAAATCTTGGAATTCAATTGCAACCCACTGCTATTGATCGGATTAATTAGATTTTATTAATGGACAATTAAAACTAAATAAATTAATGAAATAAAATTTATCTCAGCAACGATTTTTTATAGCTAATTTAGCAAGAAGCCGTTTTGGATTGTTACCTTCAAGATGTTTCCTTCAAGATAAAGTGCGGATTTTATTGGAACAATTTTTATTTACTAGTTTGGTTCATTTTATGGGTTCAATTAAATTATAACTAATACTTTATTAATAGTAATTGACTTTTGTAGAGATTGGGGATCCATACGACGACGATCTCAGAGGCGTCGGCGACCCCATAAAGTTTATATTAGGAGTAGCATGAGCACAGTGAAAAACTTTCTACTGTAGCACGCATTTGAATGAAGTTACAAGTATATAGAAGCTTAGAGTAATCGTTACATTTTCATTTCTTACGCTGTAGGTAATTCTCTTTTGCCATTTCTACATCGATAATATTCAATATTGACACTTAATAAAAGTGTTTATGTAGCAAATTTGCAAATCTAATTTATTACAATATATCCAGTAACACTCAATGTATTTGAGTATGAAAAGTACATTCTTAGTTTGTCTAAATATTTGTAACGCATTAAAGGAGTCAACGGAGATCAGTTTTTTATTTATTTTTGTTATAAATTTATAGAGATTCAAAGTGATATCCCACGACCACTTTTTGGGGTAGCCTCCAAACAAGCTTATTCTCCAGTTTTGTGGTTTGTATGGAAATCTATTTTATTACACATGAAATTATAGATAAGGCTTGTATGGATCGGGGACTAAAGATGAGCGAAATGAGCGTGGCATGCTTACTATCTCACATTTTATAGCTTTTTTTTTGTGGACAACCATTTTATTACAAATAATATAAACTTTAAATTCGGCATGGTGACTTCCTATGGACGGACGCTTCACATATGTATATACGAGTATACTTGAATCCATTCATAAAAATCTACCATCTGCTACTAAGTTTTATTAGAAACTGTTTTAAATTAATATAGACAGAATTTAATATAGAAAGATTTGTTAATTACAAAACTTACATTTACTTACAGTGGGCATGTCAAGACTGCTTATACATAACAGCAAAGGAATATAATGACTCTAAATAAATTTTGTAGTTCACAGTACATGTAAAATTCCCGAAATTTTCATAAATATTCCCAATGATAGCTGTTGATCATTATAATGGAATGACAAACTATTGAGTCCATTAAAGTGAATAAGGAATGGGTTAATTGCTACTGAATCTAACAATCTTTATTATATTGCGTTAGCCTTTCGTATCTATTTTATTCGCTTCTATTTTATGAACATTGTCTGGTCAATCGAGAAGTGATACATTTAATTTTATTTTTTGTATATTGTACGATGCAACAACAAAACCAACCTCATCAATACCTAACAACAAACCATTAAAGTTGAATTGAATGCCATCACTGTATGAAATACATTCACCCAAAGCAAAGTATCTGCACACACAGATGCAGACACAGATACACACTCTCATAATCATCACCAAATGGGGAACGACTGACCGCAACACAAATTCATACAAGCGATGAGTCAATGGCGCGAATCAAGTTCCAGGTCAAACGATGCGATGGCAGCCGTGAGAATTACAAGGGATATTGCTAAAGAAGAGCGGTGAGAGACAGGGTCAATCAATGTATGGGAGAGAGAGAGAGAGAGATAGAAAGAAAGAAGCGCATGACAATTCGAAAATTCAGATACAGATACACAGAACTGCAAATGGCAAAACAAGAGAGAAAGAGATTCCAGGACAAGGGATGAGTTTTTTATACCATTCATACATAGTATGACATAGTATTATCAATTTATATGAAAGTTTGCAACGTATTAAAGGAGGCATCGTAGAGACCACAAAAGTATATATATATTTTTGATCAACTCGACGAGACGAATGGAGTCGATCTAGCCACGTCCATCTGGATATTGCGGCACATTTTCTTTTTTTGGATAAATTTTTAAAATGTCTGCCTAAAACCTGGTATATAGACTTATTTTTAATGCAACCAAGCCCACCATCACTTTTTGGGATTGAAAACTTTTTCATTACATGCAAAATCATTTTGAAATTCGATTTGATGGCTTCTTATGGTCGGAAAATTCAAATAAATATCAAGGGGCGTGTGCCGCCCACTTGTACATCTAGTCCCCAACAAACTTATCACCCACGCTTAGGTTATTAAGTGTTACAACTATTTTTTACAGCTGCTAAGTACACAATTTGAAACTTCGTGCGAATGAATGGTATTAAAACTTCGGTTCCACCGAAGTTAAAGTTTTTTCTTTTTTATTATTTTATTTGATGATTTGAAAATTCGACCATTTTCCATTAAGAATAAAAACACGAGCAGAGAGTGAAAAGAAATGCAGAGCGTCGTTCAAGATACAAATGCATTCCGCTATTATTGTTGTTGTTATTGTTTTTGGGATGGCTAAGATAATGATTATGGCTTTCCTTTTTGAGGTGACATACGCTTATCTTAAGGGCGTGAATAAATGCGTCTGTCCGTCTACCAATTTGATGTGAGCCTTCATTGGAATCGAATTAAGAAGATTTGTCTAGCTTCAAACGTAGCGTATTTCCCCATTCGGACGTAATGCGGCGGTTTATTGTTAAATTTTTTTATCACTATCACTATGGGTTACAGGGTGTAGTGAGTTTGATGAACAATAAACTGATAGCAGGAATTTGAAATTATCGAACACCTCGACACGAGAATTGATTTCCTATAGCGGTAATTACGGTTTTATTTTGAGAACTATTTTTGCTTAACCATCGATTTGCGAATGTCAATCGAATAAAAGCCTCCATCGCGTTTGAGTGTACGAGTATTAAAACTTTCAGCATTGGTTTTCATTCTCCGTTCACTTCCAGACATAATAATTCAGTGAGTTAATTGTATAAATTGGTCGCGGTTCGATTAAATTGTAATGTATTGTAATTTAATTCACTCGAATGAATACAACCTGAGCGTAATGACGGGGAGTTTATAATTTGTTAACATGCAATTCGTAGACAATTTGCCTTCCATTAAAAGTGCATTAATATTATTGAAGACAAGATATCTAATGGGGCGGCTTTTTATTGTTTTACGCAAATTGTTCATTTAAGCTAATTTGGATATTTTATTTATTTATTTATATTAAAGTAAGATATAATTAAAATTAACACTAACTAATGACTAAAGCACTGGCTGCCAAGGCCTTCGGCTAATTTGGATATTTTGTTTTTCTTTTGTATATGAAAAAATTAAATATTTTAGTGGTTAGAGTCGTGTAATATTTGAGGTTGAATTAAAAAGTTAAACATTTATCCACAAATCTGCAGCGCGATCTAAAAAAATAATTTCGGATTAGTAGCATACTTTCCAGTGAAGACCTTTTGTATAGTTTAGTTCTGGACTGACAGTTCCTTTCAATATAACAAATATTTAAATAAATAAATATAACAAATATTTAAGCATTATTAAAGGTTTATAATTGAAGTGAAAGTCGAAAATTAAAAGTAACCACAAGAAAACGAAACCACGGTGGAACCGAAGCTTTAATAATCTTCACACTTCGTATAGGAGCCGTACCTTCTATACTTTTGATAAGTATTTTGCATATGATTATGCAAAGTCCCCAAACGAACTTTCAAACAAATATATCAAAGACAGACACAGATTGACGGACGTGGCTAGATCGACATGTCTTCTCATGTTCGTTGAACGTTGGTGGTGGGTTTATATAGGGCCTACACCAAAAAGTGGGAGGGTCACACCTGTTACTATAAGTGTGTGATGTAACCATCCATAGGAATCCACCAGGAAGGCGGACAGTCTCGTCTCGGCGACCTGATCAAGAAGATGTGTACTTCATTAGCATTAACTACTGTGATTAATCTCAGATCTGGCAACTTCAAAAACGATTTTTTTTTGGTTTGTCGACAATACTGTGATGTCTCATATATAAGCAATGATCGAATGTGATTTATACACAGCACTTTGCAATATATCAATACAATTATAGTGAGTCATTGTGATTTTAAAATAACAATAATAAATAACTTCAAAATCACAGTTAAAATTTTTCATGCACACCACAAGTTTCTAGGGTTAACATTACATTTATAGCTCGGAAGAACATCCCGAAATCTACTAGTTCACTCTACAGAGGGTCAATATCAAATCCAACTGGTTAAGACGTAACATTTTTTATATACGAGTATATTCAGATTATAGTAAAGTCTCTACAGGGGGGTAATAAATGCTTATGACTAGTAGTGCATATAAGTTTGGTCCAAAGGTATTGATTCCTCATGTGCCTTGATTCTTCCTTGTGCCTAGAAAGTCTACAAACTTGTATAATTTTAATGCATGAGTCCCTCATAACAAGAAAGGCATATATAACAATTTGAAAGCTGTCTGAGGATGCTCTTGACGAGAAAGATGAAAACATCAGGAGCTAAAGCATTGAGAGTTGTGCAGGGCAAAATATCCAAGAACAGTGCCTGGAATAGTTACGATTCGTCAGAGTCGCCTGTTTATCTGAGATGCTAATAAGCAGAGACACCAAATATGTTAGCAGAAATTGGACTTTACTTAAAAGTTTACTTCTTGTATTAGGAGAATAGAACTTTTTTGTTCAAGATAAAATCCATAATTGTATTTACTTAAATTTTCCGCTCTACCTTCTATATAGTTGAAAATATAAATTCCAACACAGCAGGCACACTATATATCTTTCATGTAGTAAAAGTAACCAAAACTATGGAACACAATAAAGTCTAGCAATAAATCTTTCGTTTAATAAGAGCCACATTCCTCCTCAACTTCTTGAGATATAACGCGTTACTCCATAATTAAAAAAGGCGTTCATATTTCATTTATACGCACTGCGAACACTCGCTCGTCTGTTCCGAGAAAAAATGTGCATTGCAATTGAATCTGACAACTCGACTCGACAGCGCCAGAAGAGAACAGCGCCAGAAGAGAACAGCGCATCATTTTGCACATGGGAATGGTTCTTGATACTCGTGGCTAAACGTTCGACATTTGAAATCGCATTCCCTCACATTCGCTAGCCAACTCAGCATTCTTTCTCCCCGTGATGCTTTATAACTCATGATTGTGCGCATTTTACGAGCGGCCCAAAGCACTTTGTGCGCCCATTAAACTGCGCCGAAACAAACAATTAAAGTTTGCATCTAATTTCGCGCAATTCACATTGGAATCGGTCGAATTGAGTTGATGGCGCTTCTCACAGTACGGAGGAGAATTAATTCCAACGAATCGAAATTTGAGGATATGGCGCCGAATGCGATTGCGAAATTTGTTCAAATTGTTGCAAATTGTATGTGATTGTACTGTTCTGTTCGGTTCTGTTCTGTTCTGTTTAGTTCGGAACGTGCCATTTTTAGCAGAATTTCAGAACGTATTATTAACTCGCAACTATTTTGAGTGTGTGACTCCCAAATGAGACTTTGTGACGATGAATATTCGCGTTCCTCTAGTGCGTGATGAGGAATAAGTATTGTGGTAATTGTCTTGGCTCATATTCTAAAATTCTTTTTTGTTGGCCACTTTAAATACAAATTGTTCGCAAAATGTGAGAATTGGCGCTCAGTCTCCTCTGCCCTGCACTGCAGCTGTTCCAGAGATGACGACAAGTGTTGCTGTGGCTGACATCCTTAAGTATTACGAAAAAAAAAGAAAACAATAATTAGTGAACATTTAGCAAGTCAGTGTAGAGCAGCGTTTTATGAGTAACAAGCGCTTGTCTTCATGACTGACTGTCGAGATGAGTTCGTGATTTATTTTGAAAAAGTTTCTGACTTATAATTTATTGCTTCGTTGCTCGTGCGCTGTTCATAACTTCTTAACCCATTTCCTCTCGGCTTTGTTCGCTGGCACGGCCACGGACGGATGGACATACGACCATACCAACCACTTCCACCAATTCGAATTTGATTTATCTAAGAAGTCGTTTTGGGAAGTGCTAGAAATTGTAGGAAATCCTTTTGCCCAGCCAAATAAATCTCAACGGCCATCAATCGGACACTTTGCTGATGTATGTCCGCGTCTAATGAAGTCGTCAAGTCGTTGTCACCAGACATATGCCATTTGTCCAGGTTTAAAACGGCCTTTTTACGTGACAGCACTTACGAATCGCGTCCAATGAGCACCAGACGAATGGGTTGATGGTAAAGTCACTGAGTTTTGCCAGCGATTTAGACATGCGTGCACAATGCAGCCGGCGACTTGCGTTGATTATGGAGGGTTATGACTTGTTTCTTCTTTCACATGCTTAGTTTTTCAAATGAAGTCATGTATGCAATTAGTTTGTCTGGATTTTAGTTTGAAACTCTGACTAAGAATGAAATTTCTTTGGGAACGTGCAAAACGATACAAGAAGGCCAAACTAAAACAATTCATACTTATATTAGAATATTGTAATATAGACAATCCAACCAGTTTAACAGACACATTTTAAAAAAATATTCATTTATTGTAACTATAAAATATGTACCTCTAACTATTTGTTTCTATTAGAAACTCAATTTCTTCATCGCTTCTTCAGTTATACGAAATAAAATAAGAAATAAACTGAATAAACTGAATAATAAATGAACTGGCAGAAGTAAGCCTTAATATTTAAATAATTTTATAAACAGTTCTTTACGAAAGTAAATTTTTACTTCATCAAATGTAAATGGTAAAATATCTCTCAGAAAATTATATTCTTCTAAATGATGCAATTCACTATCTACAGTGTTATGCTAAGGCGATACATATATAAAATTTAACAAATTTATTCATTTTTTTTTAGATTTAAGGTTAGTTTTAAAGGTAAGACGATAAATTTGGCCAATATTTTTGAATGTCTGACCGCAGCTTCACACCATGAAAAATCTATGATTTTGATGTTGTTATTATTGGTGTAGCGCAATGGACTCTTTTCACATTTTTTAAAATGGTATTATCAGAAAAATAAGAATCAGTCTGCGAATCCTCTACAATACCAGAACATAATGTTTTTTTTATTAATTTATGTCCGATTCTTGGTCGAAATTCGATCAACTCTGCCGACCGAATTTTTCATTTCGTTACTAAAGCCCTTATTATATGCGATTAATATGCCTATATATAGTTAATACTTAATTTTCAAACAAGTAACAAACAAATAACGAGTTATATGTATAAACTATTTGTGAATTATACGTTCTATTAAGTTTTAAATGAAGTTTAATATAAAGTTTCGAACCATAATCCCCTTCATTAATCCCACAACACTGTGTTAAAAATCCTTAAAATGCTACAACAAAATATGTGTTTACGTATTTATATGTACTTTAGAGAAGCTATTTATGTTCCATGCACAAGAGAGTGGGCCAGCCATTTGTTAAATAGTTTGAGATGGGCAATTAAGTTTTTTAGTTTCTGCTGGACAACTTTTTCAATCAAGAATGGTAGCTTATAGGTCTTTATGATTACGACAGTGTTTGTGCCTTTCCAGGACTTGGAATCAATTTAAATATTGACATTTTCTACAAGGAAGTACACAGTTAGAAGAGGTTTTTTAAAGAGCTGTACAAGGAGTCTCTTTATGTATAATTTACTTTATTGAAATTTATAGTGTTTTGTCTTATTGGTGCCGTATTAGCTCCTGGGGTTTAGTTATTTGCTGATGCTTCGATGCCATTCACAGAGTCCATAGTAGCATAAAAATGTGTATGCGTCCTTATATATTCATTAACTTTTCACGCAAAGTGTGAATTATTTTTATAATTTAGCCATAATGATTGCAACGGCTTAAAGTAGGTATAGAATACCCCATAAAGTGTATGTATTCCTGATCCTGGTGAATCCAAATATCCAAATAAGTTTCACATTAAGTAACATACTAATAGATCATATTGTATAAATATATACTGCAAATGTATGTTTATACAATGCCATTTTCATTTATCCAGCGTACTTGCTAAGTTCGGAATGCTGGCATCTCAGCGGTCTAAGGTTTAAAGTTCGAACTTCGAACCCCACTCATTCATAATTTTCTTTAGTTAATTGAGTTTTATTATACCGTTCACACATAGTGTTAAATAGTATTACCAGTTTAGAAAGTTCAGTAACGCATTAAAGGAGGCATCGAAGACCCCATAAACTATATGTATTCGTGAAAAGCTCATCAGCACAAGCCAATCTAGCCACGACCGTCTGCCCGTCTATCAGATAGTTGCTACGCATTTTTTTAATACTATATTTTTAGATATCATGGTGAAAACCGATATTATGGAATGTTCTGGTTGCATGATTATAAAATGTATACATATATTGATATAGTTTCTTTAGTTAAGTCAATTTCGGCTTGACATTCGATGTGTAGGTTTCTTTTGATTCCGCCCACTTTTTGGTGTAGCTCCTATACAAACTCGCCCCCATCCCCCCGTTTATGCTTTACAATACAATTTGAAATTTCGTGTGAATGGTATTAGAGTTAACATTTTTCTTGTTTACTTTTTTGATACCCCACAAAATCATCCGCAACCCTCTACATCCACTATACTGTCGGTTGTTGACAAAAAAAAGACGCAAGTCGTGCTAAATATATATGTGCATATACATGTGTAAAATTTAACAAATTTATGGATGCGTATAAATATTATATTGAAAATTTTTAAATCTAAACAATATCAGTTCTATTCTACTGTGGGTCCTAGTGATCTATAAGATGCTTAGCCGCATGGAAGAGGGTGGCAATAAGAAGCAGATTCCCTCAAGCACTCTGTGACTCAATGGAAACAGTATTTAAGGGTCTTTCTAGCTGGACAGACTCTTCACGCTTAGGTGTAAACCTTAGTAAGACTAAGCTTATACTATTTTCAAGAAGAGGTACAAGATACCCAACTTAATCCCTCCCAAATTGACAGAAATAGTAAAAACAGCAATAGTAGTGCTTGGAAACAAGCATAGGCAAAAGATGGGGTAGCTCTCAAGCAATCATATACTGGCAGTATACTGCCGTAGTGAGATGAATTCTCATGTACAGCATACTAGAATAGTGACCAGCATTTAAAAAGGCCTCAAGCGGAAAAATCATGAATAAGGTGCACCAAAGAACATAATTATGTTTTTGCGGGGGGTTGCACACTACACCAACAGAAGCGCTAAACAAGATATTACACCTCCTTCCACTTGACATAATAGGAAGAGAAAATGCCACAATAACGGTCTTAAAGAATTTGGTTATTAGAAGAACGGGACAACGGGGCACTCAACAATCCTAAAACACAGAAGTGCAGATTGTTGTATTCCTACACTGGACTTCAATAAGAATTTCGATGTTCGCATACCTTTCCGACGATATTGGCTGGGACAGCAACAGGAAATAGAAAATCATTGAGAATCTTCACAGACGGCTCGAAATTGGAAAATAGAGTCGGTGGTGGGGTATACATACCACAAATGGGTAGAAATGCATGTTTTACACTACCTGGCTATAGTAACGTTTACCAAGCGGAAGTCGGTGCCATCCAGGAGGCAATATTTTATCTAGAATCATCTAGAATTAGAGGGAAATAAGTCCACCTAAACTCACACAGCCCAACAGCTATAAAAGCGGTCAAGAGCCATCACTGACTGCCCCAAATGAGATGGCTGCGCAGAACAGTATCCACCTCGTTTGTTCGACAGGATAAGGAGTCGATTTACCTAGAGCTGCCAACTTGTAAGCTGCAAATCAAAACCAAAACTGTTAGGACCGCAAAGTCTAAACTTATCAATTCAAGAACTCATTCCCTACTTAGGATGAGTAGAACACGTTTAGTAATTTTAATAGGAGTGGTAACAGGACACCGTCGCATAGGTAATCAAGCCAGAAGACTTTTGTAGATGCTGTGATAACTGCGAGGAACCTGAAACCGTTCATCACCTTCTATATCACGGCCCCGGACTGTCTAAGAGTAGATTAAAGAATATAACAAGAAAAACGTTAACTTCGGTTGAACCGAAGCTCTAATACCATTCACACGAAATTTTAAATAGTATTGTAAAACATAAAAGTGGGAGTTTAGTGGGTTTGTATTGGGACTACCTCAAAAAGTGGGTGGGCCATGCCCATTAGTCTGTGTATGTTAATCAGCTGACCATAAAAAGGCACCACAGTGCATTTAAACATAATATTGACTTTAATAAAGAAGTTTTTCATATAAAAAGTCAAAAGTAGGCAGTAGGTTTGTATGGGGGCTACCTCAAAAAGTGGGCGGGTACCACCCATTAATGTATATGTGAAGCGTCCGTTCACTAGAAGCTACCATGTCAAATATTAAGTTGATATTGACTACAATAAAAAAGTTTTTCATACAAAAAGTCAAAAGTGGGCGGTGGGTTTGTATGGGGGCTACCCCAAAAAGTAGGCGTGGCGGGTCAATCTTGACACTCTATTAAACTGCAACAAAAAGAAGTGTATGTGCAAAATTTCAACTGGATAGCATACAAATTGGTCCCAAAAAAAAAATGCGCAACAACATACAAATGGACAGACGGACAGACGGACAGACAGACAGACAGGTGGACAGACATGGCTAGATCGATTCGTCTCGTCGAGCTGATCAAGAATATCTATACTACGATGGCTCCTTTAATACGTTGCAAACTTTCAGACAAACTGATAATACCATTTCACACTATGTGTGAATCGTATAAAAGGAACTAAATGACATATATGAAAATTTTAAGTTAGAGGTTTTCTTAAATTTATTGAAGAATTATGTTCCCAGTGGTTGTAAAAGGATATGGCTGAAAGTCTCAAAGGAGATTCATGTGGTATCACATCGGGACGTGTGCGGCTGGATGGGCGCCCATTCTAACCTAACTCAATCTCAATTCGAACAGAAGTCAAGATTTTTTTAAAGTTTATCTTGCGAAGGGAAAATGTTACATAAGAAGCCACTGTGAAGTTGGTAGTGTAAGGTTTTTACACACTAAACGTAACCTATGCACCGAAAAAGGTTTCTCAGTAAACTTAATACCTATGAAACATAGTTATAAAAGATCAGGAGTGGCCGATTGACGTTAATTCTAAATAGCATTCGTACAATTAACCATTACAAACAGAGAAATAAACTTACACATATTGTAAGTGCAATTAAAGTTTGCAAAATCAATGGTAGATGAATTTAGCTAGATCAACATGGTTTGTCCAGCTGGTGAATGATGTAGTTTTATGGCATAACGCAGGTTTTCAGCTCGTCAAGGGGATTTCTCTATTTAATATCTTAAAACTACAATGAAGTTTTGGTTTAAATAAAATGGGTCTTATTAATGCACAAAGTTTTACTTGTATTTATTATAATTAAATGTATCTAAGATTGGATTAAAGTATTCCTTCAAGTTTTGAGTTTCTGCTGAAATCATGTAAAAACTTAGTTCAGCAAGTACAATTACGTTTAAGGCTGCCTTACATTTTATTAGTTATAAGCATTTTGAAAAAAAAAAATTGAAAAATGAAATGTCTTAACTACAAAATAATTATAGGAACACAATAAAGAGAAATGAATTATATATATATATAAAGTCTTATAATTGTAGTAAGTAAAAAGCTAGACATATGCTTGGCTCTTTCAAAACTTTTGTTGAGATAAGAATACATACCTATTATATTAAATACTATATATGATTTCTCTTACTACTTACTCTTATCTATTGTGTCAGTCATGTGAGCAGAAATTATATATCCGCACAACACAATACTGTCTGTTTTTGCTCAGCCATTTGCCGCAGTTGCCCTTATACATATTGTACATAATCATTGGCACAGCGGAGAGCCTTTAATTTTGTCTGTGTCGGCGAATTTACGTGACACCGACACTTGCTATCTGGAGCCATAAACTCGGTAAGCTTATCATCGCAAATGGCCATTAAAAGTAAGTTTTAGTGGGATCGATGTCATTTGCACCACAGAACGTCGACTTTAAAACGAACGCACGCCAATTATGCGCCGCCAGACCACTGATGTACCGGACCGAACAATAATCCCGCCCATCGTCGCGCGACTGCGTCCGTATCGGCGTGACCAACTCCATCGAGGAAGGGCCTGCCTGGCAGCCATGCAGAAAAGTATCTAATATTTACGAGTTCGCTGGGTGTTTGGAGGCGGAATGGAGTATGGCGGTTGGTTTCTCTATTGTTGTTTCACGAGTATGATTTATGCATTTAATTAATGGCATAACAATTATTCGCATTTGTCTATACATATTAAGTAAATAGATTAGATAAGAAGTAATTGTTTTGTCTAATAATTTTAAACTAATTTTTTTTTCAGTTGTATATAAACTACATATTTGGAAATAACCAATTTCAGAATTTCATTCCCATTCCATCATACCAGTTCGGTTTTTCTTTTTTTCTCAGGAAAGGGTTCAAATTCTATGCTATTGAAATTTTTATTTCTGGTTTTTCTGGTCTCATAAATCAAAGAAATGTTTAAAATTTTACGCTTTATTTTCCAGCACAAACAAAAGACGCGCAATGCAGATGGAGGACGTCAGATTTATCCAGATGACTTCTATTTCAACTGGCCTGCAGATATATTTCTAAGCTACTCGTACTCTTCTGCTGCTGCTGCTTCTTTTCACGCGGTGCAATTGTTCTCGCATTATTGTCATCCATTGAAGGGTTAAACTGTCCAACAATGAATGCCATAAAATGCAGGATTTTGTTTTTTAGTTTTTTTTATGGAAAAAGAACGAAAGAAATTCAGGAAATCCTTTTCGCTGTGAAGATAATAAAATCGCAAACAAAAAGTCGCGCATATGCGACAACCAGTTTTCATGTTGCTGGTGCTGCTGCTGCTGAGGTCCTCCATGTTTAACTTAGGCTGAGTTTTCTTCGAACAGAAAAAATGAAGCGGGCAAAGCCAGACGAAGCGAAGTCTGTCGGAGCGAAATGTCACACCATGTTGTCGCGTTTTATGTACACTCAAACCTTTTGTTCCCAAGTTTATGACCGGTTGAGCCTCACTCCTGTTTATAGCACTTAACTGCTTCACTTTGTTAGTTAGACTTAAGTGAATCGGTATATACAGAAACATCTACTTGGGTGCGATTGGCAGCTGTTGAGAGTAGTTTCTTAACTTACTTCATGCACTTAAAAAGTTCTCAAGGAAATAGTTGGAGCGAATTTGAAAGAAAGACACTGATATTTTAAGAAACAGTTTATTAAAAGTGTATTTAGACTAAAATATTTTCTGTGTCAGTGTATGTTGCATGTAGAGTATTTCAGTTTTTCTCAAAACTTATGTTCCGGCAAAAATTTTATAAACAATTCACAAAATTACTGAAATTCGGCAATGGCTAAAGTTTGCAGTTAAAAAACGAGAAAAAATTTAAACTTCGGTAGAACCAAAGTTTCAATACTATTCACACGCCGTCATTATATTTTTAAGATGGTTAGCTCATAACTAACATTGTGAGCCTTCCGTCCAATAGAGGCTGCTACAACATCGAATTTCAAGTTAATATTGATTGTAATGAACAAGTTTTACATACAAAATCCGTAAAGTGGGAGCTTTGTATGGGGCTACCTCTAATAGTGGGCGTGGCACATCGACATGGTTTATCTATTTGCTTAGGACAAAAACAAGAAAGAACGCTCCAGTCGAGTTTTTAAGGCTCCTTAAATGAAATACAGATTATAATCTTTAGTGGTCAAACAACTGTTCATACTAACACTCGCATATGGAGGACATGTTTGCATAAGGAAACCCCTTAAAATAGTCCGATCTGGACCTTTATGGAATATTTCGTAAAGAACGACATAAGATACGTCATGTTTGGCATTTTTAGCCTAATTAAGAACAAAAAGCATACAAAACTTAAAAATGGAGGCAAGTTTCCATAACGCTAATGGACAAGCATAGTTTCTAGCATAATGAACAACGAAACCAAACTATTTTTTATACAAAAAGTTGAAAATGGGGGCCAGGTTTGTATTTGTATTCATTTAATACTACTTTTCTGAAGAGGAAAAAGGTCTAAATATCAAACTTAAAATCTCTATCTCGTATATTTTTCGAGGTCTGTTGATCGGACGGACGGACAGATGGACATGTCTATATCGACTCGTCTTTACAATTGCACACACTTAAAATACCCTTTTGCCCTATGGCTACAGGGTATATTAATCTAAACTTCAATCTAAACTTAAATACTTTAGTTAAAGAATGTTTAAACTATTTTACCACTATATCTAACGTTTTCCCTTGTCCAATTTTGAAATTATTTTTTTAAAATCTAACTAATTGTACTTCAAACTGATAACAAGATTCAGTCTTTAAGGCAAAGAAAATTATTTTAAGGTATTTATTAAAATTTAAGCGAAAAAACGATAAAAACAAGAAAAACTTTAACTTGGGTGGAACCGAATCCTTAACACACATCCCATACATCTACAAATAAACTAAGTTTATAAATATTTCAAAAAGAATTTATCCTTACCGAATTTGAAATTGATCTATGAATTTGTACAAATAATTATTAGAAATTTCATTATAAAAGTTTTTAACTTAATTTTTGATTGTCATATCAAAATCTAGCACACGAGGATGTCGGATAGAGAGACAATGTTACATCGATTCATATCGTCAAGCTCGATTCACCACATCAACTTGCTTTCGCTTTTGTGAGTAACAAACTCCACGGCAAAATTATCATACTTTTCAGACTATGAGTGAGGAGTATAGCATTTTAGTAAATGCAGGGAATAAAGCAAAATTATTAGATAGCCTTCAAAGGCCCAACGGTCTCTGACAGTAATTTGTTTAATGCATATAAAGAGTATTGAAGCTTCGGTTCTTGTTTAATTGTAATTACATCTTAAAAGGCATTCAGAATTTTTACGTCTAGCCGATTCCTAAGCGGATTCATAATAATCTTCACTCCTGAAAATAAACACTCTACGCTTCTTTGCGTAGCTGGAACTGTGAGAATAGTTCTGGGAAAGTATCTAACCACCATTTCAGTACATTTTCTTTGTTGTTTAATCGTTTTAGTCTGAGAAAAACCTTTTTGAAGCTAATAGATTATTTTTTGATAATACCTTACATTTTGAAATTTTAATCTGTCAAAGCAGCTATACAAATACTTTTCTGATTACAAATCATCTTGACGCTATATCGGGGGTCTAAAACTAGACCCCCGATATAGAGAACAGAGAAACTTTAGCGAAAGAAATAGCTTTTTACCAATCTCAATTTTACAATGAACCAAATAGCGTAGAAGTCGCACAAAATTAATTGCTCACTTTGAAGTTAAGTCGTTGCAATTTTAGCTGGTTCGAGAACGGTAACTATTTCATTAATATTATTTCAGACTTTTCTTTCTATAAAAAAAAAAACACCGCAAGAGCACTGGCAACTAAAATGGCTTTTCAAAAACTGCGCAAATATAGCCACTTTGTTTTGCTTTTATTATTATGCATAAGTACATTAGGCATAAGTAAATATTTTTCTTATAAAAAATAAAAGTGAGAACCGAAACTATACCGGTATAAATGTTTTGGTTTTTGGTTTCGGGAAAAGGTTCCGGTTTAAAAAAAAAATTGAATATCGGTTTCGGTTATCAATTTGAATCGGTTAATTTCGGTTAACGGTTTCAGTTCCGGATTTATTCTCTGAGTACGAGTATGTTAGACACCTATAACAAATAAAAAACAAATTAATTTATATATATACTATATATATATATATACTATATATATATTTCAAGAAAAAAAAATTTTGCACAACCAAACCACAATTTCCATTTCTTTGCAATATACCACAAAGTGTTCAAAAAAAAGCACATTTCAAACCTCAACTTAATGATTTCTCCAAAAATTTTAATAAAACATGTTACAATGGTTCTGATAGATAGGATCAGAACGACATAGCTTCAATGTAACTCTTTGGTTGTAGTAGAGGTCATTGTGCAAAATTAGTTGCTTTTTTCTTCACTTAAGCTGAGGAATTAAAAACTGTTATCGTATATAAAAAAAATATTCATTCTTTTCAGGTTCTAAAATTGTCTTCATGGTAATTAGGTACACATTATTGTTCGTAAGATACAACCAAATGCTAACCCTTAAAAAAAATACTACTAAATATTTGCGTTAGTTTTCTATTCTTAACCTTGGCAATAATATTTTTAAGCAACTCATAATTTTCGACGTTTAATCGCCAATTCTCGTCAAGGACTTTCGCTAAAAAAAGGAATAGAAAGAATATTTTGAAAGGATTTCCTTGAAGACATCATAAAAAACGCCTGCACATTTTACATTCAACAGGTAGAAGAGGTGTGCATAATATTTGAAAAGTTAAAAAACATCATGCATTTTGCATGCTTAACTGTGACGCATAAAAAACGTATATGTGTAATTCAAGGACATTGCAGGATAATTGCCTAATTGATGCAGCATCAAATGCAACTTAGTGCAACCCTTGATGTGTGCGAATGCACCTTTCGGTATTTTACAAAAGCCATTAGCAGTGTAAATCCACAATCAAAAATGTCCTTGAAGGATTATCTGTAATATGTGTACGAGATAGTTGGCGGTGACAATGGGTAAAGAGAAATGAAAAAATTAATCTATAACTTCAACACTAGACGAAATAAGCGAAACAATATACTATGACAAATACCTTGTTCGATGCTGCTGGGCTCCTTGTTATATGCATGAGTCCTGAACATACCCCTTCTTAGTTGGGTGAAAATTAAGCATTGCACTAAATTATTGTACATTCTACAGGGAGAATTTTCTCCAAAATTATTCTAAACTATTGTATTAATATGGAGGAGTTCACTCGTTCACCTTAATCTAACATTAATTATAGAGTTTTTAACAAGTGTCGATTTCAATTTCGCTGAAATGACTCAAATTATCTGAGTCGCCCTCGCAGAATTGAAATTCAACTCGGTCTGTTTTCGCTTGCGGTCTTCGTTCATAATTCATTTGGTTTGTCGCATAAAATATTTTTACTATCAATAAAAATACAATTAAATTATCATATAACTTTTTGTTTGTGTGTTTCTCTGGTTTTATTTTTGGTGATTGTTAAAAATAAATAATTTTTGTTGAAGAATTTGAACATTCTAAAATTGAACTCATGAAAATGATTCCGCAACGCGATAAGCATCGCATTCTTTTATCATTTTTGTATACCCTGTACCCTTACGTCGAAATGGTATATTATATTTGCGCAAATGTAGGTAACAGGCAGTAGGAGACTGAGCTGCATAAAAGTTGAATCGATATAGACATGTCCGTCTGCCCGACCGTCTGTTTGAACGAAAAGATCTTGGAGACCTTAAGAAATAGAGACTATTCGATTAGAGAAATATTCGATACAAATATTTCTACTCTCCTTTCTCCTCTTCAAATAATGTGCATTAAATAAATATGCCAACCCCATTTCAAGGGGTTTCCCCCATAGAAACCTGCCCTTCATTTTTAAATTTTTCTTTGATATTTTTTTTTTCATATCTTACATCAGTCCTTACAAAACATTTCATATAGACTTAGATCGGACCACTTTACAGGGTAACCCCATATTAAAATATCCTACATTTTTGAGTTTTCTATGAACAATTTTTTGTTTTTATTCTTAACTAACTGTAACATTTCATCAATTCTAATAAAATGTCCCGCAGATGTCCAGATCGGGCCACTAAAGAATATAATATATGGCTCATATAAAGCATAGGGTATTTTGAAGTCAAGCACACTCGACTGCAGCGAGTTCATTTAGTTATTTCTGATTTTGTGTGATTTAAAAATATAGCTTAGCAGATGTGAAGGCATTTTTTGTTTTTTTTTTTGTATACTCAAATCTCAAAAATGCGAACCATTTTCTCTTGTTGGCTGCTTCAAAGTTTTGTTCTGTTTGTAATTTTTTAAGTTTTTTTAACATTTTGTTTACAAAACTTAATTTAATTATCAATTTTTAGTAAAGCGTTGAGAGATCATTTATATTTTATAAAATAATCGAGATTAATCTGAGAATTGTTGCTTAGTAATAATTTTCGCAATCAGCTAAATTCTTAACAAAGGTTGTTTCAATTGCAATGCTTAACTTTTGACAGTTGGAATGGTGGGCCAGCTAATCATTGAATTTTGAACCACGTGAATTAAATTGAATTGAATTTGTTGACAGTTGTTTAGTTTTAACCTTCTGCTTGGGAAATATACATCGCTTCAATTTGGAGCAACGTTTTAAAATACACAAAACTTATTTATTTAGAACCACGCTTGTTCTGTGTTGTCGAATCGGAAATCATATTTTCGGATGGGGCGCATTTTCACCTCAGATGGTTTGTCAGCAAGTATTACTGTACAATTTGGAGCACGATTGGACCCTGTTTGTTTGAAAATGAGACTGGTCGCGATTTACTCTGTCAATGGCGACAGCTATCGAGACATGATAACAAAATTTTTCTCGCAATAATTGGTATATATCGATGTGGAAAAGATCTGATTTCAACACCATCAAGCTTTTGCGCACAAAGTTTAACAAAAGTGTAATTATCCTTTTCGGATATGTTAATTGGTCAGCTGAAGCTGTGATTTAACATCACCCGATTTCTTTCCTTTAAGTCCATTTGAACCATTTGAAACAAAACATTTAAGCTGAAATTACTTAAATAGAGCAGATAACTATTGACAGAGTAGTCGAAAATTGGTATTCCTGGTTGAGCTATTTTCAAGCCAGCCCAGATGGCATCTTCAATGAAATCATTTTGTATATTTAATCGGAAGAATCATTGTATCAAGTAAAGAAAAAATCGTTGGAAAAGCAATTTTTATTGTTGCTAAATATGCCTAGTACGGACCTTAGAATAAATACTTAAGTGTAGAGACAGAAAAATATTCAAGAAAGAAAAAAATAATTTCTTCTTCTTTTTGATATCCAGGTTACTTTTAGACTTACTTTTATTGCAGTTAAATAGAGTATCCATATTGACATGCCACGCCTACTTTTTAGGGTAGGTCCCATAGAAAACCAACGCTTCAAATTCGATGTGGTGGCTTCTTAAAAATGGTTGCTTCACATACATATTCCTAATAACACTTCAAACTGAGAATGCCATGATATTATATTGAATTTTTTTTTTAAATATAAATATAAATACATAGCCATAGTCGACTCAAGAAATAATAGACTTTTATTCATTGAGTAGTTCTAATGAGGTCCGTATTAGGCTTTATTTTTAAACTATCAACATTGGTGTTTATACTATATGTATATGCCCCACCATTTAGTTCAGTTACTAAGGAAAACGATTCTAGATCGCTTATATCGACCAGGTCTGACGTCAACTGGCTATGAAGCTTGTGTCTCTGCGATCTTCTCTGAGCAATCTCGACCTGAGAAACGATAACATTCAAATCATTTCACCTAAGAAAATGAGGCAAACATTGTGGTAAGCCTATTTCTTTGGCATTATGTTCAATGGAGATTACTGATTTTTAAAGTTAGAACGTATGCAATTAAAGTTCTTGCGTTAAAAAATTTAAGACGATTAATTTTCGACATATAATTAATACTCTTACAAAGTAAAACAGCAATGAGATTTACAAATAATGTTTCATACAAAAACTAGGATTGGGGAATGTCCTCCTTCCCCTTACATAAGCCTTTTATGATTTCTGCTTACAAAATTGGACCGTAAGACACCAGCTTCCATTAATTTTCCTACAACATACTTCTTAACATTGTGCAGCGTGTAATTTTCTTGTGGAACACAACTATAACACTTCTCTTTTTATTTTGTTTTTTAAATTGTTTTTGAATTTTAACTGGAAAAGGCAAATTTTTACATTAAGAAATATTTGACATATTTTGTCTTAATATGAAGAGAGAATAATGACAACAACTTTTAACAAAGAAGATTTTCAGAGCGTTGGCACGTATTTCGAACTCAGCTACGAGTTCTCATCAGTCCGATGGACGCACATTGCAAATGTTTTCCACTTATACGTATCATGCTTCTCATGGAAGGCGTGTCTCATTTGTATTTATGTGTATCCAAGAATAAACGCATTTCCCTTCCAAGCAAATATGTCAAAAATTATTCGATGTACAAATGAACCTCGAAGCAGCTAAATTTCATATACGATCCGTAATATAAAACTTACATGTATTTTAAAATTTACACTCTGTGTTAAGCCAAATCACAATCCAGAGAGACCAATTCGAGTGCATTTAAAAATATATACCAAAGTAAAATGGGAACTTTGTAAAATATAAACGGCAGATTCATCCATTTTGTGTGATTTCAAAGAAAATTTGGTGGCTTTTCGAAATATATTTATAAAATTAGATAGTTATTATAATGGTTCATTACTTGTTATTTGTATATATGCATATTTGCACTTCAAAATGATAATAATATACGACATATAAAAAAATAAAAAATAAAGAACAAGTCGTGCAATTCAAAATAGTTGACAATATTGCCTTTAAAGATGATTACATAAATTTTTATGACAAAAACTACGACTTATTAAATATTCATCGTATTCAAGTTTAATCCGAACGAGAAAGAGAAGCTTCAAACTGAAGCTCAAGAAAAACCTAAACGCTGAAAATCATCAATTACATAAATCGAGCACTGTCAGAATGATTGCAATGAAATATTGAACAACTGCGATGCATTCATACGATATGCGTGACTGAAGCAAAATCCAACTGAGGACTGGGAGGGCAGTGAATAAACTCAAGAAGTAGTTTGTGAACTATTCGCACGCACTGTTAATAAATAAACGAGATTTATTTGCGTTTAGCCGCAATCGAATGGGTGCTTTGGAGTTAGATTCGCGGAAAATGTTTAAACAAATGCGAAGCCCACCAAATCGATAATAAATTGGCGGGTCGCCTTGGCACTTTGGCGACACATTTCCTGGTGACACGCCCAGTGCTGCCAGCGAAGAGCACACGTGGGAGACACTTGTCTCTATCTCTCCTTCAAAGTTTAAACGCACACACAATCCCCTTCTGCACCGTATTGCCCCTTCATGGTATGAACGTATTTCGCTTTCGTTCGTCGCTTCATTTTGCTCATTATGCGCAGACATCGAGAAATGCGCTGCGAGTTTGCGAAAAATCAATAAAATGTGTAAAATATTGTAAGAGCGTTTGGAGCTGACGCAGTTCGCAGCTCGCAGCTCGTTCGAGACGTAGTAAGGCGAGACAAGTTGAACCGAAACAGCCCCAAGAGTCCACAGTGAAACGCTTTTCTACTATGTCAACACCGAGCAACGAAACCAAAATACATACTCATATACAATAAATGCATATTTGAGGTTGGTTATTAACAGATTTCTATCGCTTGAGCAGCAAATACGTTGTCCTTTGCGAATATAAACAGGCTAAAAACGAAAAACAGCATGGAATACTAAAAACTTGAACGGAATGACAAACTCTTTCGGACACGTTCTCAGTTGAGTTGATTTAGCTATCTATCTGGTTCTCAAAGTTTTATTTAATTTTATGTTGGTTTTAAGTTTTCTTAAATTTAAAAATTTATGCTGTTCGTTTTTACACCCTACACACAAATCAAGTGGCAGTGCGAGTGTCGGTATATTTTTGATCGAAATAAGCTATACATCGCTACAAAAGTGATTAAATTACCCATGTAACGATATCCAATTCGATTTGGTCAAATGGAAGATCAAGTTTCATGCAATTTTTAACGAATTTCATACATTTTTCTTATTTGAGTAGCTTTTCTACAAGAAACAATTCCAAATTTGTCAAGATTCGCATTTTTAATCGATAGCTTTATCGATCGGTCTTGCCATCCACACTGGACGCTCATACATCATACATTTACAAAAACACAAATGTACCGTTATCTAGGTGAATGCCCAAATGAAAAAAATAAACGTTAACTTCGGTGGTACAGAAGTTTCAATACCATTCACAAGAAGTTTCAAGCTGGGAACCAAGCAAATGTAAAACAAGAAAAAAACGTTAACTTCGATTGAACCGAAGCTCTAATAGCATACACTCGAAATTTTAAATAGTATTGTAATACATAAAAGTGGGGGCTTAAATTAAATGTGTATGAAGCGATGTAGTTGATGTGGAAGTTGCACCCATATCGAATTTCCAGTTGATATTGAAGTTTTCCATACAAATGCATAAAAGTGAGCTGTGGGTTTGTATGGTACTACCTCAAAAAGTGGGCGGGACACGCCCATTTGTATATGTGTATGAAGCGGTCCATTTAAGTCAACCAAATCAAATTTCAAGATAATATTGATTTATATGAAGAAAAACACATACATAAAATACACGAAATTGTGTGGTGGCTACCAAAAACTTAGGCGGGCCACTCCCATTAGTATATGTATGTTAAGCGGCTGTCTATAAAAAGGCACCATATCGCATTACAAAAACACAAAAGTGGGTAGTATGTTTGTATGGGGCTTACCCCAAAAAGTGGGCAAGCCACGCCCGTTAGTATATGTATGCTAAGCGGCTGACCATAAAAAGGCACCACATTGCATTTCAACCTAATATTGACCTCAACAATGAAGTTTTCATACAAAAAGTCAAAAGTAGGTTTGTATGGGGGCTACCCCATAAAGTGATCGGGTCCCACCCATTAATGTATATGTCAATCATTCGTGCACTAGAAGTTACCATATCAATTATTAAGTTGATATTGACCACAACAAAAAAGTTTTTCATACAAAAAGTCAAAAGTGGGCGGAGGGTTTGTATGGGGCCTAACCCAAAAAGTGGGCGTGGCGGATTAATTTTCATACTCTATTAAACTACAATAAAAAGAAGTATATGTATAAAATGGAGAAAACACATCTTATGAACTATATAGAGAAATAGATGTGTTTTCTCCATTTTAGGGGCAGCCCCATACAAACCCACCACCCAATTTTAGGATTTTTCAGGATAAACTTTATCATTTCATATTCACATAATTATCAAGAGGTGTGTCATGCCCACATTTAATGATAGGCTTCAACAAACTTACATCCCACGTTTATGAAATTTAGGTCAGACAAATATATTTTTTATACCATTCACTCATAGTGTGAAATGGTATTATCAGTTTGTCTGAAAGTTTGTAACGCATTATAGGAGGCATCGCAGACCCCATAAAGTAAATATATTCTTGCTCAGCTCGACGAGACGAGTCGATCTAGCCATGTCCGTCTGTCTGTATGTCTGCCTGTATGTGGTTGCGCATTTTTTGGGCGGTAAATTTCTATGAGGGCTTCCCCTAAAAATGGGCGTAACACGTGCCGTGATAGTTATATAAAGTATCAGTCCAAAAGAAATCATCATGTCAAATTTCACGTCGGTATTGACTGCAATAAAAACGTTTTCCATACAATGAAGGTAAAAGTGGGCGGGAGGTTTACAATCAAAAAGTGGGGAATCACACCCATGGTTATATATATATATATATATATATATATATATATATATATATATATATATATATATATATATATATATATATATATATATATGAAGAGTCCCTTCATAAGAAACCATCATGCCAAAGTTTAAGGTGATATTGACAGCAATAAAAAAACACATACAAAAAGTCGAGAGTCGGGCGGTGGTTTGTATGGGAGCTACCATAAAAAGTGGACAGACAGACAGATCAATAATATATGTACTTAATGGGGTCTAGGATACCTCCTTTAATGCGATACAAACTTACAGACAAACTGATAATACCATTTCATACTATGTGTGAACGGAATAACAAGAAATAGCGCTAACTTCGGTTGAGTCGAAGCCATCACATGAGATGAGTATATGTGTGTGAACCATATCGAATTTCAAGCTTATATTGACTTAATTGAAGAATTTTTTCGTACAAATGCATAAAAGTGAGCGGTGAGTTGTATAAAGGCTACCTCAAATTATTGGGCGGGACACCTCCACTTGTATATGTATGTGAAGCGGCCGTTCAAAAGAAACCAACGTATTTTTCATACAAAAAAAAAAAGAAAGGTGGGTGATGAGTTTTTATGGGGGCTACACCAAAAAGTGGGCGCGGCATGTCAATTTGAATACTCCATAAACTTGGCTCCAAAAAATTTTAAATACCGACATTCAGCGAGGTATATAAAATAACTATCCCAAAAATTTAGATCGATTCGTCTTGAAGAGCTGATCAATAGTATATTTTTTTTTATGGGATCTATGATGACTCCTTTAATTAGTTACAAACTTTGAGAAAAACTGTTCAAACGGTCTAGAAGAGATTTCTGTGACACCTACGTATGTGTGAATGGTCTAAAAGTCAGTATGTTTTCCATGTTAAGGTCACCCAAAATACTCTTAAAAAGTCTAAGAGAAAGTTCATTATTTTGCTGTAAGCTAGTGTAATTCATTCATCAGAGAGCACGATCAGATGAATTGGTGTAATTGTGATTGTCCGTTCGTAGATATCTCTCTCTCTCTCTCTCTACCTTTCTCAGTCTAAGTGTCTGTTTCTCTGAAATTTCGAATTGTGGACACCAAAGTAGGTACGTAGACTCTCTATGGAATCCACAAGGATAAATTTATCTTAAATATACCATGCAACCGATTTGTCTTTAACTGCCACAATATTGAAGATATAGCCTTCCAACTTAAACCGCTCTCAATCGCATTTATGAGAAATTCATTCAAATTTTTAAATATATGGTTGTAAGGCTTTCACACAAGACATGTATTTATTTAAGACACCAGCTCTCATTCATTTTCATCCAACATTTTCCTTATGACTGTGCAGGGTATAATATAGACGGTATCTCGACTATAGCGCTTAGTTCTTTTGTTGTTGGTTTTTTTAGCTCTTAGCTCGCAAACGAAAAATGGTAACAACAAAAAAAAAAAAAAAAAGACGACCAGTTTAAAATGTCTTCGTTGTGGTTTTTCGTATCTTGTGTCGCTTTTGCCGTCGATGTGAGCAGCTCAACTTGACTCAGTCTCCAATCCCAGCATTTCTTCTTCATGTTGAATTTTTAGTATTTATTGTTTTTGTTTCCATTTCTATTTTCAATCGGGCAAATGACCAATCCATTTTAATCCAATTCGTCTGTTTGTCTGTCCGTATGCCCGTCTGTCCGTCTGTCCATTCGTCTACTCGTCTGTCCACTAATGCCAACGAAAATGTATTTTTTACTATATTTTTAGATTTTATCAGCGGAATTTGTTTTTAGACAAGAGACTTTATTTGACAAGCTAAATTTTGAGTATGACACTTTAAAAAAACATTTTATTGTTTATTAAATGAATATTCGATGTGATTCGTTGCGATGAAATGCTTTGAATTTGCTTTTGAATACTTTAAAACCATTTCAAAAACAGGTTTTTAATTAAAAATTAATTTTTAAAATGGAGTTTTTTTTCGCTTCAACACGCACCTTTAACTAAAAAAAGCATTATGTATATGTAAAAATGAAATATTAATGCAAATAATTTGTTTTCTTCCAGAGACATTTTCCAAAGTGCTCGCCATTCTTTAAAAGACAGATTTCTTTCAATCGACTCGATTCATGCACTTGAGACATTTTAATTCGTTGGTTCGTTCATTCGTTTTCGATTTCGATTTTGTTGTTTCATTCGATTTAACGATCCACGAAATCAATTGAAAGTCATAAAACAAAATGTTTATTTTACAAAAGTCAGAAGTCAAATACGCAACATTCGAAAAGAGTCATGGAAAAGAGTTCAGCAGCAGAGTCAAGGAAAGCCAAAACACTTCGCACTTGCAGTCGTTTCATCTTTGCTTTGTGGAATTTCTACATATGTATCCCATATATTGTATTGTATTTACATGTGTAATATACACTTATATGAATCGATTTACTTGTGTTCTGAGATTTCGTAAGGAACTAATCCAATCCAATCCGAACTGAACTGAACTGAAGTGTAGGCACTGTAGGCAAGCTGGTTGTTGGCTGTAAATTCGTAGTGAAATCGTACTCAGTGCTCTCAGATATTTTTCTCAGCACATGGTCTTAATTGAAATTTGAAATATTGTATTATGTGTTTCCAAAGCAGTTCATAATCGACGAAAAGTTTTCCTATTGTTTATTGAAATAATTATTCAGCCGAGAGTAATGAGCAAGGGTTTTTTTAAGTGGAAATCGAATTAGCGTTGTACTACAAACATATATACTTTTTTAGCTAGATACACGTACCCGTACATGTGTATGTACGTTTAATTGTGCACACCGAAGCGGAGAGCAGAGATAACATTGACGTAAATTGAAATTTTTAATTTGATTTTGATTAATGGGTAAATCAAAAATAAAAAATACTTTATGTAATTTATGAATTGCATCTGTATCTAAAGCGCAAAACTAATGCAATAAACAAATCGCAAATTGATGAATTAAAATAACTTTGTCTTATTTAAGCTTGTACTAAAATCCATTCAATCATATTTGAGCTACACACTTCACTATAATCCTGGCGTGTCACGAAAACTACGCACAGCATTTATTGAGAATGTAACAATCAAAAGTAGTCATGACAGACTCCTTAAGGAATATATTTATTTTATCTTACTTGGTATAACCAAATGAAGGAATGTCGAGAAATCAGAGACTACATCAGTCTTATTTTTAGGCAGACTGATGTAGTTGCTTTGGGTGAATCTTACGTCAGTCCTTATAAAATATTCCACTCATTGCAGATTGCAGAATTATAGAATAAAGCCCTTATGGTTGACAGAAGCATCCTTAGAAAAGGAAAGGATATTTCATAGTCTATCACACTCGAATTGAATATAGTTTCTTGCTGAGCTCTTCAAAAATAAAGTGAATTGTCAAATAAATACCGGGAACCCCATAAAAATTATATTGTATTAATGTATAGAGGATGTATGTAACTATGAGAAATACATTTGTGAATTCTACCGTGATGGGGCCTGTTTAATTATCAATATATTACAATAAATCGTTTACATTCAAGAAACCATTCAAAAATCTTCTCAAAAATAAAATTGTTCCAGATGGCAAATTGTATTTTAAAGAAAGTTCACATTTAAAAAATCGATAAAAAAGTAAGCAGTTTATTGAAAACATTTTGATTATATATGAAAATACACACTCTGGGAATTTATTTCTTAAAAATGATGTAAACCGTTGCGTTCACGGCATTCATTTAATCGAGCACTAAAATTTCCTATGACGGCACGGCGGGTATTCTCCGTGATGGCTGCCATTTCGTGACGGATATTTTCTTTTAATTGTACCAGGTAAGTCGGTTTGCTGACGTAACCCCACAGGAAAAAGTCCATAGAGGTTAAATCGGGACTTCGTGGAGGCCAATTTATGTCACCTCTCCTGGAGACCAATTTGCCAGGAAAAATTTCATGAACTCGTGGTCGAGACCTGTTGGACGTGTGTGAAGTTGCTAAAAATGCGGAACAATGATGATCGATGCACGTTTAAACCAGCAGCACGCTTCCGAATCGAAAGGTCCGGTCTGTCACGAACAGACTGAGTAACACTGTCTACGTCTTCGAACGTTCTCGAAGACCTTGGACGCCCGGATTTTGATTTTTTCCAGCGTTGAACCGGTCTCTTCAAACTTCTTGACCGATTTTCCAATGAGTCGAATGACGAGTTCCAATGACGAACATGTCGAATACTGCAGAATTTTCTACACGCTACAGTCGCTGAATTACTGTTTTTGTAAAACTCACGTACGCACAATGCACGGTCCGCTCCATAGCGACTAAATTCCCAAAAGCTAGGCTACCGATTAACATACCCCCCGCGCCCCTCGGAATAGTTGCGTTCACGCAATCAGCAAATCAAAAGTGAACTTTCTTTTGAGACACCCAGTATAATAGTTTAAGAATGGATCATTTATTTTCGATACAAGTGTAAAGAGTATTTACATTTTGGTACCACACAAAGCTATTGTAGTTTCTTTTCCTTGTTTTTAAAAGTTAAATTCTAAGTCAAATCGTTATACTTATTAGCTCAGTGATTTATTAGCGGTATTATACGATAATAAAGTGATGGAGGCAACGAGCGCTTTGCTCACTGGAATTCCGGAACCTTTGTCCAGAATAAATTTCTAGCATCATGTTCTAATTATGCTTTATAGTGGATATAACTAAGGTATCCAATCTTACCGAAGTAACAAGTGATGCAGTACCAAAATTTTGACTCGTGTATCATTCATTATACGATATTGTAACAGGAAATACTATTTTTATTTAAGCGGTACTATTTTTATTCTACCTCATAATAAGAATGTCAATGCAAAATTTACATATGAAAATATGCATTTGATGTTCATCACTACAGTATCTAATGCAATAAAGACCATCGCTACTCGCCAATTTTAATAAAATATCCCGCATATGTCCAGATTGGATCACTAAAGCGTACAGCACCATACAAATCTATGGTTCATATAAGGACATGATACATGGTATGGAAATATGGTACAGAATAACCCGAGGTCGAGTATACTCGACAGCAGAGTTCTTTCTTGTTTTATGATAATTTTTATGCGCTCTACTGCTTCACTTGGATCAAATTGGTATGTCAGCGGCATTGTGTACAGCAGAGAATTTAATATTTCACAAAATAATGAAACAGATATAAAATTGCACTTACAGTCTACGAATGCACGCTATAAACAGGCATTAATTGCCGCTTCGTTGAGTGTTCTAAGTATAGTAAAGCTGGACCTAACACAAGTTACAATCGAAGTTTAGAATCAGTTCTTTTAACCGTGCCTCCAAAACAATTCAAAGCTGTTTCGCAATGAATGTTTACCCACAAAGTTTAAGGCTTTCTAATCAAACTTCGGTCTGTATGTTGTTTTACACTTTAATAACACATTCCCAAAATCACTACCGAGATGTCGGCATTCAAATTGTCAGTCCGATGGAGATACTGACATGCTTATATCGACTTGACCTTTGATGCTAGAACTTTATTAATACCGTAAATATAGTACGGCACCACGATTATATCAGCATTAATTGATTGGTCAAAAGCTCCGAAACATTCTTTATTTCTTACTATAAGTATAAATATTATGAATATTTATATCCCTGACTTGAGAAATCATTAATTCCCCATACAAACTTTCATCCCCTATTTAGTTACTTTCTCATTTATAATATTATAATATAGATGTAGGATTTAGGATTGGCTTCATTACTACGAGCTCTGTGAGTGTACATATATAAATTTACTTTACGGATGATGATGACGATGATATAATACACAAGTCATCAGTTTCCCCTCTTCGAATAAAAAAGTGTGTTAACAACGGAAGGGGGAACCAATCTAGTGGTGTACTTTAAGCGAATTTTTGATTATTTTTATTTTATGATATTAAAAATGTAAAGACTAAAGGTAACACTCCTAGCCCCTCCATGGTGCAAAATGGTTAATTTTCTTAAACCGAAAAATTCTGAGTTAAGATTGCGCTGACGGTTGATACGAATTTGGTAATAGTGTAAAACTGGAGCGATTCGAATATCAAACTTCTGTTTTTTTGGTGTATTTGACTCGGAGCTGATTAGTAACATGACGTGATAATTTAATATGTCTCAAAAGAACTTTTTAATTTTGTAAAAGATCTGATGAGGTTATCGATTTTTGAGTTAAAGTATAATTCAATTGAAGCTCCATCAATTTAATGATTTAACAACTCGCCAGCTCACTGTATCTCATTAGGGAATGCGAGTGCGAGTGTGGGTTGTGTTGCTTTTGTTTTTATTTTTATTTTTGCTGTTGATTCAATGATTATCACTTCGGTCAGCTCCATCATAAATTATCGTTTTGTAATTATTGATTTTAATTAAGTCATATGCGGGTGAAAAGTCATCATTTATATTTATTAACAACTTTTTGTTTTATTGTTTTTCGCTGTTCAATTCGATGGCGCTCAGACAGAAGCCGAGTCGAGCGGATCCGAGCCGAGAAGTATCTGAGAGTAGCGCTGCTGAAGCGGCAACAGCGAGTGCTGCAGGCATTAAATGAAGTCATTAAATTATTTAAATCTGTATTTAAGTGACAATAAACAACAATATAAAAAATTGACGATAAGCTAAAAATTGTAGAGGAATGCACGACATGAATGCAATAAAATCACGCTCCAAACTGACTTAATGAATAATCCGCAAATAAACGAAACAAAAGCGATTTAGAACAATTATCGCAAATTTATTTGCAAAAGAGCAACAGATTTAAGTAGAAATAACGATTTAAGACTTGGAAATCAAATGCTGGCTGGTCTATGTTTTTTTTTTCTTTTTTTTTTTTTAACGAATATTAATTGTCATGTGAAAATGGCTGCTTTACATAGTCAAACGCCATCGAAATAAAATTTAATGTAGGTATTAAAAGTTGGATCAAGTCTTTCTTGTTGTATGTAGAGAACTAAAGTTGCACATGCTCCGTTGCCGCCACCACAAACGCCTCTGCACTGCCGCTTACCGCTCGACTCGCTCGCCAACTTGTTGCCAGCTACTTTGCGAGTAGTGAGGGCTGCAACGTTAGCAGAGCCGGTTGTAGTGTCAACGACGGCGGCAACAGCAAATGACGTTGGACATTTATTTACCAATTTACGAGCGACTAATGCCAATAATGAATATATTTTATTGTACAATAAATAATTCTAAAGACAATCGAACCGAACCGAATCACATCGAATTACGCTAAAAATTGCAGCAGGATTGAAAATAATTTAAATGCATTTGCTACATTTGATTAAAAAATGTATTTATATTTGGCATAAAACAAAAAGCGCGTCCAACAAAATCTTCGTTAAATTTATGAAGTTGAAATTAAATGAATTCTGTTAATTGCTGCTTCGAAATGAGCTACTAAACATGTTCGCTGCGCCATTTTGCGGTTTAATGTGCTCGAATTGCTGCCACTCAGCCGGAAATTGGAACTTGAAACACAATAAGAGAGCGCGAGGGCAGTTTGTTGAAAAAGTCTCACGTTTTAATGGCCGCAGAGTCAAATTGAAAATGGACTCAGCTGACAAATTAAATAATAAAAAATTCATAAATCCAAACTGCTCAAACGAAATAAACTAAAATAAATGAATTTCGTAAAATAGCGAAAATTTATGCGTTTCTTTCTCTAAAATAAATTTCAAATTGAATAAATTGGTCCAGTATTTCGCTTTTGGAATTTGGTTCATTTGATTTACATAAAATGAAAACACTTAAAATGCGCTTTATGCGGTTGATAAACAATGGCGGTGATTATCTTTGGACAGCTACCAAATCAAAAATGAATAAATATGACTGTCCGACGGCATTGCTCTCTAAGTCACCCTCCGCTATATCTACATCTACATCTATAGCTCTAGCTATAGCTCTGTTTCTGTCTAATTTCGAGAGCGTTTCTATTTTTAAATACAATTTTTTTTTATTTTATTGTCATGTTAATGACATTTTAAAACGATTAAGCGCGAATTGTTTTTCATTCATTTTGCTGCCACGCTTTGCCGTTCATAGTTCGTTCGTACGTCTGTTCTTCCGTTCATTCACTAGCCGGGCTTCATTTTATGGTGCCACATAAAATTATGATTGATTCATGCGAAAATACTGAAATGTTTCGCTTTCGCCTTTGTATCTCATCAGCTTCGACAAGCGGTACGCGATTAGTTCGCGTATCGGGATTATATCATTACATAATTATATTTTATGCAGATTTTGGTGTATGGCGTTTCGTTTTCATGGCATTTGAATGAAACTGGGCTAGGCGTACAAATGATCGTGGAATGGTCTTTGTTTGAATGTTTTAGTATTCGGACTGTTTTTTTTTTTTTTTGATTTATAACTTTTGTTATTAAAATTATAGTGCTATAATAAAAAGCTGATTAAGCGGGTTCTCAACACGATATGATATTCATACAAATTTGAATTGAATTAATTTAACAGTCTACGAACCTTTTAAAATATTTGAAATATAATCCACGGCTATATAATCCACATTTTGAATAATCTGAAAGATGAACAATTAAAAATTAGTTAAATAATTAAAGCATGTGTATATGTACTATGATTTATGTTAATTTGAAATTAATATAACAATTAAGTAGGTTCGTAAATTTTGAAAAAAAAAAAAAAATTTTTGTATTGCACAGAAGATTAATTCTTATTTGTTAGCAAACATTTTATTATTTATACATTAATATACACACATATTTACTTGTATTTTAGTGAATATTTATGAAAATAAAAGTTTATTTTTACCTTTTTTACCAAGGCACAATTACAATGTGAAGTCTGTTGAATCTAGTTTAAACTTTATGCAAAGTTTTAAAGAGTCCTCCAACAAAATCCCATTTAATAAAACGCATCTGCTCTTACCGCCTTTTGGCTTTTTCAGTTAGCAGGTGTTTCTAATGGGATTTGCGAAGGCTAATTTGGATTTTTAATAAAACCCCAAAATTGGCTTCGAAAAGCAATTTCGTTGGGAAAATTATGAATAGTGGGCGAAGCTCTTGCTTTTTTTTTATAACAAAGCCTATTTCAAGAGAATGGTAAATTAATTTAAAAGCAAAAAAAAAATGGTTTAACTTATTTCGAGTATATTGAGAATTATTGAAAAAAAGAAATTATGTTTCTACTCTACTCGCCGCACTGTTCGCTTTGAGTGCTTTTTGGGGGGAACGCAGGCAGCAATGGAGCAGCGCGGTACCGCAGGGAGAGAACTGAAAGAAACAGATTTACAGATTCTAATTTCAACTCAAAGCGAAACTCAGAATCTGCAATTATTCTTATTTGATGTAATGCAAAAGACAAAATTCCTTTGCTCAATTCGCGGAGAGTGAGCGAAAGAATTTTGCTGTTGCAGCGCAGTCGTCGCTGACCATTTTGCCAACGCCGGCGTCACAGCCGCAGTCAACAACACGGGCAGCGACGTCAGCCATAGCGTCATGCAAACGAGTGAGCGAGCTGATAAACAAGTTTATTTACCTCTTGCGCTCTCGCTCCAACCAAAATGGCCACCGCAGCATTTGTCTGTTATCTCCCTTTCGCTTAAGCGGCGCTGCGTAGCGCATTCTCGCTCTCGCAATAATTATGGATTTTTAGTGCGGTGCGACCAGTTCGCATTGCCGTCATTGCCAAAGCGTGCGTTGAACAGGGTGCACTATATAGCACCGCACTTTGCTGCACCCTGTGGCATGTTTGATGCCACGCCCACCTGCTAACGCCGTTTTCGGCTAAAGCCGCTGCAGACTTTTTGTTGTCTTCGTCAACGCGACGCGGTTCGCGGTATTCGCCACCGCCGCTTCCACTTCACTTGCCGACGCTATTTGTTCGTCTTTTGTTTTAAATAATTTCATCTTTTGTGTTTTGTACTTATTACTTTATATAACTATACATATACCCTACTCTCATAATAAGAAGGCGAGTATTTTCTGTTGGGCGCATAGTTTGTAGTGCAGTGTTGAAGAAGTTCGAGACCCTACCCTGTTTAATACAGTTAAGTGCTGCGTCTGTCTGTGTTTTGGTACGCGAATTAATTCTTCAGTTATTGAGTTGTCGAGTTGAAATTTGGTATACATGCTTCTATATAGTTTTTGTAATCATAATTGTTATGAAAATGAAAATATTTTCGTTATCGACTCGAAAATTTTTTTAGTTATTTCTAATGACAATTCTTCTTCTCCACATGCTGGTCGGTCTGCTTTATTGTAACCCAAAGTTCATCAATTTTGGAATTGTAAAAACGATCATATGTTATTTTTAGTTCAAATTTATAGAGTTTTGAAACTATTGAGTAGGAACAGTGTCACATATACGGGTATATGATCGTCTGCACAGGGCTTTAAAAACTTTTAAATATTTGACTATATTAGAACTTTTTGTTGTGACTTTGACCGCAATCCAATGAAGCCTTTATAGTTAATATAACGTAGTTGTTCTTTGTTTCCATCCATTGATAAATGGAATAAATGATTGTACTACAAGAGGTTACATATGACTCTGAGGAATATCAAAATATATTTGCCTTTGTTTTCTTTAATAACTTTACTGTTTCATACACAGCCACTTGCGGGAAGCTCTTATCTCCCCTGTTAGTTATATACAAATCCAGAATGCATGCCTTGGTTATTTGAGCTACCGAGCTTAGCAACCTTCTGCATCGAGTGAACCGATCAAAACGATCGTATCTGTGTTTAAAAATCAAGGGATCTTCAACGCTTCCTTTAAATCCTTTCAATAAAATTATTGCAGCCTCTCATATATATAGCGTACCCCTTTACATATATATATAGGTACATAGGCAGAGAGGGTATACAAAAGTTTAACATCAATTATATAGTTTATGTATACGTACACATAAATAAAACACCATGTTAGTGTGTGCAAAGGGTATTAAGATTTCGGCTCAACCGAATTGAAAACTTTCTTTTGTTTCTTTTTCTCCATTTTGAGTTCTGTTATCAATTCTTTTTTTGTTTTTATCTCTCTTCTTTTCTTTTTATTTTTGTACAGACATTTAATTCGCAGCGCTTCTGGCAGTTTTCAGTTGATTGGCTGCAGTTCTGCGAAGATTTTTCTCAATAGTTTTGAGCAAATTTGCATCAGCTGGCGGCATCACTTGACAAATTTAGATGTATTATATATTCGTATAGCTGATTCGTTTTTAGTAGATACATGGTGCGCTACGCTTAAACTAATCTGAAGAGCAATTGTTTAATATAACTTGATAGCGCACTATAAAGGGTCTACCAAAACAGGCTCCTCACATTCAAATATTATTAGAACTGCGGTACGATAGAAATGTGCATATATTAATAGGCAAATGCATTATGCATAAGGATAAAAAAAAAAAATATATACCACTTGCACAATATAGTTTTTATCAAAATCGGATGAATATTTTGGCCATTGAAAACACCAACAACTTTCATACAAAACAAAAACAAACAAAAAAATACACGCTTTACACAAAACATACACACACATGAATTTGGTTTTTCTGTCTCCTTCTCTCTCTCTCTCTCTCTCTCTCTGCTCAGCGGCGTCACGTAAATCGACACGATCATTCAATGAAAATTTCATTCTGTGAGTGTGTCAGTGAATTATTATTATTATTATTATTAGTTACAGAATTCATTTTTCATTATCTTCTTTGATGAATACGTATATGTATATGAAGTTGCTCATCACAAGCTCCAGAACAACATTTTTCAGTACCGATCCCTGAACAATCGCACGAATTAAATTCTGGAGCTTTCTCTCTCTTGAAGTGAGGCCATGACGAACGCTGATAAAATGTGCGAAAAATGTGACCACAACTTACCGCCCCCTTTGGGTTGACATAAATAGCAAGGATAATGAATTTTTTGTAGATAGATTTTGAGAATAATGCCGTATTTATATAAAAAAAGTATATTCTATTAATTAGAATTGACAAAAATAAGCAGTCTTTTCCAAGTATTTATAGCATCATTGGTAGGAATATGCGTTGGAAAAGAACTTCCTTCATTGACATCTTGTAAAAATTGTATGACAATCGGACCAGTACAAGCGAAGTTACGGCGCTAAAAGTGACAGTATCTTTTGGGCATCGGTCGAAAAATGAATTTCGAACAAAGAGCAAATATTAAGTTCTGTTTTAAACTTGGTAAAACATTCACCGAAACGTTCCAAATGATTAAACAACTTTATGGTGGCAATTGTCTATCCCGTAGCAATGTTCATGAGTGGTTTAAACGTTTTTAAGTAGGTCGTGAAGACCTCTGTGACGATGGAAAGTCGGGCCGGCCAAAATCAGTGTTGATCGAAAAGAAAATTGAAAAAGTGCTTGAATTCATACAAAAAGGAGCCGAAATCTTCGTTTCGAAAGCTTAGGAAATGGAGTTAAATATTCCCAAAGATTCGATTCATCGCATTTTGTCGGAGAAATTGGGTCTACGGAAGGTGTGTTCACAGTTTGTTTCGCACAAATTGACTGACGACCAAAAAACGAAAGATGCTGTCACTTTTGGCGCGATAACTTCGCTTGTAATGGTCCGATTGTCATAAAATTTGTACAAAGTGTCAGTGAAGGATGTACCTTTCCAACGCATGTACCTACCAAAAGGTGGCGCCACCAGAAACACTTATTTTTAAAAAGCCCTGTTTATTTTACGACACACCTTGTAAGTCGTATTTTCGACAATGGATTTGGTGCATATGTAAAGGGCACTATACAAAAATATGATCAACTTAAAAATTACGCCTCGATATATGAGAAAAACAAAAGGGGTTTAGCTGCGAAGGCCGGGTATGCTAGTAACCTATAATAATTAAGTAAGCATTTCCCATTTTACATACACCATCTGTTGAAAGACTTTTTTAATGTTAGCACTGGGCTGCGATTTTCATATTGAACATTTTTTCGGGGAATTTTACACATTTTTTCGTAAAACCGGCGATTCGGAAACAAGTATGCAAAACAACGGAACATTTCCCCATAAATCTGATCAGTTATGGAACCGTAAGAAATGAGTGTGTGAATTTTTTTCAACATTTTAGTTCAAATTTAAAAAAAAATGTATTTATGGAGACCACATCATGTGTTATTCACTGAAACTCTACCATACGGGATAAGTATACCATGTTGGATATGACGCAAACGTGCACAAGTTCCATTCAGATATCGGTTCAATACAACCACAACAGTCAAAGCTGCGGAGTTTCAATTGAAAGACCCACTATATTATGAACAAACTTTACTCTAAACGCTGCTCGCGCCTCGTTGCATTTCTAGTTTCTGCTCCTTTTGCCGCAAGCCATGCGCATCCTTATGGCGCAAATGGACTGAGCGAAATGAAATGGAAATGCAAAATATGAGAAAGGCTGCGGAGATGAGTAAATGCAGCATGCAATCGTTCCTGACACTCTAGTTTTATCTTTTGCTCGTTTTTCGGTACGTACCGAATCTGATATACTCGTACTTTTTTTTTCAAACAATGCCGTTTTAATCATGGCTGAATAGAATTGCGCTCTTTTTTGTCAGAAAAAAAAATTTTTTTTTTTCATTCGCTTCTTGTTTTGCACCCTTGCACAGCTCGGTGTATGTCCTTCGTTTAAATTGTATTTCTTATTGTGTTGCAATTAGGGGTAAGCACACTCGCACACTCACACACAAACAGACACGTACAATTGATACACATTGTCAGATGCAGCTGCATATCATACAAATACTTAAATTTCTCCATATACTACACATAGAAATCACTGTTTGCACACCTCTTTGCACCTTTGTATTTACATATAGGCATGGAAATTGGAATGTGTTTGTGCACAACGTTCGATTGGAAATTAATGGATTTTCGATCATACATATGGAACAGTGATACGAGTACTAGTATCATGGTCAAGGATTATAATATTCCGTTTGACATAAGCCAAACCATGCGTGGGGTCCCCAACTGGTATATCTTTCAAAATCATGAGTGGCTTATTCACTATATATATCTATATGAAAGGTCTATATAAATGAAACTTCTTATGTAAATATATATTCTTCTTGGAGTATATGTGTCCACTAAAAATGATTTTACAAAATTCAACCGGGATGATGGACCAGGCCTTTATTGCTAAATGTATGATAAAGGAATGTCTAAGATAATTATAGAGCGCAATGTTTTCTATTACAATAAAGCCTGCGGTAACATATGAGTCTCTTAAGGGAGAGGAACAAAAAGTTAAAAGTAAATCAATCTTTTTGATGTATGTAACTTTTGAACTTTTTCAGGTAGTAGGATAGGTTTTCTCACTTCAAGCACTCAATTTCTTGTTAAGTAGAAAATATCGCCGAATAATGTCTACTTTATTCAACAATTTGTCGAATAGAGTCAGTTTAGCGTTTGAAGTTGATTTTCAGATGCGATCAGTGTGAACAATAGTTGAAGCCAACTAATAACAGTTTATTAGTTGGCTTCAACTATTGTTCAGTTTAATCTCATCTATTATAGCAGTTAAGGGTTGGTGCATTGAGTTTGGTACCCGCCACACAAAAATTTTTACCAGTAAAGACACAGAGGAAGCCAATAAAAATAACACCCTGTATAAAATAACAACAAATATGGCAAAACACATTTGAATCTGTATATCTTTTGTACCATTGCGGTAAAGAGGTTGCTAGCTATGACATTTTAAGATAAACTTGCAACAGTGTGGTACGTAAAGAATCTCTACCGAGAGTTGTCTAAGGTCTCTAAGTTTTCTCTAAGATAGCGAACTTCTTCTTATGGCGGCCTTACATAGGAAGGACGGACGGACATAGCTTGATCAATCACACTTCGACAATTCAATAAACCCAATACGAGTATATCAAGCTTACACACATTTGTTGTGCAGGGTAGTGCGAGTATATATATGAAAGCACACTGAAGTCGAGTACGCTTGACTTCGAGATACACCGTTCATAGTCTAAGGGTGTCTATTTGAACCATTGATGAAAAAGCATTCTTACAAAAAAACCGGTGTTGGTTTTGAACGGGGGTTACCTCTATAAGTGAGCGTGCCGGCTATAGGATCCCAAACGAATGCCAACCCCAGAAAGTCTTGTTGAAAATGGAATGACAAAAGGCGGCTAAGAACCATGCTGAAATATTATCTTTAATGCAAGGTGGGGTAGAACATTCGGTGAAGATTTCATAAAGATACTCCAAAAGATAGATTTGGATGGATCAAATCGTTTCGTTGAGGCTTTTAGACAAATTGATAATACCTTCATACTATATGTGAAGGGTATAAATGACCACTTCATTCTTTTGTAATTTTCAGATTCATATGAGACGATATTTTTTTTTCTTTTATCAAATTAACAGGGAAAAGTAATAATGTTCCACATAAACATTGTTCTCAAAGAAATTAGACTTTTTTCATTACAAAAAAAAGTTATAGCCATAGGAAATCGGGTGAGTACTTCTGCAGAATCTTGTAGCAGCATTCTTTCTATTTTTGAATTTTACATCTAACTACCTCTTAGTACATTCCTCGTAAGTGGTCAACTTGTCAGTGCGAACTTCACGAAGAACAATTAAACAAATCAATAGCAACTACTCGTTGCAACAAAATTTTAATAAACCCAAAGACGAAAATTTATGACACAAACAAAAGATCTACAAAATTGGGGGAACACCAACAATAAAATAAGCAAAATTTAATAAGAAAAACCCCATTGAATTCCAAAGGAAAGGTCACAAAACGTTCCACTTGACTAGTTTAAGCCACAACACTTGCTGCTCCAGTCCAGTCCACTCCAATTCAAAGACATACACCCAACATCCCACTCCACCATAGTTCTGATATACATAATAGTGACTATAGACGCATATATTGCGTACAATATATATTGTATAAAGCGTAAAGTCGTAAACATTTTTGCTGTCTTTGGACAAAATGAATGGAAAACTCGACTTTCAATGGAACCAAACTGTTGAGAGAAATGGAGATAGATAGAGAGAGAGAGAGAGAGAGAGAGAGAAGCAAAAGTAGACAATGTAAAATGAAATTCTATACAATTCTTGTAAATTTTACGAGCGCAAATATAATTCAAATGCCCATTAATTACAACAACAGCAACAACAATAAAGTCAACGACAATGAAGCGGCCAATAGCAACAACAAAAACAACAACAACAAACACAGAGGCCAAAAACAATCTTCAAATGGGTCGTAGACAGTGCTAAAAATGCCCATAAACGATACCAAAGCAAAAAATATTTGTACATAAAAGAAGAATATTTACACATGTATGTATACATATATAACTGAGGTTGGTATATATGCATATGTATCTATTTACAACAGAATATATAAAGAATAATTCGGAAAGCCATGAGAAAAGTGCGAAAGCTTCAAACGGATTTCAAGTTTCGTCTGCAAAGCGGCGAAAAAGCACATTTGAAACTGCTCTAAATGGAAAGGAAATTTACAATAAGCCTCAAGGGAAGTTCCTTCGAATTTGACTTTCTTTTATGCGTTTCGAGTCGGCGAAAATATCCCAAAAGAAATTCCGAATCAAAGGGAAATTTAAGGCACGTGCGTGTGCCATAGTTGGAAGTGTATGTGTGTGTATCTGTGAGACACCACAAAATTAACAAACATAACACACACACACACACACACACACGCACACACAAGCACAGAGGCAGCATTTTGGCGTAGGTTTTGCTAGTACGCACACAGTTACGTACAAACGCACATACACATACACTCACACGTTGCCGCTGCCATTGCTACATTGTGTGTACGCTCGCATATATACATATATATGCAGCTCACACAGATACTCGGACACACTATCTGTGAGATACACAAGCAGATACTGTTTATCAGACGGCAGCCGCTGCGCTGTGGTGTTCAAACAAGAATTCGTTGAGCGGCTTCAAATGAACGCAAATCGTTGAAAAGCAAACATCCGCAAAAAAATAAACGTAAAAATAATTTCAAAAGCAAAAAAAAAAATGTTTCTATAAATTTTGGAAAGTAATAAAAGTAAAAAGTCACATTGAAAAAAGTGTTGAAAGAAGATTTAAGAAAAAAGTGCATTTCAAATTTAAAACTGAATTATAAAAGTAATTTATTATATTTTTTATTAATTTTATTAACTAAAAAAATAAATTGTATTCAAATAAGTTTTTATTGCATTTGTTTTTGTGTTTTAAATATCGGTTGACTTTGTTGTTATTTTGTATTGTATTTGAATTAAAAAAAAAAAAAAATGGAAAACACTGCAAGATTCTTGCCAAACTGGTTTAGACGGTGAGTTCTCATATGTTTGTCGTCCGTCCGTCCATGCATCTCTGGCTTTGCACTTAGTATGTGTGAGTATCTACAGTGTATTTCGCTAACTAAGCTTTAAAGGCGCATCTTAAACGAGTTTTACCCAATTTTGACTACAGTTAATTTGCGTATTTACTGTATTAACTGTTTATCAGGTGTTTAGTACAGTGAAGCCATACAAAGATGCACCGCATGGCAACTGAATTTAATTAAAGCTGTCAAAATTCATTTTTCCAAACTTAAGAATTTTCTACTGAAACTTGATTTTATGTGTATACATTAAATGAATATTTTAGCAGGATTCAGTTTGACATATTTATAGGAACAATTTTTATAAAATAGATTAATCTTATATTTACTATAAATTATTTAATGTTAAATAAATAAAATTTCTAATTCAGCATCTGGACTGTTATTACACTCTACTTGCATTTGAGTTAACGAGCTTCGATAGTGATTATTAAGATTTTCTCTAATATATTTATAAATTATGTTTCCTTAGAGCATTTATACTTAATTAATTGTATCTATTACTCTTACATATATATTTGTAGCTTTTCGAAGAACTATAACTAACGTTGCAAGCTCTCCAATCTTCTTAATGTCATCACCCAACAAATGGTAAACAGAAGTAAATATATCAAAGTATAAAAGTAAAAGAAAAAAAGAAATATAATAATGCAATAAACACCAAATAACGAATAATTTTTTATTATTTACTTTGTCATACAAATGTCGCATGTCAAGGTCTTATAAAAAAAAAAAAAGTAAAAAAATATCAACAACAAATACAAGTATCTAGATACATATAACAACTGTAAATTGCCAGTTAAACGTTTATTCAAAATGCATGAAATGGGTGTGCGTTGTTTTCTGTCTTACTGTCTGTTCGAAAGTCTCTCTGTCGCCTGACTCTCTCTCTCTCTCACTCTCAATCTCTCTCTGTCGCTCTATGCGTGGTCCCCTTTAATTTTTTTTTTTTTTTTGGTTACTGTGCCATTGACATTGACTTATGACGAATAATCGACAACCGACAATGGAGCGGGGTTAAATGTTTGGTAGAGAAAGAAATCTACAACGAAATCGACCTTCTGTCTACACAGTCTGTCGTGTGTCGAACAATCGAGCGACCCTTTGACAATTTTTGTGGGTTTTTGCTTTGCTTTGATTTTCTGTTTTTCTTTTCGTATTTCGTATTCTACGCATATTTATTGACGGCTATGTTTTCTACCCGCTATTCGTACACGCACACATGAACTAAAACGCACACACACACACACACACACATAGAAACGCACGCAAACAAATCAAAATAAAAACAACAATAGCTCACACAGATACACTGATGTATGTAGATACAGATACAAAGATACATTTATTGGTAGGCATGCGAGCGGTCGGTCGGGTCGGGCGTTTAAGCGGTTTAGATATGCGGCAAGCGTAATAGGCGCAAAAGCTAAAATGCATACGACTTGTTGTTGTTATTTCTGTTGTTCGTCAGCGCATATCTTACGCATTATTCTCAATTCCTCGCCGCCCGCTTTACTAGTAACTCATCTGCTTGAGTAAAGTTTGTGAATGAGTGAATGAATGAAACGAAGCCAATGATTGTATGACGCCAAAAGAAATTGACAACCGTGCTTTATACGCACGAGCAAGTATTTTCTTTTTCAACACGTTTCAAAAATGTCTAGAATACGATTTTCACATTGACTTAAATGGGCAATTGACGCGACAGCAACAAATAACAAGTGACGAATGCAATACTGAATGTTAGAGGCTCGCAAAGTTGAACAGAACACTTTATTATTATTGTTTTTCATTGGTTTCATTTCATTCGCATGTCGCAACAAAATTATTGGGCTAGGTTACATATTTTCTAGCTGATTTCCTTGTTGTTCTTTTATCAATACTTGATTAAAACAAGAGAACTGTAACTTTGGAACCAAATTTTCAATACTCTGCAGAATAACTAACTATCTAAAATACTTTGATCCAAAAAGAAACGGTGAGACGTTTCATTGAAGTGGGCGTGCCACACCCAGTGAGTCGCCTGTCTCTATATCAAGTTTTTAGTTAATATTAATTCTAATATAAAAAACCTCTTTAATGACATCCGAGATGACAATGCTTGTCTAATAATAAAAAAAAAATTCGATTAAAATTTTGAAACATTGAATTGGGTTTGTTTTCTCTCTAAAAGTAAGCGTGGCACACCGTCTGAGGTATTCAGCATTTGAAACATTTGACGATAATAGAGAATTTTTATATGAAATTTTTGTAAAGCTAGTAGTTAAAAGGGCTGTTAGGAGTAGATAAACAGTATACATATATGCTTTACGCGGTTTGCAATGATATCTTTGAGGCATTACAAACACAGGGTCGTGCCAGACGAACAGTCGATCTGAGTAGTTCGATAAAGATATCTTTATGATATATTTTGGGATATTATTTTGTGTGTCATTTCCATTTTCTTGCATGCGTATTGTTTGGTTTTCTTTTTCTTTATTTAATCAACTGTTTAGTGTACATACATATATAGATACATTACTAAATTACTTATATAGAATAAATAGTGCTGAAGAGCATATTAGCTTAAATATAACTCTAGTATTTTGGCAATCAGTTTTCGATTTTACAAATAGCAAACAATTAAAGAACTTATTGCGAACTATACTGAATTGAAAATTATTGGAAAATTATTTTAGCTTTAGCGAACGTTCATTTCTATGTCGGCTGGATAGTTTCATCAAATATCTTACATATAAGTAACGCATCGTGCTGCGGTATATAATTTAAAATATACGATATATATTGTTTTCTTAAACTCCTAATGGGAGCATAGGGCGTCAAATAGGTACTAAAGGGTGATACAATCCAAATTAAAATCTTACAAAATGTTAAATGTGACATGGAATTTTAAGCATTGAAAGTTAAGCGTCTTACACGTGAGAGTTTGCTTGACCAACATGTCGTATGCGTTATATATGTTCAATAATTATTCTTATTGCAGCTGTCGCCATAAAATAGCGACGACGATCTGACCTTTCGATGGCAACAGCTTATTAGCGCCACTAAATCATGCTACCAGTCAGCATGTGAAACACAAATGACAACTTCCACAGATAATTTACAATAGCCAAAGCAAACAATTTCTGCATTTTCACATTCACATAAATCAATCAATCAATCAATCATTAAGAGAGACAAGCGAATGCTGTCTGACTGACTTTCAGTCTGTCTCACTGCCTTCCGAGCGGCAATAAAAATTCGTTTTACGACGCCAGCAAACGCATAATTATGCGCAATCGCACCTTCGCTTTCATTGTGCGTTCACTGTACAGGGAAGTCAGGGAGGAATTGCCAGTAATGAGTGCGTCTGAGCTGATTTTAATACAAAAATAACTAGAAACGCAGCTAGATACATGTGAGTACGTCATATGTATCTGTATCTGCATCTGCATCTGTATGTGTAGTTCTAGTTGTATGTAAATCTGTATCTGTACAGACACATATTGATCGCTAACAAAATGGCGTCTGTATGATGGTCTCAAGCGAAACATTTTTGGTATTGTACAAATTATCAAATGACAGTTTTGTATGAGCGTGAAGTGATTTATGCGAATATGTGTCTTTCTCTAGTGATTATGTGAGGGGTGGTGAGGCTTGCACACATATGCTTAAAATGGGCGAAATGTGCAAAAGCGAGACAGAGTTAAGTAGACAGAGAGATAGAGCGACAGACAGACCAAAAGCAACTTTTAATGAAGTTGTAAAAATTCTGCACAGCAAAAATTTACATTTAATGTTGTTAGACATTTTCGCACACTACATTAAATTTTATGTTGTACACACGAGCACACAGCCCTGTCCCGCCCCTCTACACTACATACTGAACTCATATATGTGTATGTACAGACAAACGCCCACAAGGCCAAGCGACGCATATGCCATTATGTCTCTGTATCATATGGCATAATTGGTCTCGCGCAAACAAATTCTACAATTTTTCATTACGGCAATCTTCTCTGACTGCTTTTGTTCTTTTGGGACAATTTCCTTTAATTTCAATGACGCCCACAACTTATTCAAACCGAAGTGCAGACAGACAGCAGAACAAAAGCCCAATTATTTTTTCTTTTTCTTAATGCAATATTTTTGTAGACAGTCCACTTAAATTAAACATCTTTGCAAAGACGAGTTCGTCCAACTTGCAAATTAATTTTGTTCATTTTGTTTTTCTTATTGTTTTTTTTTTTTACTGATTGCCATTTTCGAGTTTGATTTGGATGTCTGGCGAGCAGCAGCCCGGCTAACCAGTTCATAAAACGAAAGTAAAGGTTCGGTTCAGAATATTGCCAGCGACATTTTGCTTGAACTCATCTTGACAGGTCACACTTTCATACAATATTTCAACATACAAAAGGAATCATTAATAGGAGATTATGTAGATCGATATTCCGACAGACGATTTTAAATCATGTTTGTATATTCTATATTAAAGTATAAGATACATTCAGTATGTTTTCTCTCAGCGTATTGGGTCTATATGTCTTAGTGAACAAATTTCACCATCATGGTAGATCGACTAATAAGATACCCTTCGTAATGCTGCGGTGAAAGGTATTCGAATTATAAGTGATAAATTGGGAGAGTTTTTTAATATTGTTCTAAATGATTCTCCTTTGACAGAATATTCACCTTAAAAAAATAAAGAAAATCCCACTGTTCGCAATTATATACAGTTCACTTCGGGCACAAATGCACCCACTTAGGCGAACAAAATAATTGTTTGAATGGTGGGATACATCCTGAATACAAGAAATTGGAGGACGACATCAGTAAATTCATCATAAACTCATTCAATCTTATCAAATACGAAACTATATAAAAACTGTGCCATTAATAGTTTCCGAGATCTTGGCACTAAAGACAGACAAAAATACTTACGGCCAGACAAACAATGTTAAATGGTAAAAAAAAAAAAAAAACTAGAAATAATTTCTTGCAGCTCTCACACTATACAGGCTTCCAACTAAAATATGTTTCAACTACAGCTCTTTTTTGTTTCAAATGTTTTTAAATGTCAATGAAACTAAAACACATTACTCAATCTGCATATGGTGAAGATATGTTTCATATAGATCTCTTGATTACTTTTCTAATACTAATCAAAATATCTTCACGAATTTAAGTTGTACCTATTTTTAACTATATACCCTCGCCTTTAATAGAACACCCAATGAGTATCTTTTATAGATACAGACACAGACAATTCGCTCCTGGCGAGCTTTAGCTGAAACGTTTCGCATCGGTTCCAGTGCAGTCATTATAAAATTTAATAAAATGGAATCGAGTAAACTACAGGATCGTTGTTGCAAATTGTCTTATGCGACATTATTACTGCATGCTCTACTGAAACCTCTTCCACAACATTATCTGACCACCACTTAGTTTACCATTTCTCCCATTCAATCTCCATCTTTATGGAAGTAGTGCACTTGCGTCCTTGTTGGCAGCTTGGCTTGCTTGTTCGCTGCTGGGTGTTCGCCGGGTGTGAAAACTAATTTGAAAAGTTTGCTGTTTCATTTCGCATCGTACTAAAAACCATATGCTACCCTAGTCAGTGCTGTGCTTTGTGGTTTGCCCTCTCGACACTCTGCTCCATTCGCCTAATTTTGTTTGCCAAAGTCATTCGCTACAGGAAAATTGTGAAAATTGGTAAACTACACTCGTACAAACAAACAAACAAACAAACAAAGCAAATGCATAAAGAAGCAAATTTTGTGCGCATTTTTCTGTCTTATTTAAAATTTAAATTAGTTTTATTGCAAAGGTGAGGGTGTGAGTTATAGTGTAGTGGAACACCTTACCGGAGGATTTTTTTTATTCAACAACAAATTACAAGAAATTATGCTGCTTTCATTTCTTTTTGTTTCATGTGCGCAAAGTCAAAGTCAACCAAAGGTGAAAACGAACACCAATCAGAAATTAAACTTCAAGTTTTCTTCCATTTTTTTGAATTTTTTTTTTTTTTGTGCATGTTTTTTGTTCTAGCAAAATCCCCTAAGTGAGATTAGATATCTCTCCAATGTACATACAGAAAATGAAAATAAGATACTTAAAGATAGAACGCAATCGAACAAGTGTAGCGCATCATTAACATGAACAGCAGACTCCGAGCAGGCGGCAATAAAATGCAAACACTGCGTGAGACAACACTCCAGTTCAGCATCTTCTTGGCTGCTTATACTCAACTTCCACTTCAAATTTGTTGAATAGAAAGAAAAGAACTTTTGAATATTCTCATCTTTTGCGCAGAAAAAATATGTAATTTAAACGCAAGCTTAAATCCAACGCGCAAAACAATCAAGCGAAACGATGAAGTGAATTTTGTTCTACGACTGCAGGTACTAGGTATACTCTGGGGGCGGTAGTTATGGGGTAAATTGAAATGGGGATGCTAGGAGCGTAGCAAATTATTTAGTCTGGGTGTCACTTGTTAGACTTTGTCTGTCTGTCTGTCTGTCTGTCTGTCTGTCTGTCTGTCTGTCTGTCTGTCTGCCTTTTGTCTGCCCAACCAAGTGGAAAATAAAAGTGCTTTTTTAAGCTTAAACGCCCACAAAAATGTTGAAGACAAGAAAGAACGCTGCAATCGAGTGTGCTCAACGACAAAATACAATGTATCCAGTGTAAGGGTTCATAGATATACCCCAGTCCTTTTTCTACAGTGGTTCGATTTGGATCTACAAAACCAATCGATAAATATTGGTATATTGGTTAATTTGGTGTATCATAAAATCGATGAATTTGGCGTTTATGGTTTATTTAAGAAAAAAAGGCAAACAGTGGAGGGTTTGTAAGAGAGCCGAACCTCAATTCATATATTCTATCTGGAGAAGTTTTAGGAGAATGCAAAGTTTGGTTGTTCTTTCGTTTTAAGGCTAAGATATCTAGGCGCTCAGATTAAGAGACGCACTGCGGACTTCGTTTTTAATATTCAAGAATATATACGTTGTGGGGTCTGTTAAGCATCTTTTTGTTAAATACAGTTCTACAAACTAAATATCGAAAATGGCGTATAAAGTGCTAAGTTTTCGTGAAGCAGAAAATATCGAATAAAAGTAAAGACCTGAATATAGCATAATCGATTAAAATTATGGTTACTGTTGCTCAATACTCGTATTTCGAAACATGAATGGGTTCAGTGTTGAATATCTCAGCTTCAGCAATTAGTCATCTACCCCATTGTATTTAGTATCTCAGTTTATGATAAATCTAGCAGATATAATATATTGGAGTTACATTTAGCACGCAAACTGATGTAAAAGGTGAATATATAAGTTTAAGTTAAGCTAAGTTAAACTAATCGAACTTATTGTGTTTGCTTCGTTTAAATTCTAAGTGATGATACGATAATTCGTTTGTTTTTTATTATATTAAAACTTAGCTAAGCATTAGTTTTATCTGAAAGGTTTTCAACTTTAAATAATCTTTATTCTGCTCAATTTCATATCTAACTTTTTGCTCTATACAATCTTTTGTTAATATGAATGCACACATGTGCTACAACTATTTTTAGCAGTTATGTTCTTTCCTTCAGTGCTTTTTTTTTTAATCCAATCAGAAAGAAAAAAGCAAAAAACTCGAAACGCAGCGAAGCGATTTTCCATAAAGTCACGTTTGTGTATTTGACAATTTTCAAAAGAGATTTTCACAGACTTTGGCTTTTGTGGTTCCATTGGGTGACATTCCGGCAGAGATGTAAGTGGATCCGAACTAAGCAAACACACGCACATGCAGCACAGTAGCAATAAGACACGCTCACCCAGCCACAGAGCGGAGCGATATTTAGACGTAGTATGTAGTAACTAAACGGCTCGTTGTGTCTGCAAATTGTCGCACATGCTAAAGGTGCGGACCAGCGTAAAATGTTAACCAAAATCGTCCCCATCCAACAGGAGTATCAAAGCCCTCAACAACTACAGCACCAACTATTCCCCCAGGGTAAGGACAAATACACACACACACACACACACTTGCATATATGAATACCTCTTGACGGCGCTACAAACAATTTTGCATTGGAATTTGCTTTGCAAAATGCCGCCATTTAGGGTTGTGCCAATAAAAAAATGATATTTATGGTTGTAATGGCAGTTTGTTAACCCACACCACCCCCCTAATCAGCAACCCCAACTTACTGCCAGGCTGAAATGAAATCTCACAAACATAACGAGTACGACCCTGTAAGGGTTGGGCACAAATAAGCACACACACACACACACACACACACACACACACACACACACACACATATAAACTCATACTCTCTGTAAAAAAAAACACAGCCGCCAACTTAGACGCCCACTTGGAAATATGGCACGTACTCCTCAAAGCCATAAGTTTAGGTTTTATATCGGGCAAACTGAGCAATATTATAAATTTTGAATTTTATCTCAGACATTAGATTTCCAGAGTTGTTGCTGTTCTTGTTGTTGGTTTTGTTGGTGTTGTTGGCAGCTACCGATGGCATAGCTTCACATGGAGCTATGAACAAAAAAAAAAAAAAAACAAAGAAAGAGTAAATAAAGTCGTATTTTGGATTAAATGCAAAGACGTGAGTAGTTTTTTTTTCTATGATACGCTTTAGTTTTTCCTTGAGAAATGAACAAAGGGTGATTATCGCGATTGGCGAAATAGTTCTCATTAAGCTTAACTCTAACTCTGTGGAGAAAAGTGGAAGCTAGCATTGCAACGTGTATATATGTATATGGTAATGACATCGGTGTTTTATATTCTTGTCGTTGAAATTCGATTTTAGGTGTTTTATTCTGCGCTTTGGCACAAAGGAACCGTTGAAGTATATACAATAGAGTGAAAGTACTAAAGAAAATTCTGTTCCCGATGAAATGCATCTATTGAGAGTGGAGATGCAAGAAAATAATGAAGTGCAATGTGAACAAAGAGCTAAATGAAAAACGATTTGCATTTTCACAAATGAAGTTAAAAGATACTTCTTGAAATGGTGGATAGATTTAATTAAATTTTAATCAATTTTTTTTTTAAATTTTCACTATTTGATGTGTTTTTCTATAATTTTAAACATTACTGTGATATACAATACAAAAATTTATTAATTCGTTTAAGTAATTAAAATAGTAAACGTTTGAACAAATTTTTCTAAAGAAATATTAGACATTTTTTATTTAGTTAATTCTATTTTAGTCATAAAGTATAATGCACTATAGTCGCCACAAAAAAACTAACTACACATATATGCTATAGAATACGGTCTCGACCAATGCTGAATTCGTGATAGGATATTATTATGAATACCAAAAATCAAGTCTCTAGCTTGGATAGTAGAGAAGTTATTAACTCAAAGCAAGTAAAACATTTCAAAAAACTTTCATAAAGGAAATTTGGTTGAATCGGTACTATAATAATTGGGATGGGGTCATATTCAACAGAACCATTTGATAACAGATCGGTGATCGATGGTCAGTAAATTTCGTGATCATAATCATTGTACATGTATCGTGAAAACTACACGGTACATTGAACTTATGATCATGAGTGCAACCAAGGATGGGTACATCCACATGAACAGCTGACAACTATGTTCTTCCTATTCTATTGCAATGTATGATTAAAGTTAATTACTTATTTCAATATTTGTTCATGTATTAAGTTAATTGCATTGCACATTCATCCATTTGCGTAAATTAGCTGTTTGTAGCTGCTCCCAACTCCGTGAATAATTGCGTGAACAAATTATTTAATGATCAAATGCTTTTGCTAAATTCGGCTAATATATTTTATAAATAAATATTTTTTATGCAATGCAAAAATCTAAATGGGAACCCTTTGTACAGCGACATATAGCGAGGTTCCTTAAAATGAGCTGGAACATAAATGAAAGATGAATTTTTTAAATAAACAAAATATAGTAGAAGCTGACGAACGCAAGAAGTATACTTATTTTTGCATTTGCGGATCCATTTTCATCCATTTCTATAAACTTAAAAATTGTCATGGTGGGTTCTTGTGGACGGATGATTCATGTACAATATATATTTCGATGGATCTCATCAACCATTTTTGGGATAGCCTCATACAAACCACCCAGCACTCTCTTGGATTTTAGTATAAAAATATTCAGTCAATATAAACTTAAAAATTGTTATATATATATCATATATCATATATAACGATATATCAATGGGTGTGATCCTCCACTCTTTGGGGCAGCCCCCATGCAAACCTCCATCCACGTTTATATTTAACAATAAGATTTAAAATATTGTGTGAATGGTATCAGAGAATCGGTTCAATCCAAGTTCACATTTTTTCTTGTTTCAGTTCTATTCAGTTGTCTTTTAATTCTTGGTTTCCAGGTCTTTCCCCATCTCCTCATAAATACCGCCAAAATCATTGAATCAGCCCATTTTCTAACAGCACACATAACTTATTAAACAAATTGTTAATATTTTCGCTTTTCCAGGTAGTCATCCTCTCTGTCACACCACTCCACTGGCTCGGAATTCAGAGTCAGCGGCAAATGGCGAGGAACGCTAAACGGAGCTACGTGTGCCGGAGCAAAAATTACCGCCACGCAACAAAGTCTAAATGAAAACGGAAACCGCAAAGGCAGTGGAAAACAAACGGAAACGGAAGTCGAGCGCAAAACCACCTGCCCGGCGTCAAACCCCCCACCTCTTGCCGCAAGCCACGCGCTGCGACAACGGCAACAGCTGCTGCCACATCGAAGACGAAGACGACGTCATAAGCTTTTGTTTTTATGGCATTCGCTACTCGTATTAGTTTGCAAAACAAGTGTTTCAGATGTTGGCTAAAATTACTGCGTCTTCTTTCTCCTCTTCTGCGAAGCCAGCTAGACGCATTGTATAAAAGACATCATCATCATCAGCGAAACCATCATAATCAGCAGCAATCCTGTCAAACGGTTTCATATCATACACACTCAGATACAGATACATACGAGTATATATCTATTGTATATAGTAGACTGACTACTTTTAGTTGTTGACGGAAGCGTCAATGCAGCCATTGTAGTCGTCAGTCTCCTATATCTCTTTCTGTCTTATGCTGCTTCTTCCGGTTGCGTTTGCACGCATTTTTGCACAAGTGGTTTGTTTAATTCCACCCCACCGCCACTCATCCGTTCGACCGCTGCCACCACCACACAAAGCAAAGTGCGATGGCCATAGCCACAGAGGGGAGGGCGAGCGACTGTTTGAGGTGATGTGAGAAGTCATGATAATAAATGCGTCTGTCTACTGACGCAGCAAGGCAGGCAGACAAAAGCAACACGGAATACCGGAAGCACTAGCGTTTGTCCTTGCGTATCCTGTGCGACTCGGACGCAACTAAAACAAACACACACACACATGACACTCTCTCGATGTTTCCTTCTTTCTCTCTTTCTCTCTCTCTCTCTCTCTCCCCCCCTTCTCTTTTTCATTCTTTCTCCGAATATTAAAGGTAAACGGCAAAACGTGCAAATGCAACATACACCGAGCACCGCACCGCAGCGCGTTAGAGGCAGTAAAGAGCGTGGCGAAAGAGGAAGTAACGAAACCAAAGAAAAGCAAACAAAACGGAAAGAAAAATTGCGCTGACTCGAGCATAGTTTTTCCGGCAAAGCGTCCGCCTCAGTTGCAAATGTTCAATCGTCGGGATAACAACGTTCGCGAAGGACTTCCGTCCTCGTTTTGTTAAGTCGAGACTTTCATTACGTATTTTATTCGATTAAAATGCAACAGTTCCGTTTCGCGTGACTTTTTTATATTTTTTATTTATATATTATTCACAAAATGTTGTAATAATCGCGTTTCACTTCAGTTCACTGTGATTTTTTTAAAACTTTTTCAACTATTTGTGGCCATGTGCAACTTCGTAAACGTATACTGAATGTATCCTGAGTGTATCCTATCCGGTATACCTTCAGTATACGTAACACGAGGAAACACCAACATCGTGGGATTAAACACATTATTTATTGTATTTTTTATATTATATTATTCCGATTTATCCGATATGTGAAAACTTTGTTACTGATTATAGCGCCAATTTCGTTTGAAATTAAATAAAATGTTCTATATGAAAATCATAACCATCACTCACTTTTATTTGATATGTCAATGATACTTTAACACTTTGAATTAAATACTTTTCAGATACATTAAATCATGCATTAGCAAATTTTATTGGAAACAAAACCAGTTAATTATTTAATAAAAAAAATTGAAGTCAGTTAATAAATCATGAAGTTTTTATGCTCACGTGAAACTTGTTGCGTTTGATTTATTGGAATAGATAAGCTATTAAAGTTCTGTTGATGTTTAAACTAATTTTAGTGTAATGTATATGTTAAAAACTGTATACATTGGTTCTTTAACTTGAGAACGCCAAAAATGTTGTTAGCAGCAACTAATTTGAAAATGAATCAGAAATGTTTAGTTGATGCTTTAGTTGAATGGCGATGCTGGCATAAACCTATCATTTTTATGGTGTTTTAATGGGTTTCACACGTTTAAATTGTAGGTAGCACGTAAATATTATAACAACGAGGAATGTTAAGTCAAGAATGCTAAGTAAATATGCAAGCATTGTAGCAGGTATAACTCTAAAAAGATATTTTATATGTTAAAATTATATACGATAATTTTATGGAGAACTATGTAAGTATATGTAGGTACTTTAATTGGAATCGAAATAAATAGAGAATTCACATATAGTCTATTGAAAATGTTCAGTTGATGAAAAAATGAAAAAACGATGAAATTTCTAATAACAAAATGTACTAGAAAAAAGTAAACAAGACGCATCAAGCTCGAACATTGTTTACAAATCCGAAAAGTAATCACGTTCAGTTTGGTATTTATTAGGGCGGAGCAATGGAAGCTAATGGGATCGGATGAAACTTTAAAACTAAACAATTTTCTGCTGGAAGTAACCGGTAAGTAACTCAACGATCTTAGCTGAAGCAATTAAAACTTGAATGAAAGAATTTTTTTAAGCACTAAACTCTTATGAAAGGATGATCGCAACGCTCTGCTATTACTTTTATTTTTTAATCGACTAGTTGTAAGTATGGATGTAAGAATTCATAAGAATACAATTTTGCTAATTTCACCTGATACAGTAGATATTAAAATAAAATCTGTTAAATCTACCTCGATAATTTTAAGGTAACATATGTACGGGCAAGATACTGCGTGTGAAAATGGTTTTAAGAGTTTGTTGGCGTGGGATATCTAACAAAGTATATTCATCCTGTATCAACTTGAATTGATCTATATATGCCCGCCTGTCTAACATTTTGAAACTTTATTTATACAGTTTTGCGATATTTACATAAAGTTCTAATTAGATGCTCAATGCTAACCTAGACTCTTTGTATATGTCTATAAATAATAGTAGTCTGTTCCCGAGTAGCTTTTGACCCGCCTTTTAATAACCCCGTTTTGGTAAGCATATTAACTATAAAAGTCAACTACTGTCCATAAATCAGCTCTCTAGCATTATCGGTTTCGGCTGTGCGATGATGACGAATGAATGAATCAGTCAGGTCAATCATTCTTATGTAAATACTCATATATACATTATATATTATACATAGATAGCCCTCCCTTACAATTCTGAAGTACACATAGAAGATGGATCTTCAATACAACAAAACAAACATTTGCCACTTATGACAATGGTTATTTTTCCATCAGTCTTTTCCAAAACACTCTGACAATTAAATACTTAAATACCACGATCTAATAACGATTCGAACCCGAATCCTTTGCGATGAAGTGCACATAAGTGCAGCGCACCACATCGACTTGTATGATCTTGAATGTTTTACTTTTTTATAATATAAAATACAGATTCCAGAATTGATCTCGATGTTATTAATATCAATTCCCATAATCCCTAGATTAGACCAATACCATATGACCGCTATACAAACTTAGGGTTCAGATTGGGCTCCATTTAAGGAAAGTTTATTTTTTAGTGACAAATAATTGAACCGATCGGATAACTTTCGTATAATTCATCAGTCATATAACAGAAGATATATTTAAATATTAAATATCTTGTGGAATTCTATTCTAATGTAAAAGTAGTGTTATCTTATGCTTTCTATTGAAACAAGAAACAATATTTCAGCAATGAGTTCACGACTTCGAAAAAATTTTCACGAGGAAAACGTGATTCATAGATAGAGTAAAGATAAGTTTTAATTATTTTTTAATTGAAATATAAATTAAGTACTTAATAGCAAATGTGAATCGCCTCTCCATAATTTATTCTTCATGGAGCATTCTTAGATTGCGCAGTGTGCGTTCTGTATAAAAAGTTATTTCAAAAAATGCCTAAAAATCCCATTTTTACTTAAATGAGCACAGTAATAAACAAATTCGACAATACTAACCCTCAGACAATCTCAGATCAAGAATGTGCATTCGCTAAAAGTAACAGTTTCGGAGACCATTTCAGCACAAGGAATCATCGGTCCCTATTTCTACGATAATCAGCGAGGATAACCATATATTTCAACAAGATATATCAAATGATTCATTGCCAGTCGTAAACGAGATGTTTGCAGGCAAACTCATATTCTGCCGAGGTCGTATTCCATGGCCGTCCAGAAGTCCAGATTAACACCATCAGACCTTTTTTTTTTGTGGAGACACATGAAGAGTGAAACTTATTGCAATAATCCAACCACGACTACACAACTCTATTATTCTTCGCACATCGAGTGTTTACCAATTTGAGGACCAGATTTGGACAAATTTACCTTAAATATATATCTGACTGTGTACTATTTTATTTTAATTATTCAAATTCACCAATCTTCTTGGCCTACGAAGGTATGTACCGTACATTTACCAGTGTGGTAAAACGGATGCGGGGAAAGAAATTACGAAAGTCTCTGAGAGCTTTTCTCTCAGACAGATATATTATAAGGATCGCCTTGTCTCGTCGAGCTCTCGTTCATTACGTTACATGAATTTTGAAATTTTAACACACCCTCCAAACAATGTTTTTGTGCAGGGTATAAATAAATAACTTTCGAATATGCTACCGTTTCCGAGAATATCGCAATTAATTGCAATTTTCTCGGCAATGTATGAAACAAACTCCATAGAGCCTTTTTCTTAGTAATTGCTATTAAAAATTTTGGGCCAGGTAAGGCCACCCCTTAAAGTGGAGTTGGCATATTCAATTAATACTAGTTGTTTGAAAAGGGAAAAGGAGAGTCTAAATATCCAAGTTTGAAGTCTCTATCTCGAGATATGTTCGTTCAAATATGCGGTCGGACGGAAAGAGGAATATTTCTATATTGACTCGATTTACAATGCTGATCAACAATATATAAATAGGGTCTACCGCGCCTCTTTTTTGCCTGTTACATACATTTGCACAAATCTATGTACAATGTACAAGGTATACAAACAATTTTTTTATAGTAAATCTTAAGGATACACAAGAATTCACGAGTGCAGCAATCTCTATAATTTCATTTGTTGAGTTGTTTTAAAACTTGTATACCTCATTTGAGATAAATCTTGAAAGTACCCGAAAATTTTGGGCAAATCTTGCTTTGAACCGTGCTTCTTGAAATACGTAGAGTTCGTAACTTAGCAATATAATTTAGCAGGCTCAAGGTCCAAATTAAAACATAATTTATGTTTTGTTCACCAATATATTTCGACCCTCATCGAGAGTCATCTTCTGGGTGTGTAATATAATATTATTACACAACAACAAGAACCCGACATAAGTTCTCTTAGTCAGTTATGGAGTTTTGAACTTAGTAACTTAATTTATTGAATTTTTTAAAAAGCACCAAAATTTCCGATAACATTATATGTGCTCGTATTTGGTGATTCGCATATCTAAATCACTGTAGATAGTAAACGACAATTATAGACTACTTTGTGGTGTGGAAACATTGAGGCGATGAAGGTGATTTTAGGACAAACTTGTTTCAACTGGACAATTACAAGAAACCCCCTGCCTCTCCCCACATGTTTCTTCACACTACTTCATTATATAGTTTCTGACAAGCAAACAATCTGATATATTGGTAAACGGGTAGATTGATTTACCTCATAGAGGTGATCACGAATAATATCACTTTATGGACTTTCCAACGACTATTTCACATAGTACGTTCCGGACCCTAATAAACATACTATAAAAGATAAATGTGCCAATAAACCAGTTCGCACGAAAATTTAATACATAGAATGGTATTTGAGCGTACAGATAATTTTGGTAAGTAGACTGTATAGCATTTGGACCGAGCTGTTAGCTATTTAAACTAATTCAATAAACACCTTACCAACGAAAAATGACCTTGATTTAATTTTACGTTTCCAGTTTGGTGGTTGAAATTTTTGTTTCAGTCAGCGCCATCTATTGCCAAATAGCGGAATCGCTGCGCTACAGTGCGCATAATCGAGTTGGAAACAGCAGCTGCGACAAATTCCAATTATAGTTTCCAAAAATAAATTGTAAATTCAGGGTTATTTTATCGGTTATTTTATAAACTTTGAAAAAAAAATATTTCTATTTAAACACAATTCTTAAATTCATATTATACCAGAGACCGAAAATAATGATTATAATATTATTATAGTTGTACCCTTTACTCATAGTGTGCTATAGGTGTTACCAGTTTGTCGGATAGATTATATTGCAGTGAAAGAATTGCTGATGACTCAATAGAGTACATATCAAATGATTAGTAGTAATACGTTGCGTTCCGATGGAAAGAGTTTTGAAGCGCAAATACTTTCATTAAACATAAATTTTGTATTTTATCTGCATAAAAAAATCGAAGAAGAGCTATTAAGTGTCTTAAAGTCCTGTTTAAGTTATATACTTTTTCGGTATAGTGTAGGAACTCTACTTATTGCGTTTAAACTGTATGGCGTTGCTACAGCTCTACAAAGAGCTGTCATAGAGAAATTTAGATTAGAGCTCTACCATTTGCTGTACAAAATTGTTTAATGCAAATTTATTGCTAATTATGTTGGAAGAGGAAGATGAACCCGAATTGGCACTTTGCAATTTAAAATTATTTATTATGAAAGTCCTGATTATCTTCTATGATTGATAGAATTGCCAGTTTTGCACTATGGGGAATATAAACACTTGTTGTGGCGTTAATTAATAACTTTTAGATAAAGCGATGTTTTTAAGTCCAGGACCAATAAGCGCATATTGGTAAATATGCTTTCACATTCTTTTAATAACAAAAATTCTTTATTTTAAATGTTTTTATGCCTCCAAAAGTATTCATTTTCCCCATAGTGTTTTGTTCAATTACGGGGACGGACAGTCAAATCAGTTCTTTTGTATACCCTATAGCCATAGGGTAAAATGTTATTTGAAGTTAGAGCATATGTATGTTTATCTAAACTCTTAAAGAATAAAAGTTGGGTCGATATAGATATGCCAATCCGTCCGTCCGTCTGTATGAACGATGAGATCTCGGAGACTATTAAAGATAGAGCCTTCCACTTGTAATATTTAGATTTCTAATTTGTCAACTTCAGTACAAGAAGTAGCCCCCCATACAAATGTTGCCTTCTTTTTTGGGTTCTTGTAGGGAAAATATTATTATTTTTGTTTTTGATTAAAACTAATCGCCAGCAATTTTAATGAACAGCTAAAATTGGACCTCTTTAAACAATAAAGCTAAAGATTCTTAAGCTGTGTACATGGTATCTCGAAGTCAAGCAAAATCGAATGCACCGCTGTTTCTTGTTCAGATATCTGTTTGAAAGTTGATATATAGAATTGTAAGCAGAAACAGCTAATTTGTGTGGCTAAACTGTTTACTTTCCAACAAAACCATGTTCAAATTTATTCAATTGTATTGGAAATCATCTAAATTATTCAACATTTCCAAAATTTTCATTAAATTTAAACATATTCGATTTGAGATTCTACATTCAATTGTACAAATATAGACTACAATTTGTATATTTTAGATTGAAGAGTATTTAAGGCTCCGTAACACCTAAGCTATCAATTTATGTATATACTCTTCACACAGAGTGTGAACAGTATTATACTGTAGTCACAATGTTTGCAACGCCTTAAAGAAAACATCGGAAATCCCATAAAGTATACATACATATATTCGTGATCAGCATGACTGTGTTGTGTTACTGTCCGCCAATATTTAAAACATATGTTTGAAAGTTTGTGCTACAAGGCATAGCTCCCATACAAAAAGTATTTATTTTGTTGTATCCAATTAATATTGATATTGTATAAATTGTACCTTCTATCCCATCTACAACCGTCACAAAGGAGAAATTCGTGAGAAATACTAATTTGAATAAATTGTATTATTCAAAAATTTAAGAACTGAAGTAAAACACCAGTCTTCCCTAGCAAAAAAGGCAAGTGTGAAGAGTATTAACGCTTCGGTTCCACCGAAGCTAAAGTTTTTTCTTGTTATTCATTTTGTTCTTTTTTTTTTCAGAGTTGTTTTTAAGATTTGAGATTGCGCACCGGTAGCCGGCAAGTCAACAACAACAGCAACCACTCAGCCAACAACTTTTGTGACATTGTACGTGATATGGAAATTACAACAAAAAGAACATTTATAAGAAACAAACAGATAGCAGGAAGAAGCAACAAAAGAGAGAGATAGACAGAGATAACAAAACCCGTTTTTTTCTCTCATCCCTGTAGTAAATGATTGGTGCCGGTCAGTGCAGGGCAGGGCGGGCAAACCCAATGGTCAGAAAGGCAATGAGAAGAGCAGGCGGCGTACGCTGAATGAAATTATGAAAATGTGTCTATGGAATCGTTTAGCTACGTCTCCATCCCTCGTCAATAAGGCGACTGGTTTCCATAGCAACAATGGCTGCGCACAGCGAAAAAAGAGCAAAGAGTGCGACAGAAAAGAAAGCAGAGCAGAGTATTTTATTCGGCCATATTTGATTTTGGATGTGCTGCATTTTTGTTGTTGCCATTGCCGCTTTCACTTGCTTTCATACAGGGTGGATTTGTGAGAGAAAGAGAAAAAATGCAGACCTCAATTTCAATCCGAGAGCATCTTTTCCAATTTTATTCATTTAAAATCTCTTCCCATTTGTATTTAAAAATAAACACAACTCAGTCAATAATAGGAATAAAGCAGAAGCAGATTAACTCTTTAAATTATTTTCGTAGTTTTTTAATTCACAGCCAAAATAAGGAAACGAGTCGAAATTTTAATATTCGATTATTTTTTAATATTTTGTCATTTTTAATATGGCCACTCGTCGCATATTAATTCATCGTTAATTCTTTTACGAATTCGCAATTAAAGCCGTGAAGCGCTAAACACGTCTTTAAAAACTAATAAATCACTTCATATTCACTCGCTTCGAGACGTTCGAAGGTACGAAGTATTAATATTCAACAGCGCTTAATGCGCCCAAATAGCCGATTAACTATAAAAACATATTTTTATGACGACCATAAAATTGTTATGAGGTAAACCACCCGGTGTGTATTTTGGCTATCGATTATACATTTATCCAAATACATACCATACTACATGCATACATATGTATACATACAGTAATACATAAACGAATTTGGTGATGTGAACAAAAGTGTTTCCATCACTGACTGTGTTGCTGATGTTGCCAACATTCTGAAGTTATCTCGAATACTTAAATAATTAGAAGCGAAAATGAAGCGCTGGGAGAATGTGTATGTATAGTTATGTATTTTGAGCACATAATATGAATAGAACGTTATTATATTATAGCTTTGCCACTGCGTTCGCAACGATATGTTAGAATAGCGAAATCTCAAGTAGTCTTTTGTTTTTATATTCTTCGAATATGATTACTGAATCTTAGCTGATAATATTACAAGTTTATTGGTAGGTAAATAGTAATGTGACTATTACAAACATTATTTATAAATCTTTATATACTTACAAATTTAATCTAAGTCCTATTAAACTTTCTTTTTAACATATAACAATTAAAGGATTTTAAATGAAATACAATTTTCATACTCTGCCCTATTGGCCAAGGCTATAATAAGTTTATGCAAATGTATGTAACAGGCCGAAAGCGGCGTTGCAGACTTTTTAATGTATATTCTTGATAAGCACTGAAAACTAAGTCAACAATTTTGGATGTTACGCCCACAACTCCCACAATACGGCTATATATACTTAAAAACACGTTTATTTTTTCAGGTAAATCAGCCGAACAAATTTGTTTTTTTATTTATAAATTTAAAAAAAAAACTTGTACACTTACAAAAAAAAAAATGTTTATACACTCATTAATATGGTTGCAGTGTATTTCGAAGTCGTGAACATACGACTGTCCCATTCTTTCTTGTTTAAATATCAGGTTAAAACTCGTCACATTTGCTTCGTTTCGTTGAACGCTGAAAGCGTATTGAAATTATTCTTCCACACTCACTACAATTCATAACTCCAGTACATTTTTCCGTATATCTCGCCCATTTAGTACGGGATGTGTTATAAGCGGCCGATTCCAAAATTGTATATATCCTACGGTAATATCAAATTTTCTTAATAGTCCCATTCTATATGCCATACACATAGGTCTAAAGCATGTAGCTAAGGACTTGTTTAAAACTAATGCTTTTTGAACGCATGCCATTCTGCCTTAAACATTCACATTCGCATTCGACAATGCGCGTCACTTACTGAGGGTGTTGCATACCCCTATCAGAGAATGAGTGTGATAAGACGGTGTTCTGCAGTAGTACTGTGGTCTAATCACTGATCTGCCCAAATCATTGTTAGTATAGGCACATATACGTAGAAAGTAAGTCTCAAACTTCTATATTCTGCGAGATTCTGGGGATAAGACAGATGAAGTTTGCCCGATCGAAAGAAAAATAAGTACCTAATAAAGCCAGCCTTAAATGGTAGTAAACCCTAAAATATCTTTACACTTCTGACGAAATTGATCCAATCCTAACTATTGATTGCATCTTGTTATACATTTGTTATAAAAGCTTGAACTATTATATAAAGCGGTTCAATAACCATTAACTGTGGTCACTAGAAAAAACCCTGTTTAAAAATAGTTTTAATTATTGAATTATTTAATTTTTTAAATGTGAGCAACATTTTTAAGTTTTTTCTGTTTGTTTTTTAACCAAATATAAGGTGCATAGTATCATATACAATACAAGTACTTAAATGCAGACTACTCTTCAGCTCGACAGTCAAGTTTCGAGGCTCTTTCTTTTATAGAGTCCGAAATCTTAGCATATGAATGAATGGATAGAATTTTGATGCTTATAAAGACTGTATCGCACCAAAAGGATGTAAGAGACAACAAAAAATGTAAAGGAGGTTTTCCAATTTTTCTTCATTTATTCTTTCAAATAATATAAGAAAAAAATCTCACATTTTGTCGCTTACGCCTTTTTGGTGGTTATAGCTCGAGGTAGTATTCGTTATTTTTTTTAAAATTGAAATTCAATATCGGTGTCGGAACTTTTCGATCAGTTGCATAAACTACGTATGCGATTTTACTCTTTGGATACAAAGTTTAGGACATACGTATAGTTATAGAATTAACATACGTGAAAAGGTTCTAATAACTTCATATACAAAGAAGTTCCTGTTCCAAATAATTGCAATGCAAGACACGACGAGTCGATCTAGCCCTGTCCATCTGTTTGTCTGTCCGTATTTATGTCTGTCCGTCTGTCTATGAAATATTAGTTTGAAAGTTGGTGTGGAGAATTGTTAAGCCAAAAGCAACACAAGTATAAAAATGATTCCGATTTACTCACTAGAAAACAGGGCAAGTATAAAAGTATTTAACACCACAACATCATATCTCCCTTACGTCCTCATTTTCGATGTTAACTTCACTGCTAATGACGAAAAAGAAAAAATTCATGGAAAACTGCGGGGGTAACGTCCTCCCTGATATAATATAAAGCACAAATTAGTTGTATCTCAGCAATTAATTGATTGATCATTATGAACTTTGGTTCGGAGAAGGTTTCTGGCAATATGACGTTTGGTAAAAATAAATAGTTGCATTTATTTAATTCCATATTATTCTGTGAATTATTCGCATGGGAAACTAGTTTTGCCTTATTTTTAATTTTCAGAAAGGAGGGTAAATAAAAAGTTTGTTTTACTTACAATATTTAACTGATGAGTGATAATAATCCAATCTGCAAGAGAGATACCAATAAAAATCGTGATTAAATCATAAATATAAACACATTTATTTGTATAAGCGTCATAAAGTGTGATTTGGAGTTGTCTGCAGTGAATTAAAATTCATTGAATCCCGGCAAACGTGGCAAGTGGACAAATGAAAACGCATAAACATATCAAAACCAGAAGGCAGTCATTTGTTTAAATTCCTTCTTAAATTTCCTAAAAAGGCACAAAATTACTTTTGAGGGCACTGTCAATTCGTCCGTCTGTCTGTTTATTTGTAAGCAAGCCAACGAAGCAATTTGAGAATGAAATCACGACATGTAAAATTTTTGTAAATAAAAAAAAAAAAACAAGAAAGAACGCTGTAGTCGAGTGTGTACGTCTTAGAGATACCCTGTGCTTTGCATAACGCTCTTCATATAAGCCGCAGATTAAGATTGAAGTAAGATACGCCAGATTTGGCGTTTGTAGCACTAATAAAAATATTGAAACCTAAAAGTAAATAAGTTTGCCCTAATTTTTTTAACTTCCGTTCTTAAAATTGCAGCTTGAAAATTAGTCTGCCGAAAATCTTAAGAAAAGAAAAGAATATCTTGTATTAATATTCGCAACACATCTTTTAAAACTTCAACTACATCGTATGGAAACATGGATGAAAAAATGGAATATAGCAAATGTAGTAAATGCAGAAAAGACAGCACACATACTTTTTACGCTCAGAAGAAGTTCTAGTCCTCTAATTAGATTAAATAATATATTGATACCTTTGTGCGACTCTATAAAATATGTAGGCGTGACTTTAGACAAAAGACTGACTTGGATTAATCACATAAAAGCAAAAAGAAAACCACTGAACATTAAAACACAGCGCACGTTCTGCTTACTTGGTCCCGTTCTAAGCTCAGTCTAGAAAACAAAATAAGGTTCTACAAAACAATCCTGAAGATATATGGCATACAACTCTTGGGAACTGCACCTGGGTCTAACATTAACATCCTACAGAGATACCAAAACATTACACTACGTAAGATCACAGGCGCACCGCACCTTGGTATGTTTGAAACGATACCATACACTGAGATCTTAGACTGTTAACGGTTGCAGAAGAGATTGTTCGACACAGCTGCAACTATCTGGGACTGAATTTGCATCCAAACGATCTGGCTTCTGACCTTCTTCACTTGAAGAAAAAAAAGAATTTTTAACTGGTTTGACCATTATTCTTGTTTTGAGCGCAACACACTTTACCCTACTTTCGACACCAGAAGGTCTTGATTTTAAATCGTTTTTTTTTTTTTTGAGTGCACGGCCAGATGACTGGCCAGCTATATTGACTTAGCTTCCGATGTTGATCAAGAATATATACATGTACTTTATTTGGTCTACCACGTCTCCTTCTGCTTGTTACATACATTTGCACACATTTAAAATACCCTTTTACCCTATGTGTACAGGGTATAAAAAATTGGGAGACGACAATGGAGAAAAAGCAGTGCGGTTAATTTATGCGTTTTCGGTGTTGGTTTAGTTGCTGTTGAGATTGTATTTTATGTTTTCTTGCTTTTTTAGTCTCATGTTCATCTTCAATTTGAATAAGAGATTGCTTATAGTATTTGGCATGTAAATGCATTTTGGGCACGATCAACGAGGCGACATTGAGCGGACAGACCAGACACATTCAACGGTCAGACCGAGGGGCAATAAATAAACATCCAACTGACAGGCGACATTTTAAAATCAAACTGCTACAATGAATGACAGAGGGTCGCATGAAAAGCAGACATGAATTTCAATAACAGTGAAGGCAATTGACCATTTGAAAGACCATGTTGTGTGCGTCATGAACACAAATCGCTGCAGGATTGTCTTAATCAGCGAATGGAGTCGACTACGATTCGAAGTATTTTTTTTATTTAATGCCAAATGTGCTTATTTAAACTTACATTCATTTATATTCATAAACTAAAATCTCAACTTACTCAGAATGAGTGCAATATATTGTCGCTTATAATTTCTGTCATTAAAAGGGTAATAAGAAAAAAACTCAAGGAAAGACATCAATTGAAAACAAAAAAAACCTCCGAATCGATTTTCTGAAAATATCAGTTTCCAGGATTTCACGACCTCGAAACCAATTTGCTCTTTTTTCATGGTCATTTAAGACCTTTTTAACAGACTCAATTCAACTCTTTTGCTTCGACTTTTCTGTTTCGCGTGCAAGAAAATCACTTTCGATTTTTCCTTGAACGTTGAGAGCAATTAAAAAAATTTAATTGCAACTCTTTGAGCACTTTTAAATGTGTTTTTGTTTTTCCAACTAAGCCATGAGGGTGTATAGCATTTTTATTGCTGCTGTCTGTCCATTTCTGTTCCGCTCATATACGCACATTGAATATGTTTTATGATCTTTAAACGAAAGGGAGAGTTTGTCTAACCATGCAAAAAAAAAAAAAAAAAAGACAGGGACATGTGTTCTTAAGCAAGTTTTTTGCAATTTGGTTTTTGGAAAAAAATAAAAGAAAAGAAAAGAGTTGAAGGATTTTTAATATAAACGCGCGCAGTTTGATCTATTTTTGACATGCAGACATTGCAACAAATTATTTTTTATGACTTCTCATCGTTAGGGGCATTAAATTTAAAGTAAAGGCAATTAGTGGAAGTAGAAGTTAATGTGAAGCGCCGATGTTATTTCTCTTTAGACTGTTCGGTTTATGGAAAAAGAAAACATAAAGAAGAGAGATTGGGTCAAAGAGCGAGACTATTTTATACCCTGCACAGCGGTGGGAAGAATATTGGAGAAACAATTTATGAATTGGATCAAATGGATTAATTGCCAAAAACATTTTTATACAAAAGTTTCAACATCTAAAAATGAATGAGTATAATTCATTAGACTGCATTAACAAAATTGAAAGACGGGCATGCATAGATTGATTCATGATGTTAAACTTATCTTATTCTTAAATTCCCATTGAATTTGTCGTCCAATGTAGAAAACCACAAACCAACCATGATCAAAATATTACGCTTTGTTCCAACTTTGGATGTGGTTCGAATCATAGTTCTACCAATGAAAATTAAAAAAAAAAAACAAAAGTGTAAATATAATAAAATTGTATTACAAACATAAGCATAAAAGTCAAAATAAAACGAAGAGAAAATATTAACTTTGGTAGAACAACAGTTTTGCTACTTTTCACCCGCTGCTAAATATTGCATTCACAGTTTGACTGAATAAACTGAATAAATAAGGACATTTTATTTTCAGAAGCCACAGAGTGACGCCATAAGACGCCGCTATATAGAAAATCAAGCTGGTATTAACTTAAATAATGAAGTTTTTCATACAAAAACAACAAAATGGGCGACGAGTTTGTATGGGGGCATTCAAAAGCTTGGAACCAAAAGAGCTAAAATACCGGCACATAGATTATTATAAGAATACATACATGTCAGTCGACTGAAAATCCGAACCCGGGACAAAGGCAGAGCCCTTGTAGGGAAATATGAAATGCATTTTAAAGTAATTTGCACTTCAATTTGTTCTTTTTTTACCGAATATTTGAAACAATAAAAATTGTTTTGTGTTAAATATTATAATCGTATGCCAAAATAGAGTAACACGTCAAGAAATGCAATATTGTGAAGATCTAACATTCAGCACTACCTACAGTAACTGACATTATACAATATGTACGCAGGGCGATGCAATAATTTGGGAAAATCGTCCTGAAACTCTCAATGTAGCATATAAAATTGATATATAAGATTTTGTCTCGTTTTCTCTTTGTTTTTTCAATGTTTTTTTTTGTTTGTTTTGTAGAGTTACAACCTCAGTGGCTGTCAAACACAAACTCATTGATGCAGATTGTTCTAAATGTTACAATAGAGATGCCAACTTTCAGAAAAAACTTTAAATCCGACGTCAGGTCTGGGACGATCCTCGTACGCCATAATATTTATAAAACATAGTTTGAAGAAAATTATCTCTCCGATAAAGTAAATAGCATGAATATTTATATAATTTTCAATGATTTGATTAATTTAAAGTTAGTTGTATACCTTTAAAAAAAAACACCCTAGTATTGGTCTATCGAAAAGCAGTTCGTAATTGCTGATCTCAGGAATCTCACTGCCTCTTCTGCCCATATTTTTTTCAAATATTTGTTCTTAATTAATGTATGATTCTGAATAATTCGTAAATTCATATATCCTCTGCTTATAAATTTTGTATCCTTTACCCATAGTGTAAATGGTATATTAATTTAGTGCTAGGGTATTTAACAGCCAACAGGAGCAGTGGCAGACCCCGTTAACTATTGTATAAATATTCTTGCTTATAATCAAATGTCGGATCTGTAAAGCCATGTTCGTCTGACGAACTGTATTAACGCCAATAATAACGCCGGATACTTTTAATAATAGAGCCAGTAAATATAAGGCCCCTCATATATACCATATTTGAGTTTCTGTATGAACAACTTTCAATCTTGCTCGCGTGAATCAGTTATCAAAAAAAAAAAAAATGTATAAACTTATACGAGTTTAATTAATACATAATAAAATAATTATCCTCCAATTACGTTTTTCGTAAGACCCGGAAAGTCTAATAAAGTTCGATAAATGAGATATTGAGAACAGTATTACAGCAAACGAGATTTGCTTGGAATGTATATAGCTTTTAAAATAACTATAAATAACTATAATATATACTAATACTAAAGTAAATATGAGCTTATGGACCATGTCACGTGGCACTCTGCAACTTCAGCTTCCAAGAATAACGAATTACTGTATCACAAGTCTAAATTTGAATAATCCACTTGATAAAAACGGGGCTAATTAGCAACACAGTAAATTATATGCAGTCAATATCTACACGGCTCCAAGCTGGAAGACCATTTAGAAGGAGGAATCTTTTTATAATGAACTGAACGTTCATAAGTCCTTCAAACTACATGATCACTGTAGTGTTTACTAATTTGAGGTTGTTGCTATCCAAGATACGATGATATGCTTGTGTAGATGTGTAGTTACTTCCAGAATTCTCTATCTACACTCGGTCAACCAAGTTGCTCTCGAAGTTACATTCTCAAACTCAAAAACAATTTCTGAATGCATAACATATCGTTAAGAAATGGTATTCAAAATCCATATAATTTAGGTGCTCGGCCATATCGATATCATAGACAATGAAAAACAGTCACGGAACGACAATGCAGACTCTTCCAGTGAAGATATGCATCTAGCCGCATATAAGCATCTAATAAACATTCCTGCTTGTAACTTTAAACGCAGATTATGACAATCATTTTTTTCCCAGCTTTCGGTTTGTTGCTTCGGTTTTCTTCTGTTCATTGGCATCTGTTAAGCAACATCAGGTTTCATAGGGGCTGTGAAAATGTCGTACATTCTGTGCAAGGAATATAATATAAGTCTACATAGATCCAGATAATAGCGCAATTTAAATTCAAATCAGTTTTAATTATCATGAAAATGACCAGTTCTACACTTAAATCGCTTTTGTTGCAATGCTGATGAATTGCTCAATAGCAACAAGTTATATTTTATGGTACTACAGTTTGCAGTTGAAATTAATTTACTTTGTGTGTTCTATTCTAATTAGCAGCAATTTTTAATCGGTCAAGAAATATGAAATGAATGTGAATAATATTTCTTCATTGATATAATTAGACATTTCATTTGTTTCAATTGGCGTGGTTAAAGGCCATAAATTCGCTAGAGAAGAAAGGTTTTTATGTTTGAATATTGAAATACACTCGATACGAAATACTTCTGCGGGAGAGTTGGCTGGAAAAAGCATAAAAAATATGTCTCAAATTAAAAGTCATAAAATGCCTATTATATTGACAATAATTTTCCGTATTAAAAGGCTACAAAGTCTGTCAACCAGTCGCGAAGTTGCGGCGAACGGATGCAAAGTGTTCAAGTCTCTCGTGGCACAGGAGTCGAAGGAGTGGGAAGAGGACAGTGGCCAACACGCCTTAATGGACTCAAACCAAAAAAGACTTGCACGCTCGTAAAAACGGAATCGAAATTTTTCACTTGGAATCAGGAGAAAGACGAAGGGAAATGTTTAGTGTAGTGAGTAAGGGGTGCCGGACGGACGCGTTTAGCTTATAAGTTGCTTCAAACCGTTCGCTCAACTCAAATGAAGGAATTCGCCGCCAGTTGGTTTATTTATTTATTTTTTTGGTCTCCTCGCGCGTTGATGCGCAGCGGATCGGAATGGATCTCCGCCAAGTGTAATAGGCATGTAATGTATCGCTATCTGCATCTGGCACACTTACGCAGCAATTAATGGCGCAATTAAATGTTTACTTTAATGCGCTTTCAAATGCACTCAACTCAAACGCATCTGCGGCTGCATCACCCGCTGAGGGGCGGAAGTGAGCTGTAGCGAGCCGAGAGGTGCCGGAGCTCACTGTGACGACTGTGGAGACCGCGCCTTACAATTGTTTTACTTTGTTGCCGTGAAAACACACATTCCACCCGGACCGGAATTCCCACTCATCAGCGCACTTACTCGCTGTTCATACCGCTTGCACCTCTCACAAAATGGCGCATCTTATTACTATCCGATTAGCATGAACGAATCGAAATGCTTAAAAAGCGATTATCGAACAATTCAACCAGGTCGAACAATGCCTCATGAGCAGGTTTGTGTCCAAGTCCAATGGCGCGCCATAAATCATTGGCTTATTTGAATTTCAGCATTGCATTTTGGGCAAAATTTCACAGCGAATTTTGCATATGATCCACACAAAGTTTTTGTTTATTGAAAGATTAAAATTATTTTTATATTCACAAATCGTTCTTTACTTTTGACAAATTTTAAATTGGCATTCCAAAAATATTAGGTTTCATATTACGTTCTTAAATTTGAATATTAATTGAAACGATATTGTGTCTCATATTCTGATGTAATTTAACTAATTCAAATGGTTAACAAAAACAAAATATGAACTTTTATATTGGTATTATAATATCAAATTTATATAGATTAGAATCAAATTGGTTTTAGAAATTATATTATGTGTATGCCCTTCACAAATACTGCGTAGATGGTATTATCATTTTGCCTGAAAGTTTGTAACGCGAGAAAGGAGGCATCTCTATGGTGAGATGGACGAACGAACCGATATACTCAATAATATTTTTGGTTTATTTGCTAAGAATGCTTCCGCATCCATACATATATAAATTGTAGTTGTGGATTTTCAATTGGTGTACACAAATAGATAAGCAAGTTCACGAGGAATGTTTAGGTATACGCATTCGCTTCATAAAAGAAAAGTCAAATTCGTTATATCTTAGCAACTATTCGACGCAGATGGATGAGATTTTGTACATTTGTAAAGGACACCAGGAGAAACTGGTTTCATTCGAAAAGTGGGTGTTTCGCCGCGCAAAAAATATGAGAGGAAAACCAAATTTGTTATATATCGCAACTGTTTGACGCTGATGGATGAAATTTGGTACAAATGTAAATGAAATAAGATCAACCAAAATTAGTTACAATTCGGTACTTCGGTAGTTAGATTTGGTACTTATGTAGAGGACACCGTAAAAAATAAGATTTAAGGGGACGTTCCAACGCACGCCGGGTACGCCAATATTCAATATTATGAATTTGTACGTAATTTTCTGCTATTTTCTACTGTGTCATCTCTTGCAAAAATCTAAAACTAAAAACGTCTATCGGAAGTGTTAAATTTTCAGCCATTTTCATAAACTTGTTTGTGTTTGACAACCATTCAAAAGCAGAAAAGGTTCTGGTATGGAAGATCGCAGATTATGCAATACGTGCGTGAAATTGAATGAGTTGAAAATATTGTATGTGTTGAATGAAAATGTTCGAATAACGTGGCTGACCGCAAGATGAATGTCGAATTTGCTATCACCGACGACTAAAGAACTGTTGCAACAGGGGACTACTTCTGGTAGTGCTATCTATTCTCAAGATTAGGCCCCTTGCGACCATTTTATATTTTTAAACCTGAAAAAATAGCTCGATAATAAAAGATTTGGGTTGAATGAGAAGGTCACTGCTGCAAGAAACGACTTTTTTCGTGTGCTTCGAGAAATCATATTATTCAGAGTGCATCAAATAATTGAAGGATCGATTTTTTTAAATATATTTTTTCTCTTTGCTAAAAGGGCGACAAAAGAAAATTAGTCTGTCCTATGAGACACCATAATATATGGTTATATAGCCATTTTTTTTTTGGAAGAAACAAAAATAATTGTTTATATAGTTCATCTGGGTGGTGGCGGTGGCAGGCTGGAAGTAAGCTGTTCTTGGTGTCGAAGGTAATTTACCTAACCCAAAACCAAGCGGGTAGTGACTGAGGCAGGGCCGGTGGTATGTCAAGCTAGGGGATACGATGCCTAAAGTGACGACGTTTTAATCTCCTTAAAAGAACAATAGTACCCAAGGATCGAAGCCAGCAGCCGTTCATTGTATCTGTTGAAAAGAACGAAATTTGCTCCTCGACGGTAGTCAAAGTAAAATCACTATGCAAAGTTAAATTATGATTGTACCATTTACAAACCGGTTATAAGGCGCAAAGATTTCCTCTTGAGTATCTCGACCCATTTGCGATTCGATCTCCAATGTTGGAGCAACAATTTTCTGATGATTTGCAATTTTGTTGCGCAGTGGAAATTTATTCCTTTGGCACCGTGGGCCCGAGGCGCGAGCTAGCGGTGAATAATTCAAATTTTGAAAATGCGTTTGGCGCCAAAAAAATTTTTAATATCGATAACTAAGAGCCCAGGGATGATTGCAATGTTGTTGTCATAATAATAATGTTATAATAATCGCAATTGGCACAGCTGCAGCATTTAAAGGGATCATATGGTTTGCTGCAGGGCTGCACTACGTTTTGTACTTTTTGCATGGTGTAAGCAAATTGAACTAAAATCTAAAATTTTTCGATTTTTATCAAGTTTCTTTTTTTAATTTTGAGTTCAAGGTATGTATTGTGTAAAAAAATATTTCCGTGGACTGTCTTATGTTGTAGTTCCTTGAAAATTGGATGGAATTGAGCCATTGTGGTATTGAGGCCCAAATTACCTGTTACAACTTTTAGTGGAGTAAAATTAATATAGATTGGTGTTTATTGATGCTAGTTCTTAGTGTTTGTGAAAATATGCGTCTTTGTGATTCTACATGTTCAATATGAAGCCTCGGAAACGCCCATTTTACAAGACATTAGTTATTTTAGGTACTATGTCGGTTTCAAAGCGAGCACTTTTTCGGTATGGCGCAAGAAAAAGGGTAATTACGAGAGAAATATGTCGCTCGAGAATTGTTTTTGCGAAAATTGATGCACCAAAGCAAACAGATGAAGAAATAAAAGCCATCAAAGAAAGAATTAGAAATTTCGCTGGACAACTTCTATTAAGATGGGAGAGGTCTGGAAATCGGGAGGATCATTGTGAATAAAAAAAAGGAGTGGTTAGACACACCATTTATTTTCATTCAAAAACTAAGTTGTGCGGGCCGCCCTGGGTAATCGTTTGCAGATTGTATTAGTGGAAGACAAGTCCAAAAGGTTTCCGAAATATTTAAGGTCTCCTCGTGCGAGGAACTTGTGGTAACGGCCAGCAGCAACTTATAGAAAGCAGGCAAAAGAAATGCTGCCAATGTTGTAAATATGTTGAGCTCTGACACTAATAGTGCATCACACACTATATGGCAGAATTTGAGACCATCTTCCACTCGGTTTTGTAGACCAATCAAAATCATATGCCAAAAAGAATCCGCCGACCTGGTACGCAAGGAAATAGAAAATATTGAGCTACAAATCTCGAAAATTGCGCCGACAAACGTAAACAATTTCGAAATTTATCACGTGCTCCACATGACAATGATTGATGGAAAGATTTTCAGTGTCGTTTCTGAATCATCAACTCAGACTTGTGGACTTTGCATTGCAAAACCAAAAATGATGAACGATTTACATGTTGTGAAAATGCTTCCGCAAAATCAACAATTGTACTAGTCTGGCCTCTCAACTCTGGACGCATGGATCAGGTGTTTGGAATGCATTCTCTACATATCATATAGACTGCCTATTAAAAAGTGGAAAATTCTAAAGAGTGATAAGAATGTAACCGACCAAAAAAAATTACTACAAAATATTGTAGGAAAAATACAATGGAGGAAATTTTTAACGCTCTACTTTCCTCGTCTGATCCATTTATTACATCAATAGCTAAAATGTTTCCAAAGCATTTAAACAAAACTGTCATAATTGATGAAGAGGTGTGCAGGTTAGTGCTAGATAAAACTTTAATAGAATTCGAGTAGATTAACATTAAGTATTTGTTTAATAACAGTTAATATATAAGTTGAAAATTAATTTTGTTGTTAGTTTAATTAAATTACTTAGAAAAA